>JAHLJS010000174.1:0-325929 GCA_038502445.1 Eremochloa ophiuroides
TGGACCGTTTCATAGGTTGAGGGTTATGTGTTTCAGGGTCCATAGTTCAGGGGGATTTAGACTTTTTCCAATAGAAAATCTAATTTTGTTAGACTCCACTTGAGTAGAGCTACACAATGAATATATAATATAATATGCTTTAGTACAATTTTTTAGCTTTAAATTAGTTAGAAAATCAAATTTTGTTTCTAATTAATTGAAATAATTTATAGCTGCAACTTCTATGGTCCAATTGTGTTTTTTGGTAGGGTTATTATTATATGCTTGAACTATAGAAAAAGTTTCATACTCATTAGATCATATATAACTTAGTTATAGATTTATAAATCTATAACTAAGTTATTTATAATCCAATCAGTATGAAATTTTTACTATAGTTCAAGCATATAATAATAACCCTACCATAAAAATTTCACCACAATTGGACCATAGAAATTGTAGCTATGAATTATTCTAATTAATTACAGACAAAATTTGATTTTCTAACTAATTTAAAGCTAAAAAAATTGTACTAAAGTATATTATATTATATATTCATTGTGTAGCTGTACTCATATGGAGTCCAACAAAATTAGATTTTCTATTTTATGATTTTTTCTGTGATTTACTATGATTTTTCAAAGATTCAGCGAAAATAAATAGAAAAAGAAAAAACCAAAACCGCTATTACTGTGGCAAAACCATGGTTACTGTAGCAAAACCGCCGTTCAAAACCGCTCTAAAGGGTAATTTAAATGGTTTTGAAAAGTTCAAGGGGTAAAACAGACGGTTTTATAGTTTGGAGCCACTGTCTCGTAGTTTAGGGGTCACGTAGACTTTTTCCATTATTCATCTAATTGTATCGTACAAATAACTCTAAGATGCAACTGCGTTGTAAATGTCGTTTTGTGTGCAATCACGTAGTACGATTACCTAATGCAGCTGGGGAACTAAAATTTAAAAATTTTATATATTTACTTATTATTAGCTGTTCAAGATGATTGAATCCAACACATTTTATTTTATTTTCTTTGAATGATTTGCAGGAGCACTTCACTGTCATTTAAGGAGAGAACATTTTGTTATAAGAGACTATTACAAATATGGTACAGAAACACACAAAGCAATGGAAGCAAAAGGAGTAGCACTAGTCTCGTTGGATCCGTAAATTTGCTCATGCTACTGTACTCTACGGCATCTTCTTATTTTGCTAGGCGGAAGACAACGGTCGTTGAGTTAGACTTGCCTTCAACTACTCATCGCCGGCGGCAAATGATATTCCTGCTGAGGGTTGTTGTCTTCTATCATTCATCGACGAGAAGCATCCTTAAGCAGCATCGACGACACTCAGATTTTTTTCGTCGTGATACTTCTAGGCAGTGAACTTTGGGTCCTTGATGAACCCATACCGTATCAAGTGTGATTGCACTACGTTGTCTTCCTAGACAAGCCGATTCTTGTAGTTATTGCACGGATAAATCATGCAATCTCGACCTAGACTCAGATGATGCTTCTGCACAAAGGGAAGAAACTTCTGCCTTACATTTTCGAGGAAAGACAGATCCAGCCTTGATGTGTTATACATCTAATTCTCCCTGTCCATGACCATGACCTTGTAAACGCAGCGAATTGAAAAGTCATATTAACCGAGCGGTATGAGAAAAAAAAGTATCGGAATAGCTCTAGATCTATTATTGTCTCTCCTCTATTTAGATCTAGATCTAAAAATATTGAAAAAGCACCTAAATCATGAAAAAGAGAGGAAAAAAAGATTGGAGAGTAAGATCAATAGGTTTTTGTGTCACCCTTCACCAAATTCACGTCTAGATTTGTTATTCTCTTATCTATTTAGATCTAGATCTAACCATTTGGAAAAGCACCTAAATCATGAAAAAGTGAGGAAAAAGAGATTTGGAGAGTAAAAATCAACCTCTTGCGGTGCCACCCTTCACTAAATTCAAGGGCAAAACCTCTGCCCCTTGAAATGGTTAAGTTTAGGGTTTTGAGCTCAAAACCCTAAAAAATGGAGGAAGAGCCACGGGGGGAAGAAGGGGGCTTTCTGCTGTTATATAGTGCCAGAGTTAACCGAGGCGATTAACCTAAGGCAACATGGTTAATTGCATGTTAACCACAATGGTTGAGTTAGGTTAACCACCTCGGTTAATACGCATTAACCGAGGCGGTTGGAGGTAGGCAGCCCAGCCTTCGGTCGACCTCTCTTAACCGAAGCAGTTTGCTTGGCTGTCCGCCTCGGTTAAGATTTCCAAAGCGCCTCCCAAAAAATTTTATATAGCAGTGCTATGTATACGGCAATCGTTTTTCCACGACTGGAACCGCTACCATGATGGTGTTTGATTTAGAAGCCGTGGCTAAGGAAAAAAACCAGCATGGAATTTTTAAAATTCCAAAAATATTTTAGCTGAGCATCTCCAAGAGTTCCTCAAATCAACTTATCATCTCTCTTTTTTTTTGACAAAATAAAAAAAATACATCCTCCAATAGTTTGGCAAGTCTTTGGCGACTTGCCATCGTGCGGCCTCTCACACGCAAATATGCGCGCGCGGTCTTCACTTGGCAATTGGCATCGCGTGAAATCTGGTGCCTCCGCTCCTCTCCCGCGTGCACGAAAAATTCCTGCGTTTGCTTCCCTGGCGCGCGCGTTTCCTTCTAGTTCGTGACTCTGACTGAAAGGCATCGCGACGCGATGCCGCCGTTCTTCCCTTCGACGCAAACCTAGGCGTCCAGCGAAGAAAGTCGCCGCCGTCTCCGCAGACGTCCGTTCATGCGACGCGAAGCCAGGCGTCCACCGGTTCAGGTACGGTGTTCCATACTCTTCCCCATCGTGGATCCTAGATTTTTGACAGTAGGGTTGATATTGATGGATTGTTGTCGATGTTGTTCATGTCCATGCCTTCCTCGTCGCGAACTCGCGATCTGATCCAGTGAATCCTTTCCCGGCCTTCCTCGTCGTGATGTGTTCCCGCGGCCCGGACGCCGTCGATCGTGAGGAGCAGTTCCCGCGCGAAGCCCGGATGCTGGCCGCCTTCGTGACGAGAAGCTGAGGCGCGATCAGGTACCTAAGGTCAGTTACCACCAGAAACCACCGTGGACGCCACCGCACAACCTTCATCTACACTCTTCCAAGCACAAGACGACCTGCTGGCAGCTCTTCCGGCCCTGAATCCAACGACGCATGTAGCATTATTGGAGACGTGCGCTAAATTAGTTCATTTGTATTCAACAGAACATTTGTTTTAGTTCATTTGAGTTCTGGAATTATTTGCACCTAAATAAATTCTACGTGCATGCTCCTGTTGCTCTTGCTAAATTCGACGTGCATGATCCTGTCGCCGTGTCCTGATTAGAGTAAAGGTCCTTGTTGACGCCGAAACGGGACAATCCACAGCAAGGTGCTAGATCGCACGGTCGCGCACGAAACGAAAACAACATGGAGCAGCACGCCCGCGAAACCCGGCCTGGCCGGTTTCAGAACCCGGCTGAGCCGCCTACCCGGCCTGGCTGACTTTGATAGTCGGCTGAGCTGGTTTTCTCGGGTTCGCTGAGGAAGGTAGGGTTTTGGTCTTCTGGTCGTCGGGACGACCGTCTTCAGGAGCAGAGGACGTTTGGTGGTCGATGTAGCGCCCGTCCTTCGCCGGGGACTCCCGAACACCCCTCGGAAAGATCCGTCGGAGAGATGCACGTAGAGGTTGCCCTAGGGATCGCGGAGATCACCTACAACGCCGACTAAACTCGCGGAGAGTCGAGTCGAACAGTAGGATAGAGATGAACCACCGCGAGAATCTACTTGGTAGATGTGTTTTGACGATTGGATGGTTAAGATCTCAATCGGCCATGATCCTCCATATATATAGAGGGAGGGTCTTATCCCAGTAGGAAACACATATTTAGATAAGTCTCTAAGTTTACCACATCAAAAAACTATAAAAACTGATTAGATCTATTAATCGGCTCGGACTCGACCAAACCCGGCCAAGCCGGGTTTCACGGGGTCTCCTGGAGCGACACGTGTCCTGCTGACGGGGTCTGGCACAAGGGCCAAAACCTGGCCTAGCCGAGTTCGATACTCGACCTAGCCTATTTTGCAGACTACGTCAAATTTGAGTGCGAACAGTCCTAATGCATGCTCTTCTCGCCGTGTCTACGAGCAGAGTACAGGTCACGCGATGATGCAACGAAACCGCTGCGGTGGCTTCGCACATGCCTTCACGAGAGTAACAGAAACCGGCCGGTAAAAAAAGAGAGAAGTGGACCTCCTCTTGCAATTTGCCAAGTCCAAAATACTAAACTCTTGGAGAAGGGGTGTTGCTTTTTACTTGCCATATATTTTAGCAAGTTGCCAAATCACAAGATTTGCCAAGTAATTTTTGGCAAACTCTAGGAGATGGTAACACCATAGTTTCAAAAATAAAGCTAAGATTTGTTGCATCCAATTGTATCATTGTTTTCTGAAACCAAATTTTTGAAAACTGTAGTATTTTTCCAGAACTAAAAAAATTGTATCAAAGGGGGCCTATGTTGCGTGAGCTAATTATTAGAAGGGTGGTCCTACACACTGGTACAGAAATGGCCTTTGTTCCTGGTTGAGAAACCCCTTTAACCCCGGTTTCCCAACCGGGAACAAGCTTTCAGGAGTAAATGTCACCTCTTTTAATCCCGGGTCCAGAACCGGGATTAAAAGTGGACCTTTAGTCCTACCACGTGTCCTCGGGTCTGTGGAACCTTTTAGTCCCGGTTTGTATCAACAACCGGGACTAAATCCTTCCTTTTTTTGTTTTTCGTGTTTTTTCAGTTCATTATTCGTTTTGTTTTTTAATTATGGTTTCGATTTAAAATTATATATACACATACATATTACATATATATATACATATATATATTTTACATATATATGTAAAATATATATGTATATATTATATGTGTGTGTATCGGTTTTGACAAAGGGCACAATACGACATAAGACATATATATATTACAAACTACATATATATATACATATACATATATACTAGAGAGTTTAACAATTTTTTCACTCCAAATTCCTCTCCAAAAGTTTTCACTCCAATATATATATATGCCCTTCAGTCATCTTCATCACCACCGTTGCCCGGCTTCCAAGATTCATTAGGGTCATTGTAAAATTCTCCGGAGGAATTCAAAACTTGATCATTAAGAAACTCTGCTGTGGTCTCTTGAATTGCCTTGAGCTCGTCTTTTACCAGGACCTTTTTCTTTAAATAATCAGTCTTCAAACAGAGTCAAAGGGAAAGATATTAATATATAATATATATATATATATGTATATATACATTTGTGTGAGTTAATATGAGATCAATTTAACGTACTTTTAGCTTCTCCCGGTCAGTTCTGACTGAGTACACCCTCATGAACTCGCAGACATAGTATCCACAAGTGTTATTCCCGGGTTGTTGCCGCAGAACCCACTTTACAAGACAAAAAAGATTGTCATCCGATCCGGACAATACATATATATAGATACATATATAACATGAATGGCCTCTAAGTATATATACTTACCATGTGTGGGATTATAGTCAGTGGTGCTTTGCAATGTTTGAGGTCGTATTTCTCAATGAATCTTTTCCAAACACTGCCAATCAAAATAAAAATATCCAACGATCGATGTGAATATTTTCCAAACACTGCAATTGAAGAAGGTAAGGAGAAATAAATTACCTCTGAAAAATATCTATCATATCTTGAATTTGGTCCAGCCTCTTTCTCATAGAATCTAAGATCTCCATGTGGCTTTGTTGAAGATCGATGACGATCAATATCCAATGATCGTTAAAGTTGTAGGGGAAGAGTATATGTTTCTTGCCGCGTTGCTTTGCTAAGAACTTCATGAGATTCTTCTCTGTGTCTTCTTTCCATGTTGGGTTGGGTGTAGGGTGTTTGAATACAATATGTGGATCAATGAAACCAACTTCATTAGACCTTCTCTGTTTGCACATTTGCATCTCATAGCTGCATATATATATAGAGAGAGAGTAAGGATATATATACATAGAGAGAGAAAGATTTGAATTGCAGAAAGAAAGTACAATTACAGACAATAGCAGCTTATTATTATTTTGTCGAGGGAGTCCATGTGGCATAGTTGGTGTAATTCAGCAAAGTCAACAAACAATATCATCGCCACGGAACCAATGTTGGTTTCTAATTCGGACAGAAATCCAAGACTCACCTCGTGTACATGCTCCAAGGTACCACTTGTTTAGCAAGTACATTTGCGTACCTAGTTCACCGAGGGTTTTTGGATTCCATAGACTCCGACCATGTTGATATTTCCTCTACTCGTCAACTACTTGCGCTTTCTTCACTTGCTCCCATCCAACCATTTGGGCAAGGTTCATACCAGTTTCCGTCATGAAAGCTTCAAACTCATTCAAATTGACCTCACCAGGTACCTGGATGCGGTCCATAAATGAGCTATATTGATTCGGTATCTGATCACTAACAATTAGCGGGGGGATTGCTTGCTTGTCTTGTTTGCCGAGTTGCGGAACATCTTTCCCTGCCTTCTTCTGTTTGTCAATAGACTTCGTGAGAGCGGTCATAGTCCGATAGTGACAGGGGCTATTTAGCTTCTCTCAACTTCTTCTCATGCTCCATCCTTTTCTGCCTTAAAGCATCGCGAGGTAGATAGTAGTATGGTTGCGCTTTCTTTTTCTTCATCTCTTCTGTCTCCTTTGTTTTTCTTGTGAAAAAATCTGCGACTTGTTTTTTCACCGCAATATCTAACTCCTCTTTAGTCTTTTCACCGGGCAGTTTCTGAGGAATGGGTTGCTTTGTTTGCCTGGTGGCCTTCTTCTTTGCAGGCGGGGTTGGTTGCACCACCTGCGGTGGAGGCCTCTTAGTAGATGGCTTGGTAGGTGGGGGAGGTGTTGGAAGTCGTGGCGGCGATGACGGCTTTGCTGTTGGTGGAGGTGATGGCGCCCTGCCTGGTGTAAACACATCTTCGTACTCGCAGCCCAGAGCACTCTGATGGTCTGGGGAACGGATTATTGGACTTGGCCTTTGCTTCTGTTCTTCAGGACGAGGCGGCGGTGGCGCCCCTGGAATAATAATGTATCGCTTGGGCCATACAATGAATGTCTTCTCAGCTTCTCCTAGTGTCTTCTCCCCATCACCTCCTTCAATTTCAAGAGGCACATTACCAAAACCTTTGGTAACTTTATCCACCGAGACGCTAGCATATCCAGGTGGTATTCTTCTCCCATGGATAGTGGGTGTCTTGGTCGGGTCTACCGGGTTTACAATACCGGTAGCAACCATGACTGTGGAGTTCCCCTGTGCAATGTGCAGCTCACACGGTGTAAGTGGATTAGTGATATCATCCACGGGGAAGCGCAAAGCTCCGTCATCTTCCTGATTTGGCACCTCAGTAGAAGCACAACTGCTTTTTGCAAGATTTTCTGGTTGGCTAACTCCTTCTGATGTATGTCTACTCAATGCTAATTCCAACTGCCTTGCTATTTCCTCTTGCATTCTTGCTTCAAGTTGTTTCTCACGTTCATGAGACTGACGTAGCGCTTCACATGACTCGAGAACATATTCTTCTAACTTGCGCATCCGCTCTGCCTCCTCTTCCTTCCTTCTTCGATGGCTTCTGTAGCTATCTTTGTCCTCAGGGAAACCATGTTCCCAAGTCACACCCGGTCCCAAGCCTCTGGTTCGGCCAGGGTGCTCAGCGGTACCAATGACATATGTCAGTTCGTCCTTCTCTCTATTCGGCCTGAATACCCCTTTTTCTTTAGCGTGCATAATATATTGCAATTTTTCTGCTGCGTCTACAAGTTTCTGGCCATGAACTACCTTCCCGGTCTGCAGGTCAAGACTTCCCCCATGACCAAAAAACCATTGTTTCGCACGTACAGGCCATGCAGCTGATTCTGATATGAGCCCCTTGGCTAAAATATCAGCTTCCAATTTTTTTCACTTGAGAATGGCAGAAGGGTAACCACCTGATCCCAAGTGATGGTGGTATTCCTTTTTGCGAGCATTCTCAGTGTTCCTTCTGACCCGTGTCTCACCCTCTTCTGATAACTTGTACTGTACAAATTCATCCCAGTAGGGCCTACACTTTGTGATCGGACCAGTGGCTCGGTCAAAATCTGGCGTCTTGTTCGACTTCACATATGTCTTGTAGAGACTTTTCTTCCAACTCTGAAACTGTGTGGCCATCTTCTTCATTGCCCAGCGCCTAACTAGCGACTTCAAGTCTTCACTGTTGAACTCTGGATAATTATCTGTTTCTAGCGTGAAATGTTGAAGAATATCATTCCACACTAGATTCTTGTCAACATCAGAAACAAAGCTGACATCAGGAGCACTAGACTTTGCCTTCCATTCTCGTGCACTGATCGGGATCCTATCCCTTACGAGGTATCCGCAATGGTTCATGAATTTCTTTGCATGTGGTCCTAATGGTTCGCCCGTATCTGTGTTGAACTCTGTGATCACAAAGCGACCCTCTAATGGCTTCTTCGGTCCCCGGACTCCTTTGCTCTTGCCCGTAGATGTCGTCGTTCCAGATGGCTACAAAATTAAGTTAAGAAACAAATATAAAATAAGTATCGGTAACCACGCATATAATGATTTCGTAACCATGTGTTCGCAATAAATAAATATCTCGCCAGTAGTATTATCTGCAACATTGTCTTACTGCACATTTCCATCATCCACTAAGTACTAACTCCCATCGTCTTCTCCCTCCGGCCAGTGTTGACTGCCAGTTTTGATAATGTCCATCATTTCTTGTTCCATATTGGCTCTATCTCCGGCCATCTAGAGGAGAAAATTATTAATGTTAATATTGCATGTGGAACAAAAGAGACAGAAAACCTAAACTAAAATAATTAAATTAATTAGTATAAGCTAATAACTAAACTAACTAGCTAGAAAAACTAAACTAAAACTAATTTACTAATTAATTACTAATATATTAACCTAAACTAATCTAAAACTAATTTACTAACTAATTAACTAATTAAACTATCTAAACTAAACTAAATTAATTAACGAAAAATAAAACAAACTAACTAAATGAAAAAAACCGTTAGCGTATACCTCAGCTGTAGGGCGCGGCGCGCGCGGTGAGCAGAGGAGAGAGGGCCGGCGTCGAGGCCCGCAGAGGGGCAGTCCGTGGCAGCGGCCGGCAATACGGAGGCTGCGTGCGGCGGTCGAGGAGGCGGACGGGCGCGCGGCGGTGGCGGGCCGGGCGTCGATTCCGCGCGAGGCGGTGGCGAGCCGAGCGTCGAGATCCTGCGCGAGGCGGTGGCGAGCTCGAGCAGGTCAGGGCGGCGCGCGGGCGGGCGGGCGTTGCGCCGGCGGGGCACTGGCGGCCAGCGTCGGTTGGAGCGGTCCGAGAGGCGGCGGCGGCGTCGAGGGCGAACGGCGTGAAAAGAAGAAGTCCGATGGATCGAGGTTGAAGGCGAGTTCAATATATAGGTCGGGACTTTTAGTCCTGGGTCTAATCCAAAACCGGGATCAAAAACTTTTAGTCCCGGTTCCAACCAGAAACCGGGACTAAATCTCATACTTTTAGTCCCGGTTCTTGGTAGGAACCGGGACTAAAAGTGTGTTTTTTGGCGGGCCTGAAAATTTCGGCCCACCTTTAGTCCCGGTTGCAGCCTACAACCGGGACTAAAAGTGAAATTTTCTGTTCATCTCCCGCCAACTGGATTATTTCTTTTTGTCTTACTTTATAATACTTATAAACCTCACTAATTCAATGGTAAATGGAAATATTGACAAAATTTTTTTTAAAAAAATTTCCTGCTTTATTTTACTGCATACTACACAGAAGAAAAATCTTTTACCTGTATTTCTTGATTTCTTTACAAATATTAATAGTAATATACGATAATAATCATTAATTCATTAATGCAAAAATGTAGTGCTCAACAAATATAAATAAAATGGTTGGTATTTGACAGAAAAGTTGTTTTCAATTTATTTCAACGTAAATTCATGGATCTAATGTCTCACAATTATTACATAATAGCTAAATTCGCTCTAAGCAATCATAGGAGTGAACTTTTTTCTTATATATGTCCCTTGATCATAATCGACGTAGCCATGGGATGTCTTCATTGTTCAATAGGATGCTTGGGTCTTTGTTGACCATGAAGGGTGGGATTCGATCATCCTTCTCATAATCTTCTGATGTGTCTGTCTTATCTTCAATTCCCACATTGTTTCTTTTTCCTGAAAGAACTATATGACGCTTTGGCTCATTGCTAAATGGGTTCTTATCGTTTTTCCCTCTTTTCGGTTTCAAAAACATGTCATTGACATAGAATACCTGGTTGACATCCTTGGCAAGCACAAATGGTTCGTCTTTGAACCCACTGTTATTAAGGTCCACTATTGTCATTCCATACCGGTTCTCTACTGTTACCCCGCCTCCGGACACCTTTACCCACTGGCACTTGAACAAAGGAACTTTAAAAGTAGGTCCATAGTCTAGTTCCCATATCTCCTCTATGCGGCCATATTATGTTTGCTTAGTCCCGTTCGGGTCTGTGGCATCTATGCGGATACCACTGTTTTGGTTGGTGCTCCTTTTATCTTGGGCTACTGTGTAGAATGTATTTCCATTTATCTCGTACCCTTTGTATGTGAGGATATGCCATGATGGTTGCCTAGCCAACAAACATAGTTGCTCCGGAATACTCTCATTACCCTGACATTCTTTTCGTAACCAACCGCTAAAAGATTCCATGTGATGGCGCGAAATCCAAGCTTCAGACTTGACTGGAAACTGTGATAGTAGGAATTCCTTGTGTCTGTCCATATATGGCTCCACCAAGGTGGAGTTTTGCAGAACTGTGTAGTGTGCTTTATTGAAATAATCGTCACCCTGACCGATATATGTTTTGTTCCCTAGTGTCCCCTTTCCACTTAGCCTCCCCTCATGTCGTGATTCTGGAACACCAATTGGGTCTAGATCAGGAATAAAGTCAACACAGAACTCAATGACCTCCTCGGTTCCGTAGCCCTTCGCGATGCTTCCTTCTGGCCGAGCACGGTTGTGAACATATTTCTTTAGGACTCCCATAAACCTCTCAAAGGGGAACATGTTGTGTAGGAACACAGGACCTAGAATAATAATCTCCTTGACCAGGTGAACTAGGAGGTGCGTCATGATATTGAAGAAGGATGGAGGGAAAACCAACTCGAAGCTGATAAGACACTGAACCACGTCATTCTGTAGCTTAGCAAGATCTACAGGATTGATTGCCTTCTGAGAAATTGAGTTGACGAATGCACATAGCTTCACGGTGGCTAGACGTACATTTGGAGGTAGAATTCCTCTTAATGCAACTGGAAGCAATTGTGTCATGAGCACGTGGCAGTCATGGGACTTTAAGTTTTGGAATTTCTTCTCTGGCACGTTTATTATACCTTTTATATTTGAGGAATATCCGGATGGTACCTTGATGCTGTCTAGCCATTCAAACAGGCTCTCCTTCTCTTCTTTGCTAAGACTATAACTAGCAGGTCCTAAGTATTGGCGTCCATCAGCTGTCTTCTCGTTCAAACGCTGCAGGTCCTCTCGTGCTTCAGGTGTGTCCTTGCTCTTCCCGTACACACCCATGAAGCCAAGCAGGTTCACACAAAGATTCTTTGTTAGGTGCATCACGTCAATCGCATTGCGGACATCTAGGACTTTCCAATATGGTAGCTCCCAAAATATGGACTTCTTCTTCCACATAGGTGCATGACCGCTAGCGTCATTCGGAACGGGTTCACTGCCAGGTCCCTTTCCAAAGACTACTTTCACGTCCTTGACCATATCGAGTACGTCCTCACCGGTGCGGTTGATAGGCTTGGACTTGTGGTCCGCCTTACCTTTAAAATGCTTGCCTTTCTTTCTTACAGGATGATTCGCAGGCAGGAATCGACGATGCCCAAGGTAGACAACCTTTCTACATTTTTTCAAAAATATACCTTTAATGTCCGTGAAACAGTGCACACATGCATTATATCCCTTGTTCGACTGTCCTGAAAGATTACTTAGAGCAGGCCAATCATTGATTGTTACGAACAACAATGCACGGAGGTCAAAGTACTCCTGTTTGTGCTCATCCCAAACACGTATACCTGGTTTGTTTCACAAAAGCAGTAGTTCTTCAATTAGTGGCCTCAGGTACACATCGATATCATTGCCAGGCTGCCTTAGTCCTTGGATTAGCACGGGCATCATAATGAACTTTCTCTTCATGCATAACCATGGAGGGAGGTTGTAGATACATAGTGTAACAGGCCAAGTGCTATGACTACTATTCTGCTCACCGAAAGGATTCATACCATCCGTGCTTAAAGCAAACCTTATGTTTCTTGCGTCCCCTGCAAAATCTGGGAACTCTCGATCGATTGCGCTCCCTTGAGACCCATCAGCCGGGTGTCTCAGCATATTGTCTATCTTACGGTCTTCTTTGTGCCACCGCATTAACTTTGCATGCTCTTTGTTTCTGAACAAACGTTTCAAGCATGGTATTATAGGAGCATACCACATAACCTTGGCAGGGATTTTCTTTCTGGTTCTTTCATCCTCAACATCACCAGAGTCATCTCGCCTGATCTTATACCGTGATGCATGGCATACCGGGCAAGAATCCAACTCCTCGTACTCGTCGCCACGGTAGAGGATGCAATCATTAGGACATGCATGTATCTTTGTGATTTCCAATCCCAGAGGACAGACAACCTGTTTGGCTTCATAGGTAGTGGCTGGTAATTCGTTATCCTTTGGAAGCATCTTCTTTATTTTTGTAAGCAACTCCCCAAATCCCTTATCGGATACACCATTCTTTGCCTCCCATTGCAACAACTCTAGTGTGCTACCCAATTTTTTCTGTCTTGCATCACAAGTTGGGTATAGCAACTTCTTGTGATCCTCTAGCATACGCTCGAACTTGATCTTTTCCTTTTCACTTTCGCATTCTCTCTTTGCATCGCAAATAGCCTGAGCAAGATCATCAATGGGATCATCTTGTGCTGGTACCTCTTCTTCAGCTTCCTCCATTGGAATATCATTGTCATAGTCAGCAATAGTGTCACCATCGTCCCATTGTTCTTCTTCGTCTTCTTCCATTATAACACCTCTTTCTCCGTGTTTGGTCCAGCAGATGTAGTTTGGCATGAAACCCGACTTGAACAAGTGAGAATGAAGAATCCTTGAGAAAAATATTCCTTCAAATTCTTACATACAGCACATGGGCAGCACATGAATCCATCCCGCTTGTTTGACTCGGCCACATTTAAGAAAATATGCACGCCCTCAATGAAATCTTTGGAGCGACGATCAGTGTTGTACATCCAATGCCGACTCATCTATATTACAAGACAAACGAACATATATCACAATACTGGACATTAATTAATTTATGGAAGCCTCGCTGCAATGTAGACAGTCACAACTAGCACTAAACTAATTAAACCTAAAATACACTTCAACAGCGTAAGCATATCACGACCGATCTCAACTAAAACAGACAAATCATTCGTTTGTTCAACATCAATGGTCTTCGTTCGCGGGCTCAGTGCCTCATCAGCTAGCTCATCACCCACTGCAGCCGCCTCTGCAAGAGTTCCAAACACGTGTTTGGCATACTCTTCTTCCCAGTACCACTCTGGACATCCACTGCCATCCCACTGAAATTAAGATAAAAATACATAAGTTTAGTAAAAAAAATACGTAATTTATTATATATAATCATCAAATGCGATGGAGTAACTCACATTACGATCCGGACACTTGTAGAAGATGCGCCCCTTGTTGGGACCCTCTTTCTTCACTCGAAACTCAAGCACATTCTTTTTCTTGCACTCGCCGCACTCAATGAGAGGGAGGTCTGGTCTCAGCCTCTTTTGAACCTGATGATAGGCCGACGACCCGGAAGCATTCGTCATCTACTCTTTACTCTCTAGACTCAAATTTGTACAGCACTTAAATTCCTAATAATATATTTTAACAAGTGAAACAAAAAATAAAACTCATAAAATTAAAATCACAAATATATACATACAACATTTGAGTAACAAATGTGAGCTATGCATATTATAAATCTTCCTTCAACCAAATATACAAACTATCAAGTGATTTTGAGCTTGAAATATAAATTAGTGGAAAAATATCAATTGATTTTGAGCTTGAAATATAAATTATTGGAGAAATATCAAGTGATTTTGACCTTGAAATACAAATTATTGGAGAAATAACCATAAAAATATCCTACTGATTAAACAAGAGAGAATAAATATAGTAACCTTTGCAACCGTAGAATTGAAGAAGTTGGAGGAGTAACCTAGCCAAAAGCTCCACACTTGAACTGAGAAGAAGCAAGAACATGCACGAGCAGAGTAAGAACAGCATGAATGGCTCGGGGCCTCGGGCTCGGGGGGAAGAAAAGGTTTAAATAGAAAGGGAGGAACATTAGTCCCGGTTTAGGTTACAAACCCGGGCTAAAAGTTAAGGTTTAGTCCCGGTTCTGCCCATAAACCGTGGTTAAACTTTTAGTCCCGGTTGATGATCAAAACCGGGACTAAGACTTTTAGTCCCGGTTTTGATCACCAACCGGGACTAAAAGCTCCCTAGCCGTTGCGAGCCGTTGGGAAGGAGGATTTAGTATTGGCTGCTATATCTAGCCGGGATTAAAGGTTTCTTTCTTCCCGGGCACAAAAAATTCCGATACTAAAGCCAAAATCGGTAGTGGATCAAAAGTCTGCTCTCTACTAGTGACAACGGGGAGCAAAGTGACAGGGGACCATTCATCAATGTACCATTTCATAATAAACTCAAAAGTCAGAAAAGTCTCCATCTTCACCACATGAATGATTGGCACCTTGAAAGTGCCACTTGCTTTGCTGGCAATTTGTTGTTGATAAAAGCAAATATACAAATCTCTTTAAACTTGTGGCAGGTGCTAGTCGGACTAGGTCAACATAGGGATGTTAAAATTAAATCAAACTGTGGGCCACGTATTAACCCATCACATTGAGTGTGGAAGGACCAGGTAAACATTGTTTACCTAGTCTCATTGCTTGATGTCATGCGTAATTTTGGATTTAATATATTTGTTGTTAAAAAAAGAGAACTGTTCTGGTAGTCCTCTGTGTAAAAATTACACACTCCTCAAATCATATATATCCAATTAATAAACGTCATCTTAATTCTTGCTCGTCTGTATCCTGCATGGGCCTAACTCTTCCAAGCCCAGTCCATCCAAATCCAATCCATTTGTTTTTTATCGTTAAGACCCCCTTTGTTCGGAGTCGGACTAGCCCCTGGATGCCGCATCAGTTGCGTCTCTGCGTCATACTGTCGTCCTAACCACACAGCGGCGCATCCCCACTCGAACTCGCAGGAATTGGCCTCGAAGTCATCCCCGCAGGCCTGTGTAGTCGACTAGACATCACACGGCGTATATACTTAGGGCGTGTTTAGTTTCTCTCCAAAATCCTAAAACTTCCGTCACGTCAATTTTATGGCATATGCATGAAACATTAAATATAGATAAAACTTTTGCATGTTTGTACAGTTTGCCTGTAAATCACGAGACGAATTTTTTAAGTCTACTTGGGCTATAATTAGACACTTATTGCAAAAAATTTCTCGCTGCTATAGTACCAAAATCCCAAAAAATTTGGGATCTAAACACCCCGTTAGGCTGTGTGTTCAGATCCCAGTTGCAGTTGCAATTCTGCACTATACCACGTTCGTTTGTTTTTGACAACTTTTGTCCAATCATGGCCCAAGTAGGCTTAAATGATTCTTCTCGTGATGTACATGCAAAAAGTACAAACATGTAAACATTTCGTCTACATTTAAAACTTCATATATGTGCCGCAACGTTGATGTGACTAGTTGCAATTAATGGACTAAACGTTGATGTGCGCCAAACTGCAGGTAATGGACTAAATGTGGGGGGCAAAACACTTTATTTAGGGAACCTTTGTCTATAAATTAAATTATGCTAGCATTCGTTGCAGTTTTTCATCTGTATTGCACAGCACGCTAGCTTCAGCTTCTTTTGCCAACGCCAACATGGATGTATGAGTAACCCGCCATTTATTATGTCTCATGAGCAGCTTCTAACCTGATGTGTGCCATCTGTAGCCTCCATTATTAAGTTTCTGATGATTGCATTTCTTTCCTTTTTCTCTTCATACTCCTGGATAACCGCAGGACTAATGACCATCGCTGCCATTGGATATGTGAACCTGTTTCGCAAAGGAAAGTGAACTTGGATACAAAGCAAAGATTAACTAACTGTGGATGCAACAATCTACCTCAACAGAATTGCAAGAAAACTGTGGACAGTTTTTTTTTTTGAAACTCAAACTGTGGACAGTTTTCCTGGGTACAGAGAGAGAAATTCTGGATGAGCATCTCCAAGAGTTCCCAAAATATTTTTCCTAAAACCAAGGCATCTTAGGAGTCACTAAAAAATATTGGAAGCAATAAATAAAGGCTATCTCCAATAGTTCCCAATAAACCACTCTCAAAATATCAAAATGTTCATTCGTCCCCATACAAAAACACCCCGTGAAGACGAACAGGTCGAGCTGTATCGGGAAAGCCGTAGGCTGTGTATCTAGCTGCGTACTGCCGCGGTGCTCGCCGGCGGTGAACACGTGAGGACGCGCGCGGGGCCAGCACGCAGCACGTGCGCTTCTCTCCTCGATCTGTCGGTGAACGCGCGGAGAGGTGCTGGTGTGAAGAGAGCCAGCAGCAGAGTGCGTACCAGCAGCAACGACGGCGACGAGGAAATACCTGACAGCAGAGGAGAAGAAATATCGCCAGGAAAACCGGCGCAAGGATACGCGTGACTGTGAACCCCCGCATCTTTACGCGTGTGGAGGGGATTTTTTTCCAACTCCCAGAAGATTGGGAGGTGAGGTTAGAAACTGTCGGAGATGAGTTTTTTCTAGTCTTATACATGGCCAAACGGACGGCCCGGCACGGCACTAGCACGGGCACGGCACGATGCGGCATGGCAGCCCGCCGTGCTGTGCCTGATAGTGCCGCCGTGCTGATGCACAGGCCCAGGCACGGCACTATTGAGCCTGAAGCGTGCCGTGCCGTGCCACCAGGCCCGGCAGCACGGCAGTGTCCGTGCCAGCCTAGGCACTAAGGCTAGTGACACATCAAAATAACCAGAATCACATTCTATTTCTCATGATCAAAATCATCTCAAGTATAGAATTGTAAAACACAGTCACAGTCTCACAGATCCACAAAGACAATAGAGATAAGCAAAATAAGTTTTATTGGAGCTTTGTGCAATGGCTGCCTCATTAAAAACCTATCTTGGTAAAACTCACCCTTGTGAGAAATCCTAGATAGAAAAAGAGTACAGCCAGCTCTAGAAAAGTTTATTGTCCTTACATCATAATCCAAGTCTCATATTACAGTCCCATGACATAAACAAATGATCACTAACAAAGATACTAATCAAGATAAAGTTCTTCAAATGCTTCTTCAGGCTCCTTGTCCTCCACATTGTGTTGCAGCCTTGACTCTGCCATCTCCCAGTCTTTGATGCAAGTGAGCATCTCCACCATCTCCGGCTTCAGTCTCCTCCGCCGCTCCTCGATGATCCTGTCAGTCATACTAAACGTAGATTCTGAAGATATAGTAGATACTGGAACAGTTAAAATATCTTTAGCCATGATAGACAGCACTGGATATGTGAGTTTATGCTCATGCCACCAGTTCAAGATGTCAAATGAATCATCTAACTGGCTAACAGTGTCACAGTCCAAATAGGAAACAAGTTCAGAAGTATTTGAAGATGAAGATGCAACATGCAGCAAAGCAGTAGCAGAGGTATCTCTAGACAGATTAAGAGTAGAATGCAGTGAAGTAGAAGAGGTACCAGCACCAGAAGAACTAGAATCATCATCATAAATTTCATCCCAAGCTGACCTTTTCTTACCAGACAGGTTTTGGGGATAGCCCCCTTCAACCTAACAGCTTCATATTTCTCCTCATACTTATTATACACATCAGTAAGCCGAGCTCTAGTGCCAACCTGGTAAGCACTATAATCTGTACTGGTAAGGTTCATCAGCCTCCTAAGCACTTTTGAGAAACCTTTCATTTTAGCTCTAGGGTCTAAGATGAATGCAAAATAGTAAAGCAAAGGTATATCCCTCCAATATTTATTATATTTATCAATCATAGGTTGAATCACAGTTCTGAAGTGAATGTCATTATCATAATTTTTTAGGTGTATAACAATCTTAACAAGATAATGAATCATAAGTGGAGATGTAGGATAGTAAACACCAGACAATGCAACTGTAGAATCATAGAACAATTCAAGAAACTTAAATACTTTTTCAGCAATAACCCAATGTTCTTCAGTTATAAGCAACGGACCATCTTCAGTTCTAGGGTAGTTGGCTTGAATGAAAGTAGTGAAAGGTTCATTATGAGGAAACAAATGCTTAAGCATTAGATATGCAGAGTTCCATCTTATGTCCATATCCAATTGAAATTTTCTAGACCTAAAATCAGCAGCAATGCAGTAATTTTTGTATGCAGGAATTTTTTGGTTAGATGAGTTCAAAACGGATATTGCAGTTCTAAATACTTCAATCAAATGTTTCAGAGATTTAAGTGCCTCCTTAACAATCAGGTTGATAATATGACATGCACAACGCTGATGCAAAAATATAAAAGTAACAGTAGTATCAGGTTGTCTTGGATCCTCTACAGGTACCTCAAGACCAAGATACTGTTGGCGGTCCTTAAGTCACACTTTATACCACCAATAATAATATAAATCCATGGAACATCATAGAAAAATATTCTTTAATTAAGAAGTTCCATGAGTTTTGGTGTTTTCCACTATGTTGCAGGAATATCCGAGTTTTCACAGCATAAAAGTATCTCAAATAATAAAATGGACTACACCAATACGGAGAGCTTGTCGCGCTGATCAAAATGCATATATTATTTGCATTATTTGGAGTTTTCTAATAAAAAGATATATAAGTTCGAATCTAATTTAGGACTCCACGAGTAGGCTTGAGTATTTTGGCCATAACTCACTCATCCGAACTCCGATTGGGCTGAATGACCAGTCAAAACGAAGCTATCGATGAGGCCCACGTGCTCCCAAAAGGTGGTGGCTAGATGGGCCCATCAGGGGACCAGCCGCGCCCCTAGTGGGGCCTCTCGGGCCTAGTTTTCTTCTGGCGGTTGTAGGGCGGTTCTCTAAGGACGGTCCCACCTATGATCAACACAGATGGAAAGTGGAAACTGCCCTTTGGAGGTTTGTTTGGGTCCTTCCATGTGGGGATGATCCTTTTGCATAGAACCCCCTCCTCTCAAACTATAAAAGGAGGCCTCCTCTCTACACCTATTCATCAATTGATTCACCAACACAAGAGATCACAATGTAGAGAGGAAGAGCAAGCTCCATTCCATTAGCTTCTAGCTAATTTAGTATAGGGAGTGAGAGAGGGACAAGAGCTGGAGAAAGAGTGGAGTCGAAGCAGTTCTGCCTCCGGGTGGACGAAGTGCCGGGCTTGTCGGCTCTCGATCCAACTTGTACCTCTACGATCGTCTTGCTACTTGAAGTAAGAAGTTCGTGTTCAACTTTGGTTTGATTCATTAAGCATGGTACTTTCATAAAGCTACTTTGGTGGGATCGCCATTCGTCCTTTGGACGGATGCTCTAGTAAGAGTACTCCTGATAGAGACGGATGTTCCTGTACGCCGCTAGAGTAGTAGTCGCCTTCGTAGACGTAGTGTCTAGGTCGGAGTCTACCTTCGTATGTTACGCGCGCCCACGGGCAGAGGGGTAGGTGGTAGGTGGTGACAGCCCTGTCCACTCGTACCAGCATCCCCCCACGTTCGGACGCGGAATAGCGCTGATACTGGTATCGCCTGGCAGACCAGGTGCGTCAGTGGGCCTGAAGCAAGCAAGTAGTGGGGAAGTTTTCATTTCTTATATGCGTTTGACCTTAGAAGAACCTCTCTACCCAAGCTATCCATTCCGTCTCTTCTGAGTAAACTAGTTTACGAGACTAAGTACAAAGACCGTTCCTCTAGGAAATTGCGATACCCTGAATACTTCCGGGTAAAGGCTACAACGGTACTTTCGTGCGCTTGCGGACTAATACCCCGGGTATTATGGCTAATTAATTATGACATGTCATCATGTTTATTATTAATCATCTGCATATGATTGTGCTTAGGGCTTCTAAAGTGATTCAATTATGTTTAGGTTTGATGGTGCAATTAAACTTTTAAATGGGAATTAAAGATATTAGCAAAAGAAAAATTCCAATTAAGTTTTAAATTGACTCGAAACCTTAATTTAAAAAATATTTGGAATTTCATGAAAGTGCCTTAATAAAAGTTGTAGATCTATTGAAATGAAGCAACTTTTATTTTGGGAGATTTTGAAGTTATAATATAAAAATTTAAATTAAACTCAAATTACTATGCTAAAATTCAAGTTTGAAGTTTCAAATTCAAAAATATTAGGAATTGGACAAAACTTCATTAATAAGAGTTGTATAGATCACTGAGTAGGACAACTTCTATTTTGACAATTTTTCAAGTTATTAAAGAAATTTAAAAGTAATTTTAAAAATTCAGTTTGGAATTCAAAACCCTCTTTTACCCCCTTTACTGTAGTTTCAAAACCATGTGGAATTTGGGTTTGGTTCAAAAACAAAAGTTGTCCAAAATTTTGAAACCTACAACTTTTGTGTTTGCACTTTTCAAGTTAGCACACGAAATCTGGTGATTTGAGTCAAAAACCGAGGAGGGGGCACTGCACTGCTACAGTAACCCGCCCCCCCCCCACTCTGTTCGCGCACAGGAGCTGGCCGCCGCGGCGCACGCGCGCGCGGCGCCGCCCGTGCCGGCCGGGATCCTGCCCCCGGTCGCAGCAGCACGTGTAGGGGACCCCGCGCCGTCCTCTGCCGCTTCTGTCTCCCCCTAGAACCGGCTTAAAGACGACGGTCACCCCCTCCCGTTCCCTTCTCCTTCCCGCTCGGCACCGGTGACCGCATCCACTGCCCCGACCAAATCGGCCTCAACCCATGCACCATTCTCCAATTGTTTGAGCATCCAACTTCCCTGCCTTCTTGCGCACCTAGTGCATCCATTTGGGCTTAGGTTCGTGCCCTGTGGTCCGAGAACGCCTGTCGCCGTCTCTGCGGAAGACCGGAGCGCCGCCGCAGCCGTCTCTCACGCGACGAGCTCGCTGTGGTGAGCCTCTCCTCCTTCGGTATTTTGTTTGTGACTCTCTATCTCATGCTCTAGCTCATGCTCGCGACGGTTTTTCATTTCGTTCCCTAGGATCGCCGGAACGAAACTTCACCGTCGGGGCCGAGTCGCTGTGTCCGCCGCCATAGCCAACCTCGCCGTTCTACTCCGTCCTTGCCTCAGCCAACCGTCGGGCTAGGATCGTGGTGAGCTCCTGATCCTCCCTGGCCCTTTTCCCTTAGTTCCCCGGCGTCTCCGCGGCCGGAACATGGTCGCCGTGCCGCCGTGGGTGTATGCGCGCACGGCAGCGCGCGAGGTGGAAGAAGGAGCTGACAGGCGGGCCCGGCCTGTCAGCGTCCCTGGGTGTACGCGCGCGCGCGGGCGAACGCGCGGGTGGAGTTGGGCCGACCCGCTGATGTTGGGCCGGCCCGCTGATGTTGGGCCGCCTCGGGCCGAAGCGTTTTCTTTATTTTGAAGGAATTTCCAGTGGATTTTCCATTTTAATTTTGAATGAATAGTACTTCCATTTGTCATTTTCATAGGAATATTCCTGTTAATCTAAAAATTATGAAAATAATTGTGGGTACTCTCTGGAGCATGTAGTATTTTATAAAAATATTAGATATAGTGTTTGGATGTTTTCTGTGGGAACTAAAAATCAGCATATTAATTAGTAAATGTAACTTTGAGCAATTTTAATAAATTCCAGAATTATCCAAAAATCATGAAAATTTATGTGGTGCCATTTTAGAGTAAGATCTATCTGTTGGGTAAGTTTGAGCTCGTTTGGAAACTGTTAGAACACTTGTTTATTAGTTGTGGGGTATTTGGTTAGTAAAATTAATCTAAGCGAATAATCCCTGTTGTTTGGTGTGATTTTGGATTGATTGGCTTCAAGGGTCTTTCACCATAGTGATCCTTGACAGAAGTATTAGGGTCGCATGTTGGTTGTAGTAAAGCTGTGCAGCGGCTTTCTGTGACCGTTAAAATGGTCAATAAAACAAAAGTAGGAAACATTGCTTTTACCTTCCGTAAATTGTTTACAACTTTACCGTGAAGGAAAGTTGTACTCAAGATCTTAATGGTTTACTTTCAACCATTTCATTTGTTGTCCTTATACCATGCTAAGCATACATCATTGCATACGTGTAGTGCCTGTTCCCGAGGAGGTCCAGGTTGAGACTACCGCTGAGGAGGTCACTCCAGAAGCCATCCAAGGATTTGACATCTGCGGGACTGATCCTGACCCGACGCTGTACACGATTCAAGGCAAGCCCTGGTGCATTCAGCCCCGCCTTGTGTTTTATAAAATTATTTATCACTTGAGTCTATTATTGCATTAGGTTGTTAGGAGTTGTTTGTCTCCTATATTGATGCATTACCTGCCTTGATACATAATATCCCGGAAACCTGTTTAAAAATAAAAATATTCAAAAATGCTTAGCCCTGCTTAATCAATTTAGATTTGCATAAAAAGGCTATTTTGACCCATGAAAATGTGACAATTAGGAATCATGAGAAAAGGAAAAAGGGGTATGAGTCCGTTCGGAAATTGTGTACTTGGGTAGCAGCCCCAATGCACCGTATCCGTCGGAAAGGGGTTTTTCGTTCGATTGGTTGTGAATTTGGGTTAGAGTCCCAATGCTTGACCATCGGCGGAAAGAGGGATTTGAAAACCGTTGGGACACTTGTACTTGGGTTAGAGTCCCAATGCAATGTCGCCGGCGGAAAAAGAATTAGGGACCGTTCGTTGTAGGCCTGCTGTGATCGAGAACTTGCAACTAGCCACATACTACGGAAAGCTCTGACTCCGGTGGCTCTACCACTTGAACCGACAACCACGCACTGGGAGTGGAGAGATGGCGAGAGCAGCGTGTACCCTCGTGGCCGGCGTGCCTGGAGAGGAGAGGAGTACTGTGTTCTCGGGTGGCGCAGGACCGGTTCAGGGGTAGAAAAATCGTGGTAGCCGGAGTTGGTATATGCAAGCTTAAGTGCTACATATGCAGTGTGGATAGGGATCCCCAGCTGGGTACTAATCGATTCGAATCGTCGTTGCTCCTCGGATATGGAGACTTGATCCTTTGACCTACAATCGAAAAGTGGTTCGAAACTAGGTGTTTTTGAGAATGAGTAAGAATTTGAAGTTATGATGATATATGAAAAGGAACATGGAATTATGGTGATGATTAAGATAAGACTGAGTTAAAATATTGAAATAGAATAGTAATGCTTTTCTGCAAAACTCTTGACTCTTGCTCCAGCCTTACCTTGACTCCCTTCAGCCTGCATCCCTGAGTCTCATTCCTTTTTCTTAGTCGGGTAAGTCTTGCGGAGTACCCCAGTACTCAGGGTTTATTAACCCCATGTTGCAGGGACGCAGCAGCCGGAGGTTTGTTTCGCCCCTTGCTGTGTAACAGTGGTACATGAGGGATGTGAGGAGGAGTAATGTCGAACCCGTGGGCAGGGTTCTTACCGTTAAATACTTAATATTGTTGTATCGTCATTCCACCGCTACTTATTTTATTTATGGTCTGTAATATTCGCACTTCAATCATATTTGGACAAGCGGTTTGTAATCTAAGTACCTTATAACCTTTCCGCATTTTCACTCTGATGTAATTTGTTATGAAATGTTGTAATTCTGTAATGACTTCGCAATGGGATCCTGTTGAAGGAAATCGGGTGCTAATGTAGCCCGACAGAACCTTCTAGATCATTTGGGACGCGGACCCGGCTGTCAGAGGTCATGAGTGACAATGACAGGTGTCTGGGCCCTGTGATTTAGGCGGTTCCGTCACAGTTGGTATCAGAGCGTTCCATTACTAAATCATTACCGTATTACTTTGCAAAACTTCAAAGTGTTTTGGATCATAAACTTTAAATTGCTATTTTGGTCCAAATTGCTCTTTCTTGTCTAAATCTGTATTAGAGTTACAGTAGCTAGTGGAATAACGCTATTACTAGCCCTATGTTAAAAAAAAATTTTGCAGTTATTTATTTTTGCATTGGTTTCGAAAGTTCGTAAGTACGATTCATGCATCATGATTGATTCACATTATAAATAACTTCCTCCTTAAAAGCGGGTTATGGGTTAGGATTTATCAAACCTATTCTTGCTAGCCTGTGTTATATTTTTACTAATCCCAACTTATCTTCTCCAGCATGGCACGCTGCAAGCAGACTGCGCGTAAGATGACGGGACCTAGGGGTGTGCCGCGCCATCAGCTGGCGCCGCGCGACGGGGAGGCCTCTAGCAGTCGTCGCCCCCGCCGCAGCCGCGCTGAGCTACAGGAGGAGGTAGAGAGGATGAGGGAGGAGATGAGGAGGATGGTGGAGGACTTCGCCACCGCTCGTCGGGAGCACTACCAGGACGTAGCGACGATCGACCGACTGCGGACCTCTGTGGCTCGTCTGATCGAGCAGAGGGATGCCACTTGGGCGCGTGAGGACGCGACCAGGGCAAGACTGCACGAGCTGGAGATCTACGTAGAGCAGATCGAGGACTACAACGACACATTGCACGAGGAGGTGCATAGGCTCAACAATGAGCTTAACCCGATCCTGCAGCCACGTGTAGAGGACCCCGAGGATGGGGTGGTCGTTGGTCCTGAGGATCAGGACATGGAGGACGTGGACGAGGAGATTGAGCCACTCCAGGTGATCGTCGAGGAGGACGCCGACGAGGACGTCGAGGAGGGCGTCGAGGAGCACGTGGCGGAGGTTGACGAGGACGGTGTCGTCTCTGACGGGACCGTGGGAGACGACGTCTAGATTAGCCATAGGACTAGCGATATCAGTAATTGCACTCTTTAGGGTATTATAATGTCAGTGTTGCCATGAAAACCTTAGTATGGTTTGAGAACTGTATCGAGTGTTGGTTATGTACTCTGCCTATCGTATTGAATGGTGTGTATTGTATTAAGACCTGATTAAGTAATCTGAGACTCAGTTTGGTTTAATTATGCACAGATGCCTGTTAACACCCGCTCAACTGGTGCTGGTACTTCCGAGGATGGGGCCATTCCGCATGCACCGCCAATTCCACCCACCTTGACTGATGCCATTGCTGCATTGGCCAATGCTACGGCACTACTTGCGCAAAACCGGGATGACCGTGTTGGGCGTCGTGGCCGCCCCCATGATGAGGAAACAACTTATGTGGACTTCACAGACACCCGTCCACCGGTGTTTACCAAAGCGGATGAGCCGCTGGAAGCAGGCTCCGTATCATGGAGCAGAAGTTTGGATTGATTCGCTGCACAGAAACCCAGAAGCCGTTGTTTGCAGCACAGCAACTCCGAGGTCCCGCAAGCGCTTGGTTCGCAAACCTCCAGTCAGCACAGCCGGTGGGGCATCAACTTACTTGGGCGGAGTTTCGTGAGGCATTTCGTGCACATTACATCCCTGCGGGAGTGATGAAGATGAAATTGGATCAATTCTTGGCACTGCAGCAAAAGGAGTCTACAGTCATGCAATATGTCAGTCAGTTCAATCACCTGTCGCAGTATGCCCCTGAGCATACTAACACCGATCAGAAGAAGAAGGACTGTTTTGTCAGGGGTTTGAACTTCAAGATTCAGCGAAGCCTGTCTAACAATCTCAACTGCACGTATCACGAGGCTATCAACAGTGCCATAGCTTTTGAAGAAAGTGATCGCAAGCACCAAGAAGAGAAGAAAAAGAAGAAGTCTGGGTCAGCTGGATCTTCTGGCCATCAAAAGCGCCAGAAAATCATATACCATCCCACTCATCACACCCGTCCCCAGTATCCTCATCAGCAGGTCGTAGTTCGAACTGCTGCTACTTCTCACACTTCTAACCAACAAAGCACCACCCAGCCGAATGCCCCTGGTGTTCGCGTAACTACTCCTCAAGCAACTTACAACCAGCCTTGCTGCAATTGTGGCAAGATGGGACATTGGTCCCGCAACTGCCCATATCCCAAACAATATAATCAGAATGCACAGAAGGCTCCTGGTGGACAACAGCAGCAGACTCAGCACCGTGGCCACCAACAGCAGGCCCAGAAGGGAAAGGTTGTGAGAAAAGCAGGACAGGTCTACTACACGCAAGTTGGAGACATTCCTGAAGGTGAACCCATCATGCTGGGTAGGTTCCCTGTCGCAAGTCATCCTGCTATCATGCTTTTCGATTCCAGTGCATCGCATTCATTCATCAATCGTACATTTGTTGTCAAGCATGAAATTCCGATTGGGCAGATAGAGGAAAGTTTCCTTATACAGTCGCCCGGAGGGCGCATTAGTACTAAAGAGATAGTACATCGGGTGCCCATAGAACTTGGCGGGCATATATTCCCGACCTCGATGATAGTGCTGAAGGAGCAAGATATAGATGTGATATTAGGCATGAATTGGATGTATCAGCACAGAGCTCTCATAGACGTGCTGAATAGAACCATCAGGGTAAACTTGCCTAACAGCCAAACTCAACTTCTTATCCAACTTCCCATACCTCAAAGAGCAGTTGGTAGGGTATGTGCAACCACAGTTAAAGAGGTGCGGAACATTCCGGTAGTCTGTGAATTTCCGGATGTATTCCCTGACGAATTGCCTGACTTACCCCCTGACCGGGATGTAGAATTTGCCATTGAGCTGAAGCCTGGAACAGCACCTATTTCCCGTAGAGCATATAGAATGCCGCCGAAGGAGTTGGCAGAGTTGAAAGTTCAGTTGCAGGATCTGTTGGATAAGGGTTTCATCAGGCCTAGTTCATCCCCTTGGGGTTGTCCTGCTATTTTTGTTAAAAAGAAGGACAGCTCCCTCAGACTCAGTGTCGATTACCGTCCCCTCAATGAGGTCACTATCAAAAATAAGTACCCTTTACCTCGCATAGATCTACTTTTTGACCAGCTTGCGGGGGCCAAAGTGTTCTCAAAAATTGACCTCAGATCGGGGTACCACCAAATAAAAATCCGTCCAGAAGATATTCCCAAAACAGCCTTCACTACCAGATATGGTCTTTACGAGTATCTGGTTATGTCTTTCGGCCTGACCAATGCCCCTGCCTATTTCATGTACCTTATGAATTCCGTCTTCATGCCCGAACTCGACAAGTTTGTAGTCGTGTTCATCGACGACATACTGGTCTACTCCAAAAACCCGGAAGAGCATGCCAAACACCTTCTGTAGTCCTAACTCGGTTGCGAGAACATCAATTGTATGCCAAGTTCAGCAAGTGCGAGTTTTGGTTGGACAGAGTTCCGTTTCTTGGGCATATTCTGTCGGCCGAAGGTGTATCGGTTGACCCAAGCAAGGTGGAAGAGGTCTTGAATTGGAAACCACCAACCACAGTACATCAAGTCCGTAGTTTTATGGGAATGGCGGGATATTACCGCCGTTTTATTCCGGATTTTTCCAAAATATCTAAGCCTATTACCAACTTATTGAAGAACGAGGTCAAGTTTGCCTGGTCACCTGAGTGTGAGCAAGCATTTCAGACTTTGAAGAAGTTGTTAACCACTGCCCCAGTCCTAGCTCAACCGGACATTGAAAAACCATTCGACGTATACTGCGACGCTTCTGGAACCGGCCTGGGTTGTGTTTTGATGCAAGAAGGCCGAGTCATTGCTTATGCGTCACGACAGCTTAAGCGTCATGAAGAAAATTATCCCACTCATGATCTAGAATTGGCAGCTGTGGTACATGCACTGAAAATTTGGCGTCATTATTTGCTTGGTAGTACTTGCAAGATTTATACCGATCACAAGAGCCTGAAATATATATTTACCCAAGAAGAGTTGAACATGAGACAACGAAGATGGCTCGAGTTGATCAAGGATTATGACATTGAAGTGCATTATCACCCTGGTAAAGCAAATGTGGTTGCCGATGCGCTCAGTCGTAAGATTCATTGCAGTTGTTTGGCAATAAAGCCCCGAGACCTTTCTTTATGCTATGAACTAGAAAAGTTGGGGGTAGAAATAGTTGAACAGGGTAGTTTGAATCATGTTAGTATTGAGACCACCATCCGTGATGAGATAATCGCCGCTCAGAAAGGAAGCAAAGGCATCAAGCATATTAAGGAGAAAGTCCAAGCTGGTACTGTAGATTGTTTCAGGATTGACGAAGAAGGGGTCGTATGGTTCAAAGGGCGGCTAGTAGTTCCAAAGGTACCCGAGTTGCGACAAAAGATTTTGGATGAAGCACATTTGACTAGATTCTCCATCCACCCTGGGAGCAATAAAATGTACCAGGATTTGAGACAAAAGTTTTGGTGGACCAAAATGAAAATAGAGATCGCTCGATATGTAGCGAAGTGTGACACTTGTCAGAAAGTGAAAGCTGTACACATGAAGCCCGGTGGAGAACTGCAACCACTGCCTATTCCTGCATGGAAATGGGAGGACATTAGCATGGATTTTATCGTAGGTCTGCCAAAAACACCCAGGGGTTTTGACTCAGTCTGGGTTGTGGTTGATCGCCTCACTAAGCAAGCCCACTTCATCCCCGTCAAGACTATTTACACTGCTGTAAACTATGCAAAGCTGTACATCCAGAATTTGATGAAGCTTCATGGTGTGCCCAAGACCATTGTCTCTGATCGAGGTCCTCAATTCATTTTCAACTTTTGGAGAGCTTTCCACAAGTCACTTGGAACAAAGCTTCTACATAGCACAGCATACCATCCGCAGACTGACGGACAGACGGAGAGAGTCAACCAGGTGTTGGAAGACATGTTGAGAGCATGTGCACTCAATTACACCGAATCTTGGGATGAGTGTTTGGCACTGGCAGAATTTTCGTACAATAACAGCTACCAAGAAAGCATCAAAATGGCACCGTTTGAGGCGGTATATGGTCGTAGGTGTCGAACACCCCTGAATTGGTCTGAGCCTGGGGAGAGATGGTATTTCGGCGTTGACTTGGTGGAAGAGACTGAAGCAAAGGTTCGGCAGATACAAGGTAACCTAAAGGTTGCACAGTCGCGACAGAAGAGTTACGCCGATCAAAGGCGTCGTCCCTTGGTGTTTAAGACAGGGGATTATGTCTATCTCAAAGTCTCACCCATAAAGGGAATAAATCGATTTGGAGTTAAAGGCAAATTAGCTCCTCGATACATTGGACCATTTCAAATCATAGCTCGTCAAGGGAAAGTGGCTTATAAGTTGAAGCTGCCAGATCATCTCTCAGCCGTACACAACGTTTTTCATGTATCACAACTCAAAAAGTGTCTTCGGGTGCCAGATCAAGTCGTGGATATTGAGGGAATAAAACTCCAACCCGACCTAACGTACTCTGAGTATCCTATCCAAGTCTTGGATCAGAAGGATCGCGTCACTCGGAGAACGACTACAAGATGGTACAAGATTCAATGGAGCGAACATTCCGAGGATGAAGCCAATTGGGAGTCTGAAGACTATCTCGCCGAAAACATCCCCGAGTTCTTTGCTACATTGTAAATGTAAAGTTTCTGGTTGTAGTCGGTATGAACTTCTCTTGTTATCTTATGGTAGAAACTAGAGTAGGTTTACTTGAGACATTTTCTTTTCCATTACTTAACCCTAAGGTTTATCGGCTATCAAATCTCGGGACGAGATTTATTTAAGGGGGAAGGGCTGTAATACCCCGGGTATTACGGCTAATTAATTATGACATGTCATCATGTTTATTATTAATCATATGCATATGATTGTGCTTAGGGCTTCTAAAGTGATTCAATTATGTTTAGGTTTGATGGTGCAATTAAACTTTTAAATGGGAATTAAAGATATTAGCAAAAGAAAAATTCCAATTAAGTTTTAAATTGACTCGAAACCTTAATTTAAAAAATATTTGGAATTTGATGAAAGTGCCTTAATAAAAGTTGTAGATCTATTGAAATGAAGCAACTTTTATTTTGGGAGATTTTGAAGTTATAATATAAAAATTTAAATTAAACTCAAATTACTATGCTAAAATTCAAGTTTGAAATTTCAAATTCAAAAATATTAGGAATTGGACAAAACTTCATTAATAAGAGTTGTATAGATCACTGACTAGGACAACTTCTATTTTGACAATTTTTCAAGTTATTAAAGAAATTTAAAAGTAATTTTAAAAATTCAGTTTGGAATTCAAAACCCTCTTTTACCCCCTTTACTGTAGTTTCAAAACCATGTGGAATTTGGGTTTGGTTCAAAAACAAAAGTTGTCCAAAATTTTGAAACCTACAACTTTTGTGTTTGCACTTTTCAAGTTAGCACACGAAATCTGGTGATTTGAGTCAAAAACCGAGGAGGGGGCACTGCACTGCTACAGTAACCCGCCCCCCCCCCCCACTCTGTTCGCGCACAGGAGCTGGCCGCCGCGGCGCACGCGCGCGCGGCGCCGCCCGTGCCGGCCGGGATCCTGCCCCCGGTCGCAGCAGCACGTGTAGGGGACCCCGCGCCGTCCTCTGCCGCTTCTGTCTCCCCCTAGAACCGGCTTAAAGACGACGGTCACCCCCTCCCGTTCCCTTCTCCTTCCCGCTCGGCACCGGTGACCGCATCCACTGCCCCGACCAAATCGGCCTCAACCCATGCACCATTCTCCAATTGTTTGAGCATCCAACTTTCCTGCCTTCTTGCGCACCTAGTGCATCCATTTGGGCTTAGGTTCGTGCCCTGTGGTCCGAGAACGCCTGTCGCCGTCTCTGCGGAAGACCGGAGCGCCGCCGCAGCCGTCTCTCACGCGACGAGCTCGCTGTGGTGAGCCTCTCCTCCTTCGGTATTTTGTTTGTGACTCTCTATCTCATGCTCTAGCTCATGCTCGCGACGGTTTTTCATTTCGTTCCCTAGGATCGCCGGAACGAAACTTCACCGTCGGGGCCGAGTCGCTGTGTCCGCCGCCGTAGCCAACCTCGCCGTTCTACTCCGTCCTTGCCTTAGCCAACCGTCGGGCTAGGATCGTGGTGAGCTCCTGATCCTCCCTGGCCCTTTTCCCTTAGTTCCCCGGCGTCTCCGCGGCCGGAACATGGTCGCCGTGCCGCCGTGGGTGTATGCGCGCACGGCAGCGCGCGAGGTGGAAGGAGCTGACAGGCGGGCCCGGCCTGTCAGCGTCCCTGGGTGTACGCGCGCGCGCGGGCGAACGCGCGGGTGGAGTTGGGCCGGCCCGCTGATGTTGGGCCGGCCCGCTGATGTTGGGCCGCCTCGGGCCGAAGCGTTTTCTTTATTTTGAAGGAATTTCCAGTGGATTTTCCATTTTAATTTTGAATGAATAGTACTTTCATTTGTCATTTTCATAGGAATATTCCTGTTAATCTAAAAATTATGAAAATAATTGTGGGTACTCTCTGGAGCATGTAGTATTTTATAAAAATATTAGATATAGTGTTTGGATGTTTTCTGTGGGAACTAAAAATCAGCATATTAATTAGTAAATGTAACTTTGAGCAATTTTAATAAATTCCAGAATTATCCAAAAATCATGAAAATTTATGTGGTGCCATTTTAGAGTAGGATCTATCTGTTGGGTAAGTTTGAGCTCGTTTGGAAACTGTTAGAACACTTGTTTATTAGTTGTGGGGTATTTGGTTAGTAAAATTAATCTAAGCGAATAATCCCTGTTGTTTGGTGTGATTTTGGATTGATTGGCTTCAAGGGTCTTTCACCATAGTGATCCTTGACAGAAGTATTAGGGTCGCATGTTGGTTGTAGTAAAGCTGTGCAGCGGCTTTCTGTGACCGTTAAAATGGTCAATAAAACAAAAGTAGGAAACATTGCTTTTACCTTCCGTAAATTGTTTACAACTTTACCGTGAAGGAAAGTTGTACTCAAGATCTTAATGGTTTACTTTCAACCATTTCATTTGTTGTCCTCATACCATGCTAAGCATACATCATTGCATACGTGTAGTGCCCGTTCCCGAGGAGGTCCAGGTCGAGACTACCGCTGAGGAGGTCACTCCAGAAGCCATCCAAGGATTTGACATCTGCGGGACTGATCCTGACCCGACGCTGTACACGATTCAAGGCAAGCCCCGGTGCATTCAGCCCCGCCTTGTGTTTTATAAAATTATTTATCACTTGAGTCTATTATTGCATTAGGTTGTTAGGAGTTGTTTGTCTCCTATATTGATGCATTACCTGCCTTGATACATAATATCCCGGAAACCTGTTTAAAAATAAAAATATTCAAAAATGCTTAGCCCTGCTTAATCAATTTAGATTTGCATAAAAAGGCTATTTTGACCCATGAAAATGTGACAATTAGGAATCATGAGAAAAGGAAAAAGGGGTATGAGTCCGTTCGGAAATTGTGTACTCGGGTAGCAGCCCCGATGCACCGTATCCGTCGGAAAGGGGTTTTTCGTTCGATTGGTTGTGAATTTGGGTTAGAGTCCCAATGCTTGACCATCGGTGGAAAGAGGGATTTGAAAACCGTTGGGACACTTGTACTTGGGTTAGAGTCCCAATGCAATGTCGCCGGCGAAAAAAGAACTAGGGACCGTTCGTTGTAGGCCTGCTGTGATCGAGAACTTGCAACTAGCCACATACTACGGAAAGCTCTGACTCCGGTGGCTCTACCACTTGAACCGACAACCACGCACTGGAAGTGGAGAGATGGCGAGAGCAGCGTGTACCCTCGTGGCCGGCGTGCCTGGAGAGGAGAGAAGTACTGTGTTCTCGGGTGGCGCAGGCCCGGTTCAGGGGTAGAAAAATCGTGGTTGCCGGAGTTGGTATATGCAAGCTTAAGTGCTACATATGCAGTGTGGATAGGGATCCCCAGCTGGGTACTAATCGATTCGAATCGTCGTTGCTCCTCGGATATGGAGACTTGATCCTTTGACCTACAATCGAAAAGTGGTTCGAAACTAGGTGTTTTTGAGAATGAGTAAGAATTTGAAGTTATGATGATATATGAAAAGGAACATGGAATTATGGTGATGATTAAGATAAGACTGAGTTAAAATATTGAAATAGAATAGTAATGCTTTTCTGCAAAACTCTTGACTCTTGCTCCAGCCTTACCTTGACTCCCTTCAGCCTGCATCCCTGAGTCTCATTCCTTTTTCTTAGTCGGGTAAGTCTTGCGGAGTACCCCAGTACTCAGGGTTTGTTAACCCCATGTTGCAGGGACGCAGCAGCCGGAGGTTTGTTTCGCCCCTTGCTGTGTAACAGTGGTACAGGAGGGATGTGAGGAGGAGTAATGTCGAACCCGTGGGCAGGGTTCTTACCGTTAAATACTTAATATTGTTGTATCGTCATTCCACCGCTACTTATTTTATTTATGGTCTATAATATTCGCACTTCAATCATATTTGGACAAGCGGTTTGTAATCTAAGTACCTTATAGCCTTTCCGCATTTTCACTCTGATGTAATTTGTTATGAAATGTTGTAATTCTGTAATGACTTCGCAATGGGATCCTGTTGGAGGAAATCGGGTGCTAATGTAGCCCGACAGAACCTTCTAGATCATTTGGGACGCGGACCCGGCTGTCAGAGGTCATGAGTGACAATGACAGGTGCCTGTGGGCCCTGTGATTTAGGCGGTTCCATCACATTTCTGCTAACGCTAAGAAGTGCCAACAGATACTTACACAGAACAAGTCTAAGTGCACGCATGGCAAAAGTATTAGATGAAGCATTGTCCAAAGTAACAGCAAACACTTTTCAAGCACACCATATTCAGTAAGGACATATGCAACTCTATCAGCAATGTTTGGACCATTATGGGAACAAGCAATAAGCACAAGACCAAGCACTCTCTTCTCTAGTTGCCAATCAGGGTTTATGTAATAAGCAACAATACTAAGGTAGTCCTCTTTGGCATTACCAGACCAGATATCAGATGTAAGACACACACAATTAATAGAATCAGAAGTAAGAGCCTCAACAAGCTTAGTCTTGTGTTCAGTAAACATTTTATCTATGTCTCTAGTTGTGGTTTGTCTAGAGACAACAACAAACTTAGGATTATGGGCATTTTTAATTTATTCCTCAAATGCATCAGATTCTCCAAAACTCAGAGCAACATCTACCCTAGCAAGCAATCGACAAAGTTCATTACGAGCACGCATAGGACAGTAATCCCAACTTCGCATACTACCATCAGGATTAAGAGGGACTGAGTCATGCGAGTTTTCTCAAGCCCCCGAGGGCATTTCACCCTGTGATGTCGGAGGTGACCAGTGCCACCACTAGAACGACCAGAGTACTACTTGTGGCAATGGAGACAGACAGCGTCGTACCTGATCTTCTTGCCTTTGGGACCCATCTTGAATAGCTTCTTGAAGTCTTGCCAGACATCAGAGGTAGAGGGGCGTGAAACCTTGTCATCGTCGTTCTCATCTTGCTCGTCCTAGTCCGATCCTCCACCGCCACCTTCTGGTTCTGGAGCATCTGCATCGATCGGCTGATCCTCTGCTCTAATGCCGAAGAGCTCATCTAGCTCGTCGTCATCGTCATCAACTCCAGGGAGCTCGCGCAACCTCTCTGCATTGGTGGCACTGGCCTCCACCGTCTCTTCAGAGAGGGGCCGGGGCGGCATCACACAGGCCTCAACTAGCTACAAAAGACAAACAAAAATAGAGGAATGGCCATTAGGGTTAGGGTTACGGTTAACTGCTAGGGTTAGGGTTAACTGTTAGGGTTAGGGTTTTCTTACCTCGCCGTCGCCGGCGACGTAGAAGAAGCTTGGAGCAGCTGCTGATCAGCGGATCTGAAGAAAGAAACACGAATCAAACTTGAGCTAGATGCTAGAAGAGAGGTCAAGAGGGAAGGGAAGCTACTCTTACCTGCATCTTCGGAGCCCCGAAGCTGCCGGAGGGCGAGAAGAAGAGGTAGGGACGGTGGCGAGTAGCCGTCGCCCCTCGGAGTCGCCCGTCGCCGTCGGTCGTCGGAGTGGGAGAAGGCGGCAGAGAGGAGACGAAGAGGATAGAGTGGCGAGTGAGGGCTAAAATGAATTAGGGTTTGGGCGAGAAGGGGGCAGCGGCCGGCCGCAAGCTTATATAGCGCTAGCACAACGGTCGGATTCATCCAGGGAGTGGGATCGGACGGCCGGCAGCTGAGGAGCCGTGCCTGAGCCGGGTCAGGCCATTTTTCCGTGCCGTGCCCGTGCTGGCCCGTGGGCTGAATGTGAGGCCCAGGCACGGGCACGGCACCGGGCCATGCCTAGCACGGGCACGGTGGCATGCGGGCCGGGCCGGGTTAGTGCCTTGCTTTTTAGGGCCGTGCCCGTGTCGGCCCATCGTGCCCGGCCCATCTGGCCAACTATATCTAGTCTTGCCAAAATTAATATACTGGGAGACTATTTTGGGAACTCTTGGAGATGCTCCATATTTCAACTGTGGAGTAAAATATGGCGAGAACTTTGAGAAGATGATAGAGTGGCTCAAGACTTTTTGGGAGAAAAAATAGTGGCACGGTTCACAAATATTGAGGGGTTCTGGTAGAAATTCGCGATAACTTGGCAGCAACAAAAAGGTACATTATTGGTAATTAATGTGAAGGGACCATTTCCACAATAATAGGAGATTATCCACATTTATGGGTATGACAGCAACGGGTGTGGAAAAAAATGCTCTTATTTTAGTGGTACAACTCGAGAAGAGAAGGGACGTCATTTGGACTTAATAATTGGAAGCATCAGTCAAGTGGTTAAAAGGCGAATGAAGAGGGCCTCTTTGGATGTCATACTTTCAAAAGACACTCATAGCCAGAAATTTCAACTGATGAAACCAAAAAACCATGGCTTCAAGAAAAGGTCAGACTAGGGATGTTAAATCAAACAGCAGGCCAGTGATTAATTTATAATAGTGAGGAGTGTGCATTAATTTGTCTCCACAAGGGTAGTATAATGCTTATCCAGTCCTAGTTGGCTAAACAGATTATTGTTTGAAAAATGGACTGCACTACATCTGAATATCTGATACATCAAACTGCAGACGAGGGGATTGAATGTCGGGCATTATATATATAGGAACCGGCATATGTATGTGTATATGGTTTCTAGTGGCGGTTCCTTAAGTGACCCGCCTGTAAAAATGGTGTTGATTTCTAGTGGCGGACATCAAGCGAAACCGCCAGTAAAAAAAATACATCGCGCCACTGTAGAGCTCCTGTGTACTAGTGCTTTTGACCAAAATTGCATTCGCATCTAGAGGATGTTCTCCGAATCTAGGTTCGCACTGGCATTTGAGTATTATGTAATGTGCTTGGAAGCCTATATAAATAGAACCCCCTGGGGACTTGTAAGAGGAGGACGAAGAATAGTGATCCCTTCATTTTTGTAAGCTACTTCACTACATCATGCATCTTTTTTCGCTGTTGTTTGAGTTCTCCGCTGTGGTCTTAGTGGTTTGGCGACTCCTCGGTGGTTGAGGACTTAGGTCTTGAGCCATACTAGGATGAAGTTTTTAAAATTTCAAAAACACATTATTTTCATAATACCGTAGCTTCAAAAATAAAGCTAACATTTGTTGAGTCCAATAAGAACAACATTGTTTTGCAAAACCGAATTATGTTAAAAATTATTTTAGATGGTCTAATAATTGTCAGATTATTGAGCAAAGGGAAATGGACTCCTTCCATCACAGTAGCATTTCATAAGGAACTGAGAAGTTAGCATATATGTTTTGTTTTGTTACTGCTTTGTTCATGAAATTGAGAGCCATTTAAATATTTTCTCATATATGTCTTTTAGAGATAAAAAGTGTTATTCTGGCCATAAAAAGCGCAAGAAGAAGAAGAAAAGATAAGATCACGGGCAAGAGGCTCAATCATTTCTTGGCTGGTCGATACCTCACATTATCGGCAATATTATCTGAATAGTTTACCCAAGACTTGACTAGCTACACACAACGACATATTAAAACTTGGACTTATTCGACGGCTGCTGCTTTACGAAAATTCTCTATGTGCGAATCAATGGAAATGTATATGGACTGTATATATATATTATTGTTCTGTGGAATATAATGCACAGTTGCGTCCACAAAAAAATATCAATAATGCATGTGTATGGTTTTGTGGAGCACACTCAAGATAGGGCTTTCTCTGACCATTAATAGAGTATGGTGTCTGCACCTTCTAAGTAAACACTCAAGAGTCAAGTCTCCGTTGATAAGTCTACGCTGGGCAAGGCGACATACAACAAAGTCATTATCCAGTGTGCCCAGTCTCTGTCCGGCTGTTAGGGAATTTATCATAAGGGTACATGTGTGTAGCTATGTATGTGTGGTTAATTTGTCTACTCTGGTTCCAAAATCTAACGGCAGTGCTATTTAGGGAACAAAACCATACCGGGGAACTTTTATCTAACGGCAGTGCTACTACTATCACTACTGCAGGCCGCGGCTTTGCCGAGTGTTTTTACACTCGGCAAAGAGCCAATTACACTCGGCAAAGACTTTGCCAAGTGTAGCACTCGGCAAAATCCGCTCGGTAAAATTTTGCTCAGCAAAGGGACTTTGCCGAGTGCTTTTTTTCGGGACACTCGGCAAATTATAAAAAAAATTTGCCAGTGTTTGTGGTGGCACTCGGCAAAATTTTTCGGGCCATTACGGCGCCGGCCGTTAAAGGTTATTTTGCCAAGTTCTAGACCATGCACTCGGCAATGGTTTTCTTTATTTTCTTTTAAAAAAACTTTGCCGAGTGCCGATTGCTGATTTTTGAAAAAAAAAATACTTTACCGATTGCCATCCAAAGACCCTCAAGATTGCAATTTTTTTATTTTTTACGTTCCATTGTAACATACAATATTCACATTTCATGGGATACAAAAGGTGGTGTTACTAGTTTGCTATAGAACCTTAGTACAATATTCACATTTCATGGGATAGAAAGAATATAAGGGTTAGACAAGCTGCACTGTGACAAGCTCACATGTTAAATTAATTAAGCAGACAATAACATGTTCCAATCTGAAAATCCACTATATGATTCCAAGACCACAATTACCTTCATGCTGGGAACTCTTTGGTGCTATACCACACGTCCTTCCTTCATGTAGACTAGCTCCTGGAAACAAAATAGATAAAAAAAAGTTTCAAACATCACATACTCCTGTGAACAAAATAGATAAGCTGCAACTTCATTACAAGATAATCTGCACAGCTAGCTGCTTGCAAATGTACTGATACATGTCCACCAAAACTACTGGGAAACTAATGCAAGCAACAGATGCTTAGTTGTAGAGTTACTGAGAAACTTCTGAAGCTGTTTCTCTGAACAGCAACATGGAATCAAGTAATCATAATCTTCAAAACTTCATATTCAAAACTTCATATTGTAAAGAACAGTCACTGTAAAGTTTACAAAAAACTTTTATTAACGCTAGCTATACAGATTATAGTTGTATTTTTTCCAATACTACTACCTCTCACAAAACCTGATCAAATATTACAGGTGGCTGCATTAGGACCTGGTCAATACTACTATCCAGAATCATAGCAAAGAGAGCTTCTGAGCAATAATACTACTCGGCAAAGGTGTGATGTAGCTCTCCTGAAAATGATGTCCAGTACTGATGTCCCAAACTAGATGGCTCCAAGATAAAGAATTGCAGATGCACTACTGCTAGTTATGAGTAAACTGAACAAACACTAGGAGCCTAGAACTTTGAGTGGCAATAGCTCAGGAATGAAATTTCTGTAAACAAACACTAGTAGAACTTCCAGTGGCAAAAATATTTTCAACAGAATATAATCAGTAAGTGACATAGATGCTACTACCCGGTGAAGAAATCATCAAAATTCTGGGGGGAGGGGGTTACTGCATTAGCTTTCTATTTAAATGTAGTATTGTCGATTGCAATTTGTGAATACTTGTGAAACACTGGAACCACGACACTAAGTAAGGCACTGAGCATTGACTGAGTGTGATTTACTGGTTTAATTTTAAGTGAAACATAAAGATACAAATAACTGGTACTACTAATTTCTTAGCTCAATTAGATGGAAAATCACAATCTCCAATCTTCGGCCTATATATACAGTTGGGAAAACGTAGTAATAGGACTAAAAGAGACTGACTGCTCTTCATTTATTAAGACAAGGTATTCATCTTTCTTCCAGCAAAAACAAAAGGCACATATCCTCTACTACACGGAAGCAGCACCAAATTAGTGAAATCAAGAACAATAAAAAAAAGGCACATATCCTCTACTACAAAGTCAACCAAGATCTAACTGGGATTTTATCACAGGCATCAAATCTGCTTATGCCAACAAATTAACAACGAAAGATTTTCGCTTCAGACGTTCACATCACAGCAAATGAGGGAGAAGTAATTAGGGTACGGAGGGAGCGCTAGGGTTTACTGGCACAGGAGAAATCAGGTTGGTCTCCAACGAGGATGCGGCGGCAGCAGGAAGGAGAATGAGGACGCTAAGAGGAGTGCGGCACCGCGCGGACGAGGCCGCCCGCGTCACCGGCGAGGGGCACCGGGCCGCCGGTGCTGGGGCGGGCCTGGCCGGGGGCTCGGCTGGCGCGGGGGCCTGGCCTGGCCGGGGCCGGGGGTGGCCAGGGGTGGGGGGAGTGGAACCGGCGGCGCGGGCGGCGCGGCGACGGTGCCGGATGCGGCGTAGCCGTGGCTGGGGAGGAGAGCGCGCGCGGGTGGAAGGCGGGCACGGCTGGCCGGGGGCTGGCCGCGGGCTGGAGGCCAGCCGGTGGCGCGGGCCTGGTCGGATCTGGCGGCGAGGGTGGCGGCGGCGGCGGAAGCGGCGCGACGGCGGCTGGGCACGCGGGTCGGGCGAGCTGAGAGTATGGGGTCTAGGGTTGGGGCGGCCGGGTGGGTAGGCCCGCCACGGCCTTATTTCATTTCCTTTTTTTAACAAATTTTGCCGAGTGCATGCAGGGACAAGCACTCGGCAAAGAAAATTTTGCCGAGTGGTCCAACGTGGCACTCGGCAAATTTTTTATTTTTTTTTTATTTTTGGCTTGATTTTTTTGGGAGCCTTGTGACAGTATGTAAAACTCTATTTTAAAATTTGGGGTAATTTTAACTTTTTTTGTTATATTTAATTAATTTATTTTGTTTCGGTGAAGTTTTCGAAATATTTCAAATTTGAACCGCAGGTACATGGAATAATGGAATTGGGTCATCCAAAAATTGATACTCATGATATTTAGTGTATGTTGAAGACGTATCGAGGAGCTTACATGAAATCTCGAGCATCTCGTTGATGTAATATGCCGAGGTACTTGCGAGAAAAGTGATTTTAAATTATATAAAATCCAAACGAAGTCCGAAAATCACGAAACTTGTTGACGCATCGTGTTATCGCATGTGGAGGCTATGGTAAAAAATTGAGAATATTTCGAGAAAGTAGTGATGTCGGATGCCAAAAAGCCAGACATCTCCAGATGCGATAACACGATGTTCGTGTAGAGATGTCTGGGTTTTTATCATCCAACGTTACTACTTGCTCGAAACCTTCTTAATTTTTTACCATAGCATTCACATACGATAACACGTTGCCTCGACAAGTTTCGTGATTTTCGGACTTCGTTTGGATTTTATATAATTTAAAATCACTTTTCCCACGAGTACTTGGGCATATTACGTCAACGTGATCATCGAGATTTCACGTGAGCTCCTAGATACGGTCTCAACATAACCAAAATTGCATGAGTATAATTTTTTGGATGACCCGATTTCATTATTTCATGTACCCGCAGTTCAAATTTGAAATATTCAGAAAATTTCGATGAAACAAAATAAATTCATAAAATATATGAAAAATAGTCAGAATTGCCCGAAATTTTAAAATAAAGTTTGACATATTGTGACAAGGCTACACAAAAAAATTTAGATCAAAAATCAAAAAATAAAAAATTTGCCGAGTGCCACAGCGGGGCACTCGACAAAATTTTCTTTGCCGAGTGCCACGACGTGGCACTCGGCAAAATTTTAAAAATAAAAATAAAAACAATTTTACCGAGTGCCTTAACGGTGGCACTCGGCAAAGTAATCTTTTAAAAACACGGTTTAAAAAATTTAAAAAGAGTTTGCCGAGTGGCTCATAGATGGCGCTCGGCAAATTAATGTTTAAAAAATAATAAAAACTTTGCCGAGCGTCTGGGTCAATGCACTCGCAAAATTTTTCTTTTGAAAAATTAAATAAAACTTTGCCGAGCGTCTAGAAAATTGCACTCGGCAAAGTAATGTTTAAAATAATTTTAAAAAAACTTTGCCGACCGTCTTGCAATGCACTCGGCAAATTTTTTTTTGAAAAATTAAATAAAACTTTGCTAAGCGTCTAGAACATTGCACTCGACAAAATAATGTTTAAAAAAATTTAAAAACAACTTTGCCGAGCGTCTTGGGCAAAGCACTTGGCAAAATAATTTTTTGAAAATATAAATAAAACTTTACCGAGTGTCTAGGACATTACACTCGGCAAAATAATGTTTAAAAAAATTAAAAAAAACTTTGCCGAGCGTCTGGGGCAATGCACTCGGCAAAATATTTTTTTTAAAAAAAATATTTTGCCGAGTGCCTAACGGCTGGTACTCGGCAATTTTTTTACAGCGGGTTGCCGCCGTTCCGATCGGTGAAACTTTACCGAGTGGAAACTTTGCCGAGTGTCGCGGCACTCGGCAAAGGCTAACATTGCCGAGTGCCAGCCTTTGCCGAGTGCCCGGCAAAGCCAACTTTGCCGGGTGCTATTTTTTGCCGAGTGCGGCGCTCGGCAAAATAAGGCTTTGCCGAGTGCCCTGAAATTTTGCACTCTGCAAAGTATCAGGCACTCGGCAAAGTCCAGTTTTCCAGTAGTGTGTACCGGGGAACTTTTATCTTTGGCTACTAAATAAGGAATTACATCATTATTTTCCCGTGCTAAATAAGGAATTTTCTCCATTGAATTTTTTTTCCAAACAGCTTTTCTCACTAAAACATATGATATAGTTCTTCAAAAAAAAAAACTAAAACATATGATATGATAGTGCTTTTCGATCTGATGGAGCTTTGACTAATCGCCATTGAAGTGTCAACAGCCTGCTGTGTGGAGTGTGGTTGGTTATAAATAAAAGTGGCGCAGTACAGTCTACTGGCAACGTGAAATAATTGAAAAAAAAAAAGACCACAGTTATTAGTTCAATAATCCACACAATGGCCCGGAGCTTCCGGCTGATAGTGGTGGTGGCAGCAGTGGTGTTTGCGCTCCTGGTCGTCGTGCCGCCGCCGCTCGCCATGTCTGCCTCCATCCGTGCACGTGTGCCGTCGAGGTTGGGTTCGGGAGGTTACTCCAATTCCTTGAAGAGGGCAGGGAAAGCAATCCACAAATTATTTAAGCTGTGGAAGAAACTCACGGGAGAAGGCCGCGGCGGCGAACTGGTGGAGAACTACTCCACCGCCGACAGCGTTGCCCTCTTCGTCTTCAACCTCACCGTCGGTACATCCTCCCCGCCGCAGAACATACCCGGCGTCCTGGACATCACCAGCGAGCTGGTGTGGTCTCAGTGCTCACCCTGCAGCAGCTGCCTGCCGCCGCCGGCGCCCGTCTTCGAGCCGAACAGGTCGTCCACCTTCGCGCCGCTTCCCTGCGGCAGCCAGACGTGCCAGCAAGTGCTCAACGAAACTTGCAGCTCCTCCGGCAACGACGACGACCGCTGCGAGTACACCGACATCATCGGCGACAGCAGCAACTCGACTGGGTACCTCGCCAACGACACCTTCACGTTCGGCGCCACTCCGGTCCCCGGCTTGGTGTTCGGCTGCACCGATGTTATCACGGGGAACCTGAACCTGTCCGGCGCGTCCGGCGTCTTCGGCCTAAGCCTGGGCCCCCTGTCTCTGGTGTCGCAGCTGCAGCTCTCCTGGTTCTCCTACTTCTTGGCGTCGGAATTCGACGACGACTCCAACGACGACAGCAGCCGGATCCAGTTCGGCGGCGGCGACGACGGGCCGCCGCAGACGAAGAACAGCCGTTCTACGCCCCTCCTCAACAGCACCCTATACCCTGACCTGTACTCCGTCAACCTCACCGGAGTAAGAGTCGACGGCAAGGACCTCGCCGGCGACATCCCCGCCGGGACGTTCGACTTCCAGGCCAACGGGTCCGGCGGGGTGTTCCTGAGCACGACCTACCCGCTCACAGTCCTGGAGCAGGTGGCGTACGCCGCCGTGAGGAACGCGATAGCCGGCAGCATCACGGCGGTGCAGCCGGTGAACGGCTCGGAGATCGGGCTCGACCTGTGCTACACGATGGAGTCCCTTCAGAACGTGACGATCCCGACGCTCGCTCTGGTGTTCGACGGCGATAACGCGGTGATGGACCTCAAGAGGCCCAACTACCTGTACGCCGACAACGACACCGGCCTGGAATGCCTGAGCATCATGCCGTACACGGGCTTTTCACTCCTGGGAAGCCTTATCCAGACGGGCACAGTGATGACCTACGACATTGACAACGCACGGCTAATCTTCGACACCACCGCGGCTGCTGCATCACCAGCGCACTCCCTGACGACGATGCTGCTGCTGCTACTCTGTCACCTGGCAGTATGGGTGGTGCTGTTCTAGTTCACTTATTATGTATGTGTACATATCCTGCTAGCAGGTCAAACTCATGTTTATACCGCACATACATATAACTAGTGCAGAGCGCGCCATCGGGCGCATGGCAAATTATGACTAAGGCTCTGTTCGCTTGAGCTTATAAACGACTTATTTTGGTTTCTTTCCAGCTCTGAACGGTATTTTTCTCCCACAAGAAATCAGCTTTCAGCTTTTACCATTTAGCTTTTAGCGAACAGATCGAGCCTAGAGTGTAAATGTTCCTACGTAGGTGGAGATGCCTATATATTTTAATTAAGTAACAAGTGTGGATACATGCTAGTGTACTGGATTGTCTAGGCTCTCAATATGCTCCTGTCTTAAGTTGACAATCTTCAAATAAATAGCAGTTGTGCTGTAGAAGCTTAATCCTGGCCAAAAGACCCTTGCATTTTTTCAATGATAGCACGTTTGTACATGTGAGTTTTATTCCAAATTAACTATTCTTTTGCTCTGCAGGCGTTTGATGAGGCTATCTTTGAATTGCAGCAGGAGGATCAAGGTGCTCATGGTGGCTATTTGTTCGTGACTTTCTAGTCACAAAAGATGAAGTTGTGTGAGCAAAACATATGAGTTGTGAGCTCAAGCCAACATCTTAGTTGTGCAGGTACTTGAGCGACCTAGTTTGGGTATTGCCTTAGTATTTCGTGTGAAAATTTGTACAAGTACATATTTATGGTTTCAATGAAAATGATGAGCTATGTTTTGCCAATTGTGAGCTTAATATGTGTTTGATGATTGCTTATTTGTGTCTGACATGGTTAAAGTTAATTATATTGTTGACAAATAAACAAATGATATTTTGTGGTTAATTTTTGTGTATATGCTTAGCATCAGATTTTTTTTGTTTGACTATATCAGCAGACAGTGTGTCGGTATAAGTTTATAATATGCGTCAGCCAGTCGGTCGTTAAAAGTCAGTCGGTCATTAAAGATATATAACGATCCCAGTTTTAACAACACATACAAGGCTCATTAAAGAGATCGTATGTCGTTGAAATGGCTTTTAATGACACACAAGACAAAGTTAAATTTAGGCTTTGGTATAGTACGTTCCTAAGATTTTTCTCTTCATTCTGCTAACTGAGTTCTCTTCTTCTTCCTGCACATGCATTAAGTAACAAGTGTGGATACATGATAGTGTACTGGATTGTCTCTCAATATGCTCCGGTCTTAAGTTGACAATCTTCAAACAATAGCAGTTGTGCTGTAGAAGCTTAAACCTGGACAAAAGACCCTTGCATTTTTTTTCAATGATAGCACGTTTGCACACGTGAGTTTTATTCTAGATTAAGTATTCTTTTGCTTTGCAGGCATCTGATGAGGCTATATATCTTTGAATTGCCGCAATAGGATCAAGGTGCTCATGGTGGCTATTTTTGTTCATGACTTTCTAGTGACAAAAGATGAAGTTGTGTGAGCAAAACATATGAGTTGTGAGCTCAAGCCAACATCTTAGTTGTGCAGGTACTTGAGCGAGCTAGTTTGGTTATTGCCTTAGTATTTCATGTGTAAATTTGTACAAGTACATGTTGATGGTTTCAATGAAAATGATGAGCTATGTTTTGCCAATTGTGAGCTTAATATGTGTTTGATGATTGCTTATTCGTCTGAATGTCTACCATGGTTAAAGTTAATTGTATTGTTGACAAATAAACAAGTGATATTTTGTGTTTAATTTGTTTGCATATGCTTAGCATCAGATAGTTGGTCGCTAAAAATATGTATCAGCAGACAGTGTGTGTCGTTATAAGTTTATAATATGCGTCAGACAGTCGGTCGTTATATGTTGTACAATGCGTCTGACGGTCATTCGTTAAAAGTCTGACGGTCATTAAAGATTTATAATGATGCAAGTATTAACAACACATGCAAGGGTCGTTGAAACGGCTTTTAACGACACACAGGTCGATGTTAAATTTAGGCTTTTGTATAGTGCGTCCCTTAGATTTTTTTTTCTCTTCATTCTGCTAACGGAGTTCTCTTTTCTTCCTGAACATGCATCTAGTCCATGAGAAAATTACCCCAGCCAGCTTTTTCCGTGACGGTTTGTTCTGTCAGGGAAAGCATGTAAAACCGTCAGGAGAGGTCATGACCCGTCAGGAATAATCCGACGCGGAAGGTCCACTTTCCCTGACGGAAAACCGTCACGGAATATTTTCTGACGGTGTCAGCCGTCAGGGATAACTTTATGCGTCAGTTTTATACCCACCGTCAGGGATAACTTTCCCTGACGGCCACATCCGTCAGAAATACTATAAACCTTCCCTGTCAGGGACCAATCGTCAGAGAACCCGTTTGGCTTCCCCATAGGTAAACAACCGTCAGGGAAACCTGTTTCCTAAATCAGCACAAATTATTACCGAATATTCAGGGCTTCAAGCTCCCATTTAAATAATATAAATCCACTCCAACTATCGCATTAGCTCAATGAACCATTCAACCATAAGGAGGAAATAAATTTTATATTCAAGAGTCTCAATACATATATCATCATCGCTAAAATTCATACATCCGGCAACATGCACCAACCGAAGTAATACATAAAGCAACTGCCACAGTTGTAACACAAAGTTAACAGAGAAACTAAGTGGGCAGCTAAGTCGTAATCTAGCAGTATGAAGCTACTATCTCACTAAAGCTACAGTCAAAGTAGCTAGATGATTCTCTAATAATCTGTGCTACTTCCCAACCAAGACAGCCACAGAAGATATGTTCCATGGTGCCAAAATTACTCAAAATATGTTGGTTCCACAATTACTTCCATCCCTCACTACTCAAGGGACATCACTGTAGTCCAGGTTTGCTGAAGCACGAGAGGATCCATCTCCAGTTGTACTCTGCATCAAAAAGAAATTATTAGTAACTAGTGCTCAGATCTCCAAGGAAAATGATATAGCACTCCATCTCTGAATCTTTAAAGTTATCTAGCCTAAAGGATACAACACTTGAATAGGACAGCGTCCAAATATATTTACATTTGGTACATGAATCTTGAAAGATGGAGACAAGAGTCAAATTAGCTGTAACAAATTTTCTATAAACTAACTAAACAACTAGTGGTGACAAGCAATTTATCTCACAAAAGCAGTCCACAGAATGTTTTCTCCAACAATCCCAATTGTTACATTGTGCAGATAATTTTTGCAACAACTACTCTCAATTTTTTCATGAGAAAAATGTAATCACAGCTATAAGTGATGTGAGTTAAGATATCACAGATGAAAAGCAGTTTGATCCATTTCACCAGCAAGAGAAGGATTCCCTCATATCCATATGGTAACTCAGTTCTATTGGCAAAAATTAGCAACAGCAACAACTAATCATATTAGCCAAACTGCCCCAATTTTACATCTAATGTCACAACAAACATAACCATAATTGCAGACCTCAACCACCATAGAAACATGAGTAAAAGAATCACAATATATATGTTCATATTTAATCCCCAAGAGTGACAAGAACATTGAGCTGGAACAATCAGAGTTTCTATAACATGCAGATACAAGCAAGAAGAGCTGGGGATGGGAGGGTATAGGGTGTGATGCTCACCACCCTTGCTGCGCCATGTGCTATCAGTGTAGAGCCTCTGCGCTACTGCACCACATCCTGATGTTGCCATGCTACCGCAGCACATCTAGGAGCTGCCAACCAACCTCCCCTGCTATTGCACATCTGGACCCTACAACACTAATAGTTAGTGTTCCACATCTACAGATTTGTTTCAAACGATTATTGTATAGACCAGTTAAATAGCTAGAAGTGATAAGTGAAAATATTCGATAAGTGAAAATATTCTTGAACAAAGAGTATGCAGACACGCACTCTTAGGTAGTTCATATGATTGCCGCAAATCCTTTTGACTATAAATTTTGCTTATATGCACAGAAGAACATGTTCCAACTCTTAAATCAAGTGGGCCAAATTCATTCACTTAAGTCTAAGAATACAGAGAAAACTGAGTTTTTTTCCTTAGGATAATAGCAAATACGCATAGAGAAATGTAGGGCAGAATATTTAGCTGAATCACTTACGACATTCAGCAATGCTACCTCATCTAAGCAAAACTGACTTCCAAACCAAAAGTGCACATGTATATTTTTAGAAACATAACTGCTCAGATTTCTATGCAGAGTACTTGTCCAATGTAAATTAACAAAAGAATGCATGCAAACGTTAACAAATCTATTACCTATATGTATGTAATAAGACACGGGCCACACGACTCAGTAAGGACAAATAGATGTTCAGCAACTGAGAAAAAATGCAGCTGTCCGAAATAAAGTTAAGAGACTATTGTTCAGGTTCAGTTTTCTAGCACCTCAATGGAAGAGTAAATAAATTACCTAAAATAACCTAAAAACTTTTTTCTCCTTCTTGAAAGGGTAAATAAATTGCCTAAAAATCTAAAATCATTCAGATCTCGTAGGCTCGTGGTGTGTCCATGATGTGGATCTGCCAGACCTTCACTTTCTCATCCATGGCTGGGTACGTACCTCTTGGAGCACCGCCATGCCTTGAACTGAGCAGGGAGGATTAGGGCCTCGCGTGACACCGCCACGCCATTGATCTGCGTTGGGAGGAACGGTCGCAAAAAAAAATCTACGGAGGGAGGAGGGGCTCGTGCACCACCCTGCTGCCGTCACGCCATGATCTCCTCAGGGAGAAGTTCACCTCGTTGGATCTTGGAGATGCGACGGCAATAGCAACTCTACTTGCCATGGCCCTAAGCAGGAAGGAAAGGACGAAGCTGTGTGTGTGAGAGAGAGGAAAGGAAGGCATATGCCATAAGAGAGAGGACCCACCTCACCAGATCAAGGACGCGCGGCGGCGGCGTCCTCGCCTGCAACGTGCTGTGCTCGCCGCCGTCAGCCGAGAGAGAGGAAAGAGAACGAGAAAAAAGAAATTTGAGGATGGAGAGAAGTCGGGTAGGTGAGGCGAAGGGATAAGGTCCCGAAATCTACCTATCTACCTATACACTCAATATTTTATACCATGTCCCATGCAGTACCTACACTGCAACCGTCCGATCGGCCACTGCCAAGGCATCCGGCCGTCCACTCCGCTCCTTCTAGATCCTCCCACTGATGCCTCTCGGCTCTGCAAGGTTAAAAAAAAGGAAAAAAAAAAGAGCACGCATACGGCATACCACGCCGATACCTCCACTCCACTCCGCCTCCGCGTCTGCCCGCCTCACGCCTTCGCCGTGCCGCCGACGCTCACCCATCCTCGGCCACCGGAGCTCGGCACCTCACAAGTACGCCCGAAATCCGTCGTACGAAGCTGCTCCACCGCGGTCCTAGCCGCAGCCCGCCTGCGTCTACTCTCCCGCGCTCCGCGGCGCCGGCCGGCCGCGCCCGACATCCGCCGCCGCCACCTGGTCAGTGCCCGTGCCCACGCACCGTCTCCACCGCCAGTGCCCACACCACTCGCCCACCTGCGCTGTTCGCCGCCACCACCCGTCCCGCGCCCGTGCCCGCGCAGCGTCGCCACTGCCAGCGCCCGATGTTGGCCCAAGTACCAGGCTAAGGATCTCCTTCCTTCATTTTCGCACACCCTGCCCCTGCTCAAATCAAATCTATTTATGATGTCTCCTGTGCAGATGAATCGTCGCGCTTTGTCCTTCTCGCTTTTGTAGATCAAGGGTGGAGCTGGAGGATTCGGCCACCACGACAGGAGGCGGACCAGAGGTAAGCACCTGCATGGCGCACCACCTTTTCCATCCTGGACATGTTCCTGCTTATTAACCGATACAGGTCTGAAGTCGTTTCAGGTATCATAACATCATGCACATAGTCCTTAGATAATATCCATGTATTTTGTTTCAGCCAGTCAGCCTAAGGGTCCAATTGGCTGTGGGGATGAGCAAAAGATCAGCTTTCCTGTTACAATAGATTTTATTTACTTCAAAGTGAAATTTGAGTGTGTCATTTCACTGCTATGGACAGCTCGCAAAGCAAGAAGTATAATACATCTACGTACAAAAATCTGTTGTGTGATGTGTTCACTTCTAAACGTTGATGCCTTTTAGTTGTTTGCTGAAATGTCCAAGTGAATATATACGAGTTCAAAACAAATAATTCACATTCTCAATAATACACCGTGGCAAAAATCATTTGGTTGTAGTCTCTTCCCAATTTTATAGTGCTTTTTCCCAACATAAATTCAGGATATGTATTTACAACATGTTTTCTCCCCAATTCAAATAGGTAAATGCAGAACCAGAGCGGCAAGGAGAGCTCAGAGAAATCACCAATTCTAGGCCATTCAGGCTTGCGGAATGATGTCAGTTTTTACAGTCTCCAATTCTCACTGCGTCTCTGAAATATGTTTAGCTCAATTGTTTTCATCTTGGGAAAAAACCATTAACACAGTCCATGCTTATGACAACGAAAATTGTTTTTGGGGTATGAATGCTCTTCTAATTCATCCTCTCTTAATTTCATAGCCAACAATACTTCAGTAATCATCATGCATGTCCTGTCCACACTGGCCTCACAATTATCATCTTTCACCATCAAACTGAATCGTCGTGGTTTAGCCATCGCTATTTTAGATCAGCCCCAAACACACTATATTTTCGTGAATAATATTTCTGTTGTTTTGTAACAATTATTTTTTGTCGCTAATTGAGATCAATAGCTCTTCATAAACAAATATTTCATCTCAAAATACTTCGCTATATTAAAGTTCCCATAGTTCTTTTGCATGTCAAACCTAATGAATACCATTTACTGTACAGCAACTAATTCGCTGCTATCGCCCGCGACACCGCGCGGGGTACCGGCTAGTTTTTCACCTCTCGCGCCCGTCGCCCTTCGTTCACGCCTTTGCACACCTTCTTTTTGCCACCCCTCACTTATGTGTGGGCCATGCTGAGGACCGAGTCCGCGAGTTTGGTTTTCGTGGGTCGGACGCCTGGGTTCCTGACGGTGTACGCTTCTTTCCACCTCGGTTTAGCGCAAACGTCAGGGTAGGTAGAGCGCTCCTGACGGCAGGTTCGTAGCCGAGGGGACTAATCTTTGCCGTGGGGAAAGAAACTATCTGGGGTGGTGAAACTTTGTTGCCGGATGGGCATATGGGCACTCCATAAGTCGAGGAAGTGAGTGTGCACTTATAAAGTTCCCAATCTTCTGATCCAGTTCACGAAGCAGCTGTGTATTTATAGGGCCCATAGAGGTTCCCTGTGCTCTCATGCTTGTTCTTCGTGTGTGTTTGTGCTTGGTTTCTCAACATGAATCCGTGCAACCCCATGTTCAGACCTCCAAATCATTTGGTATACGGCCGCTTCACCATCGTGGCAGAAGTAATATATGGTCTTTGTAAGCATATTCTCTTCCCGTTGCTCCAAAGTGATGTCCCTATGAAAGACATGTCGCTGCCGTCAACTATCTCTACTGTTTTAGAACTTTTATTCATTGGTAGCGTGTCTTCAGAAGAGCCATGGGGTGGGAAAACAATTCCACCATTCAGATAGGGACAATTCTGCAGAGACATTATGCCTTTGGACCAAGAGGTATTTTGTTTGCCGTAAACTAACACACTGTGAGACTTGCCACTGTAAATTGAATTAAAATTACTGGCTCGAGCGAAATATCTATATCTGCAAGGGGTGCGGTTCAAACCTTTCTCGAACACGCTCCGCTCCAGAAATTTACGAACGGGTCGAGCCGAACCGCACCCAAATAATAGAGGAGCAAACAGGTTAGTGAACCGTTGAACCTCGGATCGAACCGAACCTCCTGTCGCTACCTCCGACCTCCGCTCGTCCAGGACTCGCCGCTGCCACACTCGCCCTGTCGCTGTGAGCCGGTGACATGCTGAATATGTACTTGTGGACATCTTGTTAATCTAGGATATGTGCTAGCAGAAACAGTACTAACTGTCATTCTGACGCCAAACAAGTAGCAAGAGGCAGCAAAATAATGCGTGACGCTACTAGCTGACTTTGGTTTGGTTCGAAAAAAGCTAACTCTCAACCAGTTGATTTGTGTCCATCCAACAACTGAATTTCTGGCCGTTTGATCTAACACGTGGCGTTCATCTGTTCGGGTGAGGCCTTACTGCTCTGTTCCTTATCCTCTCGCGGCCTCAATCGTCCGCCCCAAACGCCACCCCCACTTTTCGCGAGGGATCCGCTCGGTTCCTCGTCGTCACTGCCAGCTCGCTCTTGCGCTGGTTCCCCTGCTAGACGGTAGTTTGATCCACCGTCATCGTCCCAGACGCCGGCGCGGGCGACGCGGGCATCACCAGCGGGCGTCCCCGTCGCGGATGTCTCCATTCCCGGTGCACTGCCATCCTCTGCTTCCTCTCCCTCTCCGATGCGCTGTCGTCCTCTGCTTCACCTCCCGTTTTCTGTTCTTCTCTTCTCTCCATTCCTCCACTTGTAAATTTGTGAAGAATTTGATGACATTTGTGAACAATTTGGTATATACCTCTCTGATATCTGGAATCCATAAAAATTATTTTAAAATTTGGCATATATCTGTCTCAAATTTGCAGTGATTATGTTTTCTCCTAATTACATCAGTGCATCCAATAAATTACAATGACAAAATCATTGTAAATATAGTAATAAGGCAGTGTAAATATACCTAGAAGACAGTGTAAGTGCATTAAAAAAATTCAGTTGACAAGAGGAGCTAAAACAACCGGTTGTTGGATAGACAGATCCTTTGGTTTTTGTTAGCATCTCTTGAAATTTGATTCGTGTTGGAATCACAATTCGAACAATTTTTTAGTTTCGTATTACAGATAATCTTGATTTGTTCATTGGCACGAGCACCAGCAATTCATTGCAGGAGCATCAACAATTCTTTATACATGGCAGAACTCAGCACCGGCATAAAAAAAAGGGCACATCACTACGTGGCAGCTTAGACCTCGGTGACTAAATGTAGTGTATACGTCATTAGCGGACTGAGTGAGGGTCGACCCACGGTTCTCCTCGGGTCATGCATGCGGGGCACCATGCAGACAGATCAGGTTCGAACCGCACCATTTGCAGGTATAGAAATATCTAATAACCCAAGCCATGTTTAGGTTGCAAAACGTCGAACCACGTGCTGTTGCTGCGGCTTGCAATGTAAACCATTGAGATGCAAAGTTGTAGAGATTGTACCAATGTTATGGGGCACCAATGAGAAGTCTTGAGTAGTTGAGTAAGTTGTTGGTAACATTTTCAACTATAATTTTTACATGAGGAGCAAACAACTGCAGACTCCTAATTGCAATCACAACTATATCTCGGGCTTTTGAGCAAGCAAAAATACGATATTTTTAAAGAAAATTTATGTAATGTGTGAAGCATGTAGATTCTAGGTCAATCCCCAAACGAAATATTCTCTCTTCTCAACCTAACTTGAAATCACGACTTCAAAATCATTCACAACAAGCCATTTGTCTTGAAATTGACCAAGTCAACGACATAATAAGACGGGTTTTCCAAACAAAATGTTTCCAGATGAAATAAAAGTTGAATTGAGTTCAAGCCTTGCTTCAATTCAACCCAACCCCCTCAAGCCCGATTTCTTACTCTCTCTCTCTCTCTCTCTCTCTATTATTTTGCGAAACAGAGCCCTAACTCTAACCCCTCGTGACATTCAAAGGAAGTTACAAATAAAACTTGATGCATAACATGTAGGTAGCCAGCAAAACCCCGCCTCTCCTCCCTTGGGGCCCGCTCACGCTCCACTGCCTCCCTCCAGCCCATAGCGCACGGAGCCCACCAGGCCTAGCAGGAGCGCGCCCCCGCCAGCGATGCCACCCCCCTGGAGGGCGAGTTCCCTAGCTAACTAAGTTGCGTCCTTTAGCCTATCAAAAAAAAAAAGTTGCGTACTTTAGTTCGACAGAAGGCCCTAACCATTTTCTCACTGGGAGACCAACGCTGTGGGCCCGTGGCCTAGCAGATCTCTCCCACCACTTTTACCACGGGGCACTTGAACTTGACTCCAACTGCTCGGAGAGAGGAAAGGAAGAGGACTGGGGTCCATGCATACTTGTGGAGGGCCGTCGCCGCGCCGCGCCGCTTGCATCCTGATTGGCATATAGGGTTGAACATGTCATATTAATTCTACACAAAACAACTCGAGCAGGGAAGCTACAACATTTAATTAGCAGCTTGATATTGGACTTTCTTAATAAATTGCTCTTCAAATTGGCCTCATTATTGTCACCTCATGGACCTTTTTTTTCTCTACGTGGGCTGGATCCAGGTAGCCCAAGTTATTTTCCTAAATCTGTCTATATGGCATGCCGGATCTTGTTTTATCTCGGTCAATTTTTAGATGATGAGGCGCTTAAGGAAACAAATATTTTCAATTTTGACCAGACGTATATAAAAGAAAATTATTTTTGTACATAAACAGTATCATTAGATTCAGCATGACAGTTGACAGAACAAATTAAAGCATGTGGGAATAGATCGTTTCTTGATCCACGAGAAGTTGGATAATGTTACAATTGAGTTAAATAATATAATAAACTCATGTAATCTAGTATCACATTATTTAACTCAGTGATAGCATATAACAAGATGGTAATGATCTATATCTATCACCCATCTTGGGTTCGAAACAATTAACCATCTCTTTTTTGATTGCTTTTATGCCAAATTCTTGTGGAACGCACTGGCTACGTCAGTGTCCGAAACAATATAACGAGGAATGAGGCTGTTTTTGACAACTGCAAACCAAAATCTCTTTTGTAGGTATTATTCAGAGGAACGCACTGGCTGCGTCAGTGGGTGAACTTGCAGCGGCATGAAGATCTGAAGGATCAAATGACCTCTGTCGCACAGCACCTTGAGACATCGGCTTTAGATTTTTTTAGTTCCAATGGGTGGCTTCAACAAAGACATGTTGGTTATGTTTAGTCAAGAACTTTACCTTTTCCGTTGGATTTGTGTGCGTGGTTGTAAGTTTACTTTAGCTTTGCCGTGTGTGGAGTTTGTAATAATTGGTCTGATTCTATCCTCGGATAGATGAAGCCGGATTTTTTATCCATTATCAAAAAAAAAATCTTGGGAGGGGGGCAGCTGTAGTATCTTTGTGTATGTGTGGTGATGGCCCAAGAGCCCATGTACGTGCCACGTGCCATGTGCTTAGCTAACTCTGCAAAGAGGCTGTGAGTAAGCTCCAATCCTTCGTTTACTCCATTGGTAAAGCACGAATTGATGCTCTTTCATCACTCACGCTCCGACCGCTTTCTCTTAACAACTCTCCGGATCTTTAATCTACCATTAGGTTTGGACGCAGTTGATATTATGGGGCCTGATTTCCGCGTTGAAGTAGGCAGCACCATGTCCTGAACACCAAACTGTTCTATTAAGCCATCAGATCAGGCTGCCGTATATGTAATTGGTCTATCACCTTTTGCAGGCTATGGCTAGTAACGGTCTGTGCCTTCCCTTGAGTGACCCCAAATGGAGTCATCGCTTGCTTGCTTTCTTGGAAGAAAGGAGACGCGAAGCCCACTCCCAGCACTACTAGATTCCGGTGCTTGTGGCACTCAGCAAAACCAGTAATGCACTCAGCAAAGACTCAGCAAAACGCACTCGAAAAAAACCAGCAAAGGGTTTTTTTTCCGAGAGCCTTTTCTCGGGGGTGCCCTACTGACACTCGGCAAAGAAAAGTTGCTGTGACGGCGCGGAGATGGTGAAGGCCCACACTCGGCAAAGATTTAACTTTTTTTTTAAAGAAAAATCTTTGGCGAGTGTCTCCCAGGCCGGCACTCGATGAAGATTTTTTTAAATTTTTTTTGCCAAGTGTCTACCAGGCCGACACTCGACAAAGATTTAATGTATTTTTTTAATTCTTTGCCGAGTGTCTCCCACTTGGCACTTGGCAAAGCTGCAGATTTTTTTTTAAAAAAATCTTTGCCGATTGTCTCCCGTCTGGCACTCGACAAAGCTGTAAATTTTTTCTTGACAAATTCTTGGTCATGACAATCGGCAAAGCTGAAAAATGCCCTCCATTTTTTAACTTTTTCAAGTGTCATGGGCATGGCACTCGGCAAAGTGACCAAAAAACTATTTTTTATTTATTTTCTACATTCCATTTTGACAAACAGAAAATATCACACACACACACACACATATAGTATCCATCACAATATACTCCCTCCATCCAAAAGAGTGTCATTCTTGGACTTTGATATATTGTGCTTGACCACTCATTTTATTCGAAAAGTTTTGTGCAAATTATAAAATAAATAAATCAGTGTATTTAATGATAAAATAAGTCATACCAATATAAATAATATTTATTAAATTTTTTTGAATATGATGGATAGTCAAACAACATGTTCTGAAAATCTAAAACCACACTCTTTTTGGGACAGAGGGAGTATATCACAAGTGCATCACAAGTGAAGCAAATCCACAAGTCCATCAAAGTGAAATAAATCCACAAGTGCATGACAAGTATATCACAAGTTGATCAGTACGGTGGAAACTGAGTGCCTGGTGAAGGAAAAGTCTAATCTCCTGCACGCATATGAGCTGGATTATTCAAACCTGCCGATGGAGGCTACACAAAGGATAAGAGATTGCATGTTTCTCGTAATATCTTCTAGGAAGGTAAAGGTCATGCAGGTAATGCACAAACGAAACCAATAAACTTTGATACTTACAGGAGTAGCTGCAGGAGGAGACAGAGGCGGAGGTCGAGCGAACATCTCAGGTGGCACAACAACATCTGTATGGTGGCCAAGAGTATGCATGAACTACATGACTTCCCCCAACTGCTGGGCCTAGGCCACGAACCGCTGGTCCTGGGTCACTCGCGCGGCCCACTCGACCGTTAGCTGCGCCTCTAGCTCTTTGACGTTGCCTTTCTTCTTGTGCCAGTCGGGCCTATAATTTTTCACTCCAATGTTTCAGTAATGCAAAACTAATTATAGTCAATGTACGACGAGTAAAACAAGAATAACCTCAAGATCGTAGGCCCACTGCTGTGACCCGGTCAGCCATGGGCGTATGGCCGGGCTTGCGCTCGTGCTCCGTGCTCGAATCTGGGAGAGAGAGAGAGGGAACAGAGGTTGAGTCAATGACGCCATCACCAAAGCCCCAATTGTCCGTGCTTCTTGCCTCCTCCCCACCTCATGACAAGCTCTGCATCAATCTCCTGAGTGCCCGCATCGTACTCGGGCCCATGGATCAACCTTGCCGCCGATGTGTAGTCACTGATACGAGTGTGGATGCTCGGGTTGTTGTACGCCTCTGGCAGGTCCTCCAGGTTGTAGAAGATGTCAGATGTCGCCTTGCCCTTTTTGGACATTGTTGGCATTTCTTAGCGTCATCGCATGAAATAGACTTTCGATCTATTCCCGGTGATGTCACCAAGGAATGCCTGTTGGCATTCCTTAACATCGCTTCTTTTATTGGAATATCGTAGCAGTGATACTAAGGAATACCAATCGATAGGTCTTAATGATGATTACAGATGTTATATGCAAGCGCACGGATCTATTGTTGTAGCATTTCACATAGAAGTATTATCAATGTATCATGATTTATATTTTTCCTAACGGAAGGCAATGGTAATAAGAAACTAGCCTAAATATGCATCAATACCATTATGTATACATAATAGATAAAGTCTAATGCAGGGGTTAACGGTGATTTGCAGATAGTGGACACACACTCTTAAGCTACCTCTAAGGAATAAAGTAAAAGAAAGAATAAACGAATAATCCTAATGAGCAGCTGTAGGTTCGATTCATTTTTGCCAACATTATAACGAGGGGGTGGATTATGCACGCTAGGTAGGTTCTGCGTGTAGTATAGCTACATGAAGTTTGATACTTCCTCTAGAATATATGCCTCTGCAATGGAAGCCTCAATTTTGCTTTATTTCTACATTTTTTTGCGAAGAGCCTTTAGACATCTCTCGATTGGATAGCACCAACAGAATTGCAAGGGTCCCCTATACGTGCCTCGTACAGGAGGTGCACAATCAGATGTTGCATCACCAAGAAGAAGTCAAGTGGAAAGATCTTCTCCAACTTACAGAGCAACATAAGTGCCACTTTTTTGAGGTCTTTAATGATGGTCCGAGATAACTCCTTCGCACAAAGCTGGCGGAAGAAATAGTTCAACTCTGCTAGCACTAGCTAGACATGGTATGGGATATGGCCTCCAACCATCATTAGAAGAAACCACTCAATCCATATGTGGTAGTCATGACTCTTCACCCCGTTGACTCACACAGTGCCCAAGTTCACTCCCCTCCTAAGATTCACTACATAACCATCAGGGAACATCAAGGCTATTTCCAACAACGGAGAGGCAAAAACATGACCCATTCATTGTTCTGGGTCATGCGCAGAACAACGAGACCCAACCCTTTCCTTGTCGAGCTCCTCCATCGGCCTCCTTCCTCCTTTTCCGGTCGAGCTTCGGCAACCTCCTTCCCTATCGACAGCAAGCTAGAGCCGCGCTCGCTCCGACTGCTGACTGCGGGTCAGAACGCGAAGCCACCGAGCAACCAAGTGTCGAGCCGAGGTCGTCGGCGACTCCCTCCTCCTCCTCCTCCTTTGCAAGGGCCGGGCCGCGGCGCGGCGAGGGCGGGCGGTGGAGTGCGGCGAGGGGCAGCGCGGTCGGGGGTGGGCGGCGGCAGGCGCCCGCAGGCGCGGGAGTGGCGGCGGTAGGGTGAAAGTGAGAGAGAGAGAGAGAGAGAGAGAGAGGCTGGGGACAAATACCAGTTTGCCTTCTTTGCCAAGTGTCATAGATCCGGCACTCAGCAAAGATTTTTTTTTTAAAAACAGTTGCCTTTTTTCTGAAAAAATTGGAATGCCCCTCTTCCGAGTGCCAGATCTAGGGCACTCGGCAAAGTTTTTTTTTTTAAAAAAATGAACGTTGCCATGTTTCTGAAAAAATTGGAACGCCCCTGATTGCCGAGTGTCACGTCCCGGCACTCGGCAAAGTCTTTTTATATGTTATTTTTTGGCCCCCAATTTTTTTACAGCCCTCTTACAGTACCAGGAACTCCATTATCCAATTTGATCCAATTTATTTGGCTTTTCTCTGTTTTTGGTTAATTTATTTCCTTGACTTGAATTTTTTGGAAAATGCGAAAATTCATATCGCCTCCGTCTCAAGTCTGATCCGCTTGATTCTTCCACCAAAACTCTTCTAAAATCCAATTCTATTTATCCATATTTTGCCGCTAATAACCGTAGTTGCCCCTATCTACTAATATCATCCAACACCGTAACAGCAATAACCGTAGTTGCCCCTATCCACAAATATCACCATGTCACGTGCATGAATACCCGAATATACACACATATAGAAATAGAAATAACTCACGTACTAGGTCATACACAATAAGTATATATATTTATATAACTACGTATAAATACATATACATATCTTCGTAACCATATAACTCCAGGCATATACATATGCATATGCGTATGAGTATATGCCGCTAACCCGGTATTTGTATACATGTACGTATGCACCACATGGACCTGTAGGAGTCGATCAAGCCATCTATAGTGACTTGGTGAGGGTTTCTCTTCATGCTTTCTCTTCGGTTCACATAATAGTAGAGAGCATCTTGGAACAAATTAAAATTGAAAAATATTACAAGTGCTATCCTATACTTGTAGTCTCGGCTTACAAATGCATTGCATTATTGTTACCCACATGATTTATTAATCCCCATAAAACTGTTTACTTTGTGTGAAACAAAAACACAATATATACAATATAGAAACTGAAACTAAGAAAAGGTGACGTGCTACACAGTTGCATAATTTCATAACATACAACATAGTGCTTCAGTACTTCATTACTAAGACTAACAGAATAAATACTATTTTCATGTAATTATGGAACCTTTATGTTGTACTAACTCTATCATTGAAGATATCTTGTCTGAATGATTTTCCTTTTCTTTCTGCAAGCTGAATTTCCCTTTCTTTCTGCATCCATTCCATGACCAACCTTTGGATTTGGATGGGTGCATGGATACTCCATATGACAAACCAGTTAGCAATCATATGTGTCCTGTTCCAAACCTCCTTTTCCGGTCCTCGGAACAGCTTTATTGTTGTAGGTTCCCCAATAGTTCTCCTTGTTCGCATGCTTGTTCTCATGCTGGACCTTTCAACATGAATGCGTGCAGCCCCATGTTTAGAGTTCCAAGTCATTTTATAGACTGTAGCTTCGCCATTTTGGCAGAAGTAATCAATTGCCTTTGGTAGCATGGTCTCTCCTAGTTGTTGCAAGGTAATGTCTGTGTGCAAGAGGTGTTGATCTCCACCAACTATTGCCCTTGCTTCAGAACTTCTATTCTCTGGAATCATATCTTGAAAAGACCCATGGGGTGCAAAGGTAATCCCAGCTTTCAGATATGGAGAATCTTGCAGAGACATTATACCTCTAGACAGAGAGGTCTTATGTTTCCTATAAACAGTCCGTGAGACTTGCCACTGTAAATTAAATTCAGTTAGTGGTTCTAGTGAAGCATTTGATATTCCTGCCATGTCTTGGTTGCTAAAAGGTTGGGTACCATGTCGATCATGCTGCTTGCAACATAACGGGTTTGGCCGAAACCACTGAGTCGCAAGGCTGTGAAGGTTATCCCAATGTTCTTTCTGGTATGAATAAACAAATGGCACCCATGATAGGTCTTGAGTAGGTAGTTGAGTAAGTTCTTTGGTAATATTTTCAACTGTACGCTTGACATGAGGGGCAAACAACTGCAAGCTCTGAACTGCAATTCCAACTATGTCTGTACTCTCTGAAAGTTGTACTATCATACTAAAGTAGATATTACCATGTGGTGCAATGTCTTCTTTCTTTATAAACACCAGGATCGCCTCTGTTCCATGCTCAGCAGTTCTGAAGGGCGCCAACCATAATAGTAACGAAGGACTGTTTCCCTGAAAGATTACATGGTACAGTTCTTTGCCTGCAAAAAGATTATTGATAAAGGAGCCAGAGGGCATGATTTGATAGTGTGGTGCGCCACCAAGCTTTAGGAATCTGAGGAATTCGCTAGCTCCATCTGCATACCACTCAAATCGTTTGACAACTGATCTGCTCAACTCCTTGTGGTCGCGGTTAATGACAGAGAAAGCAAATGACTTGGTAGCATGTGCAATACGTTTGGGAAAGGAGGAATTCATTACCTCCTGTTCCATCTTTTCTTCTTCTACGATTCTTTGCTTGCATTTGTGGAGTGTGTCATCACACTCTTGAGCAGCACGCTTTAGATTCTTACGCCAGCGCAATAGGGATGCGTCCGAGATCAGCCACTTTTCTGATGTCTCAAGAGCAGCCTCAAGTCTGATATGTGCCATCTCTAGCCTCTCTATGTTTGTGATTGCATTTGTTTCCTCTTTCTCATGCTTTTGAATCAGACCAGATATAATTTGGCTAATTGTCTCCTGGATAACCGTAGAACTGACCATCTCAGCCATTGGGATTCAATCGTCTGTAGCACTCCTTCCCTGGTAAGAAAAAAAATATATAGCAGTGTGCATAAGAGATTAGATATGTCAACTTGGATACGAAGCAAAGGTTAGGTAAGTGTGGATGCAAGAATCTACCTCGACCAAATTGTATGAAAATTGTGGACAACTTTTCTGGGCACAGAAAGAGATATTCTGGATGTTATATTTGAAGTCTGGAGTAAAATATGGTGAGAACTTTAGAGCGGTTCTTATAGGCATCCTTGATAAGGAGTTCCCCTGTTCTGTACAGGAATGAAGTAGAGTAGTAGACAGAGTAGCCATTACAAGGTGAAGCGATTATATTGGCGCAAGAAGAAAGTATCATACCTTGCTGCCACCTTAGTGCTGGACATGGGCTTCCTACTACTGCTCAACAGATGGGGATCATGGGGGAATTCATTTCTTCACAACTTTGCTTTTGGTATTCATACAGCTGTTATATAGATGACAGAGGAATGCTAGTCAAGTCATCAGTAGTGGATTTGGCAGTCAGAGGACTACGGAGGACTCACTGCAATAGAAAATCTCTGACAGCTGACTGCAGGACTCACTGCAATAGAAAATCTCTGACAGCTGACTGAAGTTTGCCACCATCTGTTGCCGTCTAGAATGCTCTGCTTTCATATGCGCAGTTTGTCAGACTCACTGCAATGGAAAATCTCTGACAGCTGACTGCAGTTTGTCACCATCTGTTGCCGTCTAGAATGCTCTGCTTTGATATGCACAGTTTGTCATCGCGTTCTCATGCAGTACCCTTAATTTTTATACAGCAACTCAACAAGGATGCATCAATGACAAGCCACTTAGGCCCTGTTTAGGTTCACAACAAATTGCAAAAATTTCTATCACATCAATTTTTAGACACATGCATGGAAAATTAAATGTTGATGAAAAACTAAAACTAATTTGACAGCTTCGCAAAATGTTGTGAGACAAATCTTTTAAGTCTACTTGAGACATAATTGGACACTTATTGTAAAAGTTAGCATGTTGTTATAGTAACTCATTTTAAAAGATGAGTGAATCAAAACAGACCTTTATTAGACGTCACAAGAGCAGCCTCCGTCCTGAAGAGTGATATCCCCTGCCACGTTTGGATGAGAAATCACATGGAAGCTGGTGTTGTAACTGTCAAAGGACCAGGGAGCAAAATCACATAATCTCTGACAGCTGACTGGAGGACTCACTGCAATAGAAAATCTCTGACAGCTGACTGTAGTTTGTCACCATCTGTTGCCGTCTAGAATGCTCTGCTTTCATATGCGCAGTTTGTCAGACTCACTGCAATGGAAAATCTCTGACATCTGACTGCAGTTTGTCACCGTCTGTTGTCGTCTAGAATGCTCTGCTTTGATATGCGCAGTTTGTCATCGCGTTCTCATGCAGTACCCTTAATTTTTATACAGCAACTCAACAAGGATGCATCAATGACAAGCCACTTAGGTGCTGTTTAGGTTCACAACAAAATACAAAAATTTCTGTTACATCAATTTTTAGACACATGCATGGAAAATTAAATGTTCATAAAAAATTAAAACTAATTTGACAGTTTCGCAAAATGTTGTGAGACAAATCTTTTAAGTCTATTTGAGACATAATTGAACACTTATTGTAAAAATTATCATGTTGTTACAGTAACTCATTTTGCAAAATGAGTGAATCAAAACAGGCCCATATTAGACATCACAAGAGCAGCCTCCACCCTGAAGTGTGACATCCCCTGCCACGTTTGGATGAGAAATCACATGGAAGCTGGTGTTGTAACTGTCAAAGGACCAGGGAGCAAAATCACATTAATCTCTGGCAGCTGACTGGAGGACTCACTGCAATAGAAAATCTCTGACAGCTGACTGAAGTTTGTCACCATCTGTTGCCGTCTAGAATGCTCTGCTTTCATATGCACAGTTTGTCAGACTCACTGCAATGGAAAATCTCTGACAGCTGACTGCAGTTTGTCACCGTCTGTTGCCGTCTAGAATGCTCTGCTTTGATATGCGCAGTTTGTCATCGTGTTCTCATGCAGTACCCTTAATTTTTATACAGCAACTCAACAAGGATGCATCAATGACAAGCCACTTAGGCCCTGTTTAGATTCACAACAAAATGCAAAAATTTCTTTCACATCAATTTTTAGACACATGCATGGAAAATTAAATGTTGATGAAAAACTAAAACTAATTTAACAGCTTCGCAAAATGTTGTGAAACAAATCTTTAAAGTCTACTTGAGACATAATTGAACAGTTATTGTAAAAGTTAGCATGTTGCTACAGTAACTCATTTTGCAAAATGAGTGAATCAAAACAGGCCCTTATTAGACGTCACAAGAGCAGCCTCCATCCTGAAGTGTGACATCCCCTGCCACGTTTGGATGAGAAATCACATGGAAGCTGGTGTTGTAACTGTCAAAGGACCAGGGAGCAAAATCACATACTAAAAGTCTACAAATTGAAAAATTTTCATCATAAACTGGTGTATAGGGTGTTCAAAAGTCAGAAAGTCTCCATCTTTCAGTTCAGAAACACATTCTAAATGATTGGCGCAAAAAAAATTCCATTTCCATCCTCTATTGCGGCAGCCTATTATGCATCCATGCTGCACGCCTACACCAATCAAGCCATGCAGCCAGAGGCTGCATGTAGGCTGCATGTGCAACCCATATGTGAGATTCGGGATACGCCGTCCCACAAAATCGAGAGGATAGGGTCATCGATCACCGATGAGCTCGGGTGTTGGGGAAGGGCTGGTGTGGAAGAGTAGAAGGGTGGTAGCGCCTGGGTTGGACGGTGGTGCTGCAGGTGGGCAGCATAAGGGGGGCGGCGTTTGATGCCACATAGGGTTGTAACTTGTCTTCTAGTCCACTGGATGTTGTCTAAACCTGTCAACTTCCTTTTCCTGATTCCCAAATCAATTTTCATGTGCATCTTCGAAAACATCTGGTCGTATGTTAAAACATGACTTGGCTCTGTTTAGATCCACTGCAAATTGCAATTGCAACTAGTCATATCAACGTTGCGGCACATGCATGGAGAATTAAATGTAGATGAAATGTTTGCATGTTTGTACTTTTTGCATGTACATCACGAGATGAATCTTTTAAGCCTACTGTTGGCACAAAAAGCGGTCCCTTGCGCTCAACACACCAGAGAAGCTGGAAACGATCGCAATAGCGTTGGAGTTTCCAAGATCCAGCTAGCTTCAAGCCCGGTCTGAGAGTGCCGATGACCCTCAAGCGTGCCAGTCAATTTGACCTGCAATTGACGAGGAAGGGATAATAATCAGTAACACAAGGCGGAACCAACTGGTGAGTCCAGGTAGTTCCAATTGTATGGCTCCAAGAGTCGATATGAACAGAGATCGACTAAAAAGTCGATTCCAGCGTGTATGCAACAATCTTTACAGAATAATCATTGTGTTGGTACATGGTTGAATCGTATGCATGAACAGAGAGCAGTTTGTATTGAACAACTTTCACATGTAAGAGCTACAGAAGATTAAAGTGCAATTATTGTAGCTATGCATACATGTCGGGTTATTCAGTCTATCTGAGCATAAAACAGAGAGAAATCGGCTGTTTAGCCGATTCAGCAAATACGAGCAACATACAAGCCTATAAGGCAAATAATGTTTTGATCTTCAAACTAATGAATTTAACTCAATGTTTACAATAGTGGAGATTGAGCGGATCGAGACAGCCATAATGTAAACTTTAACTTAAACTTATCAGTTATCGAATCTAAACAATATTTATCTTATTACTTGAGTGCAACTCGTATACAATCAAGATCTATAACCGATCGGCTAATGATAAATAAGTCTATTTGCTTTAACAAATTATTCAATGATTACTTAATCATGAAGTAAGATAGAAACATGAGATTTAAGCCGATAGGAAATAGATCAAGATTGGGCAAAGGTGATAATGCTTGAAATAAAATAAACAATAAATAAACATCAAGCAAAATCGATAACTTAATGAATCTAACTAAGATGCCAAATTAGTTAGAGCCGATAACTAACTCATGCCCATCAATGAGTTCAATGTAAGCCTTCGTCCACTGGATGAAGTTAAACATAGATTAAACGAGAAAATAAACATGAATCGATAACTAACCCCTATTTGATTTATGCCCACGTCCACCGGATGACGCCAAACTCGTATCAAACAAGAATCAATCCCGATCTACCATGTTCCCATGTCCACCGGATGACATTAAAGAGACAAAGCTTAACGAGGCATGACGGTACTTACAAGTAAGCCTGCGTCCACTGGATGACACCCAGTCCGTTCGAAGAACTCGCCGAGATCTACTTTACTCCTACTCCTAAGGGTTTGGCCGGAGCCAAAAAGTGTGTTGTATTGATGTGTACGTACGTATTACAATGGTTGGGGGCTTATATTTATACCATGGGCTCGATAAAATAGAGTCCTAGTCTAATTACAACTCAAAACGAATATGGAAACTAACAAACTCTCCTAATTTAAAGGTAACTTAGAGCCTATTCTTTCCTTTCTTTAACGGACTCCAATCGTGATCGCATCCTGGCGCCGAAGACCCATGCTGACGTCATCAATCGATTCTGCCTTCGACCGCGCCTTCTCTTCAGCTCAACACCCGATCCGGGCTCGATCGATTATCTCTGCTTCTGCCCCTGCCTCGAAATCGGCTATCTGTGCCTGGCATCGGCTGTCTGTCCTCAATCTAAATTTTGGTGTAAACACATGCCCCTAATTTTAGGATAAACTAGTTTTGTTCCAAAATTAACACTGAGCCTCAATCTCAAAACACAGCCAAGACCCGCAGTCTCCCGCTTAGCACTTCAGAGCTTCGCCACGAATCGAAACCCTAACCAACAAATGCTGCTGGGCTTTTGGTTTCGATCCGCCACCTCTGAAATCTGCAAGTGATGGTGACTCTTTCTGAAATCCCCGAGGTACAAATCCCGCCAATCTATCTTCCATTCATGAATTCTAGCCCGATTGGTCACATATATCACTTATCACCTTCAGGATCTAAAAAGCGAGATCTTGATTTCGCTGAAGGACGCCCCAACTGCCTTTTCTTGGGCCCGATGGGTGATTCAAACCCTACAGAGTTCATCAGCAAGGAAACCAATCAAATCCCCTTCAAGGCTTCTTTGGTAGATGCATCTTCATGGACGAAGAATTCGTTTCGGAACTGGCCCAATATGCCTGCTGGTTGGAGAAACTGGTTCCGTCGGGTATCAGAGAAGAAGCGGGCAGACTGAGAGCTGCGCAATCTAAGCCAATGCTTTGATCTGTCGCTCTGCCAAATGAAGAAGAATGAACCCCTCTTGATTGCTGCCAGCTACTTTTGGTCAAACTCCTTAAACGCCTTCGTATTTGGAGATAGGCCGATGACCATTACCCTGGGTGACATACACATGCTCACCGGCCTTCAAATTACTGGGACTTACCAGTACTGGAGTCTTCTTTCCACAGGTGAGAAGAAATTTCCCAAATTGAATGCATACAAAGGCTAGACTGGCTATATCCAAACTCATCACCTGACAAATCCTAGTATCAGCGAGAAAGAGTACATTGCATTTTTGATCCTGTGGTTGGAAAGGTTTGTCTTCTGTGGTGCTTCTCTGGGACCAGCTTATCCCCTCAAAGCTTTGGCAGAACAGCTAGCTCAAGGAAATTCAATCCCTTTAGGAAAGCTTCTACTGGGAGCTGCTTACAGATTAATGAGCCAAGTCACCGGCTATCTGCTGAGAGGCGAAGAGGTGCAGTGTACAACTAGCCCTTGGTGGCTGATTCAGTTATGGCTCAATCTTTACCTGCACAAAATGGTAAAGTCAAATCTTAACAACCTCAGCTATTCTTCCATTGGTTATGCAGAAGATGAAACCTAGATCACCAGGGGGTGTCAAAATTTTGGCGAAGCTGCTTCAGCTATCACCATTAACGTTAATCGAGGCCACTTGCTTGAAGTATTCTACAGAGGTTTTGGACCAAACATCCTGACTTGGTTCCCCTATAAAGAAGATGAAGAACTCCCAATGCCTTCCAGCTTCAAATTTAGCACAGGATGCTCGGATGATGTGGCCATTGAGATTTTCAATTCAATTATAAAGCCTTGCATGCTGCCAGTTGATTTCAAACATCTTCGTGGCACCAGCAGCAATGAGCCCAGCTACCCTTCTTACGAATTCTACCCTCCAAATGTGACAGCAAGGCAACTAGGCTTCGGGCAACTGCCCCCAAGCTTCCATTCTCATATTTCCTGAGGCATAGAGATGAAATCACTACAATGTTAGAAGCTGAAAGAGTTTTCAAATTAGGGACAGAGCTGCCACACTACACAGTGAAAAAATGGAGTCAAATTTTGATGACCCATGAATATTTTGACAGCTGGTGGCAACAATGGCATGCCCATCTCTTCTGTTGAAAGATCCATGACAAGTGCCAAGCTCTGGACCAAGGCTTCACCTCTGAATCAGCAGCAAGTATTGTTAATTGATCCCATCTAAATCGGCTATCAGCTGTACCCTAACATCTGTTGTCACAGGATCCAGAGTCTGACCCACCAGAACAAGTCAACTACTATCCCCCTTGTCCAGCTACAAGGCTAGGTTCTGAAGCTCCATCTGTGAAGAAGCTGATGAAGGCCCCTGCCGATACAATAATTGTTCCAGCCCCAAAGAGAAAAGCCACATCTGTTCTTCAGAAGGTGGTAGTTAAGAAACCAAGAACCAAGAAGAAAACTACTCAGGTAACATGGATACCCTGGAGGACATTTCTGCAGTATTCACTCATTTGTTTAATCAAACCGGCTAATTATCAAGTAATCATTCAGCCGATTCAAGCATCGATCGAGGGAGCTCAATCGATCATCCATCCAGATGCTGCAGCAGGCTCTTTAGCATGACTGAAACCCTTGATACTGAGCAAAAAATAACCGAAACCCAGGTATTCACTGGAATCCATTGTCACAGTTAACAGCCTCACCTTTCTGAGCTTCCCAATCTAACCTTCAATCGGCTATAAAAAATGTAGCCGAACAGCCCCTCCTCTGAGGATACATGGGCTGAGCTTAAGAAAAAAGGAACGCCTCCTTCCCAATTAGGTAATACCATTCAGCTGTTAACACTACTATGTTTTCATTATATTACTAACCTTTTCGGTTTGCAGAGCTTCAATTGGCTATTCCCAATCCAGTCATAGAAATGTCAGCCAACATTGCACCGGATACTAGAAAGCAAGTGGCTACAACATCACAAGTACAGCCAGAGACTTCATCAGCTCCACCCACATCAGATATTGGCAAGGTGAGGTTTCCTATCATACCAATCGACTATTTCCGACACTCATCTTTTAACAAAATGATGTGCAGGTGCTAGAAACTTCATCCCCCAGCTATTCTTTCGATCTGGAAGAATGTTGCAATGAGGAAGAACTGAGCTCCAAATCTCTCATATTTTCAGAGGCAGATTTTAAAAATTGGCTAAATGAACTCGTACCTCAACTGGAGGGATACTTCATCAATCTAGCTTTGCATCCTGAACCAATCGACCATGCTATCTAGCTGATTCAACAACAGACTCGCCCAACAGCATTTAGCTTTCTGAAACAACTCACTAAATTCAAGAATGCAGCTTCAAGAATTGCATCTGCCCACGCGAACCTGTCAGAGCTTGAACAACTGAAGGGTAACAAAGCCACCAGACTAGCCGATCAAGTCAACTCACTGAAAACCTCAATTGACACGGCTGAGTCGGAGTTGGAATCATTAAAAACTAGGCGTGACCAGTTGATGAAGGAACTTGAAGAAGTTAACTTGGCCATCACTCAGCGTGAGATCACCATATCAACCAACACTGTTGATATTGCTCATAAGAAGAAACAAGTCAGTGCTATGGTTGTTGAAAGCAGACAGATCCACCAGCGCTTGAATCTCCTCAAATCAACAGCTGATGAAGACCAAGAATCAATGCAAATCTGAACTCGTTTCTTTAATCCGGTCATTGTTGGCTCCGTAATCTGTAAAGCAATTTGTTTTTCCCCCTCTGTGGCGAACACTCGATCTGTGTAATGACAATGTCCAACGTAACCTGAATTGGCTATATTACCCGTTTGCTTTAAATCGGCTAATCAGCTAGATTCTGTTGCATCGATTTATCTGAATGACTTTTCAACTGAATCGGCTAAGTAGCCAGACTTCCATAATCGATTCATGAAACCGATTCACCAACCGATCTCGATCAACGGCCAAACTGAAACGCTTCGCAACTGTTCCGGATTCAAGAAACGCGATTTAACTCCAATATAAAATCCACCGCGCCGCCTCGCCTTTCGAGGGAACCGTCTCGGCGCCTCCATCTCATAAATAGATACCAGGCCTGAACAAGCAACCGTACATGCCATCGGCTTCATTCGCTCGGCCTTCCTCCTTCTTCTCCTCAGAACTAACCAAGGCGACCTTCATCCCAGAGCAATGGCTGGCAATGGGGACCGCGGTAAGCGCGCGACATCGGACCCCGTCGAAAACGACAAACTCCTTCATCGAATCCGCCGCCTGAGGTCGCAGGCTAATCTGTTGGAGACTATGCTGGGGTAAGGCTACTGTTCATCTTGATGTATACTGCTTGATCCCGATCTGGCTAGTACCACGCCGTAGCAATCTTCCAACCGCCGGCGCTAGCGGCTCTGGACCTGCCGTCGGACCTTCTCAGGTTGCCCCTGCGGCCTTCGGAGCCACCCCCGCAATAGGCGAAGCCGCGGGCTCATCTCGTGTCCCGGCGTGCACGACGAACCGACAGTTGGCTGTCTACAGCAGGTGAGCCGATCCACACTCATGGTGCTAGGTCATGGCTTTCGAATCTGATCCATTCGTTCTTCTGCCATTTTTTCAGCCAGCAGCGGCCCCTCCATCTGCCTTTGGGTGCGCGATAGGCGAGAGCTCCCGGGTGCGCCGCTCCGCTCCTCAGCCGATCCTTCAGCAGGGTCCGTGTTGACGATAATTATTGTATGATTTTACCCATCAACTAAACATGAAATAAGGGTATAAGTGCAAACACCACTATAGAATAGGGCTTTAACTGCTAGAATTCCACAGTTTTGGTGAATCAGTGTTTTGCAGGGGGTTATCCAGAAAATAATCAAGGGAGGCCCACATGTCAGATTAAAATAACGAAATCCACCACGAAAGGAGATCAAGAATATTCTAGAGAACACCAGAGTCGCTGGCAGAAGCGGGGCCCACTTGGCAGTTGGGGGAGGTCGGCCGACCTATCAGAGTGTCCTTCTCGCCCCCGTTTCGACGTGGACCCACATCCCAAAATTTTAAGCAATCCTAGTCGCCCGTCGAAGTCGGTTTGATCCAAGGGCTACGGTTCATCCCACTGGTCTATATAAGGACCCTCAGACCCCTAGGGTTTCATATCAATCATTCAGTCATCAACCAGTTCAGAGCCACAAACCCTAGAATCATTAGAGCTTCACCATCTAGAGCATAGCTATATAGGTTCGAAGTAGAAGGAAGCGAGTTCTACTCGAGTTCCGGATCTGTCTAGAGCTAGAAGGTTTTCCGAAGCCATTGTAAGCTCTCTCTTGTATTTTAAACCTCTTTTGAGTGCTTGAGATAAAGTTGATTGACATTATTCTACTATTGATTATGATCTCAATTATGCTATTCATTGCTTATCTAGATTGTATACTTTGCATAGTTATGGTGCATTCATATTCATACATAGTTTTGTATAGCGCTCATTCATTGATATCATGGGTGGGTGATAAACAACATGTATGCATGGTGCTTAGATGTGGTTTGTCTGCAAATGCACCCTATATTCTGGATTCTGTGGTAGATCACGGATGTGACACTCCCGTTGAGTCCTTTGTAATCCACACTCCGAATGTAGGGAGAGTAGAAAGTCATTATTACTTCAGAAGACTGGGTATGATCTTGATCTTCCTTAGTAATATTCCCTTAAGTATGAATATGAAGTATCTTTGCCATGATTTCTAGTATAATTGCACCAATCTAATATGTTTTTGATAGTATAGTTAGAATGAGTTCGGATATCCTTATGCTTCAACCTAATCCATGCTAGTGCCTAGATAGAAAGTGCTCTAAGTGATCATTATTATGTTGATTGATTAGTTGATTGATCATTATGCTTATCATACATATCATTATTATTGTGACATAACCCATGTTCTGAGTAAATAGGTTATTCATGTCAATCTCCATATTTGCATATGCATATGACATCTTGTGGGGCTATAAGCCCGTATACCCGCATAGTCATACTTGGCCCAAGTCTATCGAACAGGCCTGAACTACCAAGGACGCGTCGCCCATACGATCTCCAGGAGATCGCGTATATCCGCCGAGTCCTTGGCAGGCAAAAAAATAGGTTTCCTAGGATCTAGCCGATTGGTTTCCTAGATCGGCTAGGATTGTAATCTGTTATGTATGGCAAGATCAACTTGTAACCCTGCCCCCCGGACTATATAAGGTGGGCGGGGGGTCTACTCGATTCATCTAATCTACTAGCAATACAACACAGCAACATACAGGACGTAGGGAATTACGCCTCGTGGCGGCCTGAACCTGTCTAAATCTCTGTTCCGCATGAATTGTGCTCCCTCGTTCGTCTCAGGCGCACCCTCACCGTCTCATCTACTACCGCAGGCATACCCCTCGGTAGACTATCGCCGGTATTCCGTCGACAGTTGGCACGCCAGGTAGGGGGTGTGCCACCTGATTCCGTGGCGAACAAGGTGATTTTTTCAAGCTCCATCAAGCTCCCGACGCCGAGCCAGATCTTCACGGTGGGATCCATCACCTAGGTCGTCGGCGCGAACGGCGAAGGGGTGATTCTGAACGCAGCCCAGATCCCCTCCGTGTCTCCTCCGGCGAAAAGGCTGCCACGCTATGTTCTGAAAAACATCGACAACGATGACCTGATCGGATCTATAGATCGGGTCACCAAGAAGCTGTCAGAGGGACTCCAAATCCTAGAGTCCGTGTCATTCACGACGCACCGCCCCTCATCGCTGTCCCACGACACAACACTGGTCGTCACCGTCACACCTCTCGAGCGCATCGTCGAGGAGCGACCTCGAGGGGATCGTCCTTCGAACGGCTACTTGCCGTTCGGGCTACAAAACGCAGCTTCCAGCTTCGCTCAAACGCTGCCTCGACACGTCGGCACCAGCTCCATCATCACCCCCGACAACGTCCGCCCCGACAATGATGATCAAGAGGGTGGCCTTCCTGCCGACCTGCCCCCCATCAAGCAATTCTTTGGGGGACCGGTCCTTGCCATCAGCAACGACAGCAACCCGTCGCCCAATGAGTCCGAAGAAGCCCGAGCAGCCCGCGAGGCAAAGAACGCTGATCGCAGATGACGCCGCGAGCATCAAGCTGAAGCGAGGAAGACTGCGGTGAAGAATCTGGAGCCCGAATTTTGCATGCTCGGGCAGTACGAAGTCTGCACGACTCCAAGCGCCAATGTCGCCGTCGCGATCGCCGAGGCCAAGAGGCTACCCCAGACTCCAGAGCTCGGACGGCTCACCGCTCTTCTCCAAGCAACTCAGGTCCAGATCAACGAAGGAAGACAAGCACCATCTCATAGCACGGCATCGGCTACAGAGCTCATCGGCGAAGATGGCGAGATGTCTCACGGTGGTCGGAGACCTCATCGGCGAGACGGCGACCAAGAGGTGAACCAATCCGATCTCCGCGCAAAGCTGAAGACCAAAGACCTACGCGGCCGCATTGAGAATAGGAGAGAAGCTAGACACTCAGCAGAGGCCGAGCGACGAAGAGAATATGATCAAACGCACGGCTTTCCCAACGACAAGACCGCCCCGGAACTGCCATTCACGCCGGCACTCCGAGCAGTTGTCTGGCCTCCTAACTTCAAAGTTGTCGGCGTCAAGACTTACGACGGAAGAGCCGATCCCAACAAATGGCTCAACGTCTACGAGATCGCCGTCCAAGCCACCGGTGGAAACAGGGATGTGATGGCCAATTACCTCCCAGTCATGCTCAGCGCCTCCGCCAACAACTGGCTTCATAGTTTGAGGCCGAACTCCATCGACACTTGGGATCAGTTGAAGGAGCAGTTCGTCAATAACTACCGCGCCACCTGCAAGCAACCGGGCACGAAGTATGATCTTGAAAGACTTCGGCAAGGCTCTCAGGACTCCCTGCGAGACTACATCCGGCATTTCTCAGAAATCAGAAACGACATCCCCGACATCACAGATGCAGAAGCCATCTCCGCGTTTATGCGCGGCTTGAGGCCCGACGAGGAACTGCGGAAGAAATTATACCGCACCAGCCCGACCACCGTTGCTGAGATGCTACGCATCGCCAACAAATACGCCGATGGAAACGACGCAGCTCATCACTCCATTCACAGTCGCCTTCGCTTCCCCGACCAGTCGCAGAACCAAGAAGAGGGCCACCGAACTGATCGGCACCAGGATGATCAAGCTCCTCGGAGAGACTACCGCCGCGATGACCGCGACCATCGACGACGCCCAGAACACCGCCGCTACGACGAACCCGAGAGCTCCAGGGCTGGAGAGAGGCGCCGCCACTACCAAGTTTACAACACCCGACCAGACCCAAAGCGCAATTACGAGGAGGCCTACTCCAAGCTCCTCGACGCCCAGTGCCACGTCCACAAGCACCACAAGCACACCATGAGGGAGTGCGAGGGTTTCTCCAGGAAGTTCCAAGCAGAAGAGAAGAAGAAGGCTCGCGTAGAGTCTAACAGGGACCGGCGCGACGACACCGACAAGCCTCCAGGCTTCACTGACACACACCGAACCGTTTCCACCATCATCGGTGGATGTGCCGCCATCGAGTCAAAGAGGGAGCAGAAACTCGTCAATAGATGTGTCAACTTCGTTGCCAATTCCGACAGCGCGATCGCTGATCCAAGGCTTCCTCCTTGGTCCCACCAAGACATCACCTTCAGCAGGGCCGACCAATGGACCCAGATTCCGTACTTGGGTCGCTTTCCATTGATCGTTGATCCGGTCATACGCACGACGCGTTTCCGAAAGGTGCTCATCGACGGCGGCAGTGGCCTCAACATCGTCATATTTATTGCCAACCCTTCCTAGTGGTAAAATATAAATGACAACCCGGAATACTCATGGCAAAATGCTACAATGGTGTATATTTTATCTGTGCGCTTGCGGATACAATATAATATATATTCCAATCACTTGCAAGAAGGAGAGATCTTTTAGAATCATACTAGGGATGACAATCTAGTTACTTTTAAGAGATAGAGAAGAGTTCAAGTGATCTGTAGACTAATCAGGTGGCACATTAATTTATACCTCCCATCATTTTTAGCGCCATTGCTAAGAGTACAGTCCAACACTATTTTTAGTGGTGACGTTAGAAATACCAACAAGTATTTTTGGCGCCGTTGCCGGGGAGGTGTTTGGCATACATAAGATGTAGATAGATCACATGTATAACACCAAATATGTCGAGAAACCACATAAACCTTACTTAAACAGGCTCACCCTGTCCATGTTTACTCTTTGTGTAGCTTATGCAGGGTGATGTATGAACGGATTTGACCTTCCGTAGAATTTTGTTGAAGATCCAGAAGCTTTAATCAGGAAGACCCGAGCCAAGCTCAGGAAAACCCAAGATCCTCAGCCGGAAGACATCCGTACAAGAAGAAGTTTGACACCGGAGTTTGAGGCCATGGCAAACAAGAGCCTTCGCGAGTTCTCTGCTCCATCCACTACTAACATCCATACGGGACCACCTACTGATGTTGGAGACAATGGATTCGAGCTCAAGCCTGCACTCATCAACATGGTGCAAGCTAGTCAGTTTTGTGGAAAGGCGCATAAAGATGCGAGTGCCCATCTCCACCAGAGATGCAATCCTGCTCTGCCTGTTTCCATTCTCATTGTTGGGAAGAGCTAAACAGTGGCTCTACACAAACAAAGACAAGAACACTACATTTGACCTCTGTTCCACTGCCTTCCTAGCAAAGTTTTTCCCTGTGGGCAAGACGAATGCTCTCAGAGGGAAGACCACCAGCTTTCAGCAACAGCACGAGGAATCTGTCCCGGAAGCTTGGGAACGCTTCTAAGACTATATTGGAGAATGTCCTCACCATGGATGGAGAATTGGTTGCTCATGCAAACCTTCTACCATGGGTTGAATACCAGCACCCGTGAGACGATGGATGCTGCTGCTGGAGGAGCTTTTCTGCCACTCACCATTGAGCAAGCTACCGCCCTTGTGGAAAAGATGGCATCCAACCAGAGTTGGAATGAAGAACGAGCTCCGACCTGCAAGAGAGGAGGAATGCACCAGCTCAAGGAGACCGACATGATTTCCGCCAAGATAGACCTGCTGATGAAGAAGCTTGATGACCGAGTCAATGGCAAAAGAGAGGTCAACCACATCCATGATGCGTACATGACATGTGAAGAGTGTGGACGCACTGGCCACTCAGGTCATAGCTGTCTGGAGATTCAGGAGGATGTGAACTACGTGGGCAACAGCAACAACAACTACCATCCCCAGAATCAGAACTGGAATCAGAACCAAGGTTGGAATCGGCAACAGAGGCCCAACTACCAAGGTAATTACTCAAGTAATTACCAAGGTAACAACTTCAACACACCGTTGAGAGATCTAGTATCTGGCCAGACCAAACTGCTAGATCAGATTTTCAAGAAGCTAGTCTCCAATGACAAGTTGCTAGAAACCATCAACAACAGGATGAATGGTTTTGCCTTTGCTATCAAGAACCAGCTCAGCTTCAATAAAATGCTAGAGTCTCAAATAGCTCAGCTGGCATCTTCGATCCATCCAGCCAATGAAGGAAAGATCCCAGGCCAACCAGAAGAACTAGAAACTGCAAACCAGGTAGATGTCTTCAATACAAGATGGTACCATGCAGAGCATCGGTCCAAGGGATGGAACGATGTCTCTCTACCGGAGAAGAAAGGAGACCCAGAGAGGCCCGTCATACCAATAGCCATTGGTGAACACGCCTTTGAAGAAGTAATCTTCGACTTTGGCGCAAACATCAATATTATGCCCAAGGTGATCTACGAGAAAATCCATGGAGATGCACTCCTATACACCAACATGTGCTTGCAACTAGCAGACTAGTCACTCTGCTATTCGAAGGGGATCCTGGATGACATATGTGTACGAGTTGGACACTCATATATACCTGCCGACTTCGTGGTAGTTGAGACCGGAGGAGATGAGAAGTCCTCGATCATTTTGGGATGACCATTTCTTAGCACCGCCAGGGCTATCATCTACGCCGACAGCGCCAAGATCTGTTTCACTATCCGGGGAGAAAAGAAAGATTCAGCTTCAAGAACAGTCCAGCCCATCCACAAAAGCCGTACTTCTATGAAGACAAGCCTGCGCAGAAGAAGACAAGCAGAAGAAAGAACAAAGCTAGGCAGACTCACACTGAAGCTGTGAGGATGATTAACTCAGTCCAAGCTGAGTATGATCACCTCCTGGTTTCACCACACATGCCTAAGCTTGATGATCCATGGGTACCAACGATCGACTGCACAATTAATAAGAATGTCGTCTACAAGACCTTCTGCGATACAGGCTCGAGTGTCAACATAATGGCTAAGGTAACCTATGACTTTCTATTCGGCAAGACACCCTTGTACTCTACCTAGACGCAGCTGTAGATGGTGGACCAAACATTCAGATTTCCAGAGGGGATCACTAAGGACGTTATGGTAAAGATTCGAGATCATTATATCCCCACTGACTTCTTAGTCCTGGATATGGGAGAAGAAGAGTACGACCCACCGCTCGTACTTGGAAGACCATTCCTCAACACTACAAGAGCAATTGTCTACATGCGATTAGGGGAGGTCCACTTCCAATTCCACAAGGAGAAGGTCCGCTGCTACTTCAACAGTTACACAAATTATGAGCAGACAAAGAAGAATAGGTTAAGTAGGAGACGCCGTTCCTCTCAAAAAACCTACCCACCCAAGGATAGTTGGGAAGATTACAAGGAAGAACTTGAAAGGAATAAGTCCGAAGAAAAGAAGGAAGAAGAGACTGTGAAGGATGAGCTCCCAGCTTCTACCTCACCAACAACATCAGCTCCACCAATCAGGAAGGAATGGAGGAAAAAGGAGTCGCCTTCCAGCTCACCATCATCAGTAGTACAGCCAGGGTCATCTCAACCCAACGATGCACCCGATAAGGAATGAATGAACAAGGGGTCCTGTCAGAGGACTATAAACCACCGAGCCTTCGCCAAAAGGTAAAACTAGTACCTATCCATATTTACTTTTCAGCATTACATTAATACCTTAGTAGTTGCATATTTACTTTCTTGCACTTAAAAGAAAATAAAAATACTTATTGCTTTGCATAATAAAATCTAAAAGTCCCATGTGATTAATCTTGTGGTATAGCCCATAAAGACTATTCACCGTGGTGGCGCAAAAATAATTTTGCATAAATTTTTGCATCATATTTAATTCCTGCAATTATAAAATTAAAAATACCAAAAATATGTGGGCACATTAAGGTCCACACTTTTTAGAAAAATACCAAAAATATGTGGGCACATGAAGGTCCACCCATTTAGGGAACTTCCTGCTGGAACTATAAAATTTATCATGGAGTGGTATTAACCTAACCCCTCTCCATGAGACTTGGTATCCTTGTTGGTATTTGAGTTTTACAGGAAAATACAAGATCAAACAGGTAGTCAACCCGACAATCCTACGTTGCTGGTACACCTGCTCCCAGGAGGATCACTCAATTTGCAGCAACAAAGGACCCTGTCAAACATCTAGGTTGGGGGAGGGCACCCTCCATTTAAATTCAGCTAAGTATAAGTTTCCCACCATATTATTGTATCATATTGCTTTTCGCGTGAGTTAGCTAGTGAGATAAAAATTTGAAAACCAAATAAATAGTGTTTAGATTAGTTAGTGTGTTTGAATAAAATAAAAAGAGAGTGCTTACAATAATTTTGCTCAGATTAGATGGAAACCATGCTCAGGAATTTGATAAGTAGCACCCCACCATGACTCCTCATAACACTTAGTTTTCAAACTTGAATCATCCCAAGTTTTAGATACAACCATTTTAACTTGAAGATTTACTTTGAACCTGAAACTTGTGGGTAGCAAATGCTTGATCTAAATCTAAGTAATTGAAGGATATGATATGCAAGGTATAAGTTACTATTTATCTTCAGCTTGTTCTTTTGACTGAAAAATAAGTGCTGATTTTGGCTCGTGCTGATTTGTTGTGAGAGAAAAATACTGTTTCGTGGTTGAAAATAAGCGCTGATTGGTCAAAAGAACAAGCTGCTTGTTCCTAGTGATACTTGAATTCTGGAGATCTATTTTGAAAATCTTTAAAACCACATGATAAGTTCCTGTATGACAAGAGCTTTGCATTCCTACCACAGCCATATATGCTAGAATAGGAAAATATACATTATAATGCTACTTGCTTTGTTTTGAATTTAGTCAAGCTTTGTTGATACCTTAGAAACTTGTCATGCTTTTACAATCAAGATCATGTGCACACCACCCATAATGCACTACTCGATCCCCGAGTAGACGTATTCACATATTCCATACCCCATTGGTTACCCCGGATTAATGCTCCAAAGTGCTTGTTACTATCTCTCAAAAGAAAAAGGACAGTACTGTTGCAGAGAGGAGGCATGTGGCTATGCAAAAGAGTGAGATGAGAGAAAACAATGGGTACAAAGATGCCCGCCTGAGAGGTAAAAATGGACAAGTGTCTGAATTTATCAAAACAATGGGTACTCTGATGCCCGCCTGAAAAAAAAGAGAAAGAAAGATAGCCCATGTTGTCCTGCAGCACAATTCCCTACTATTGAAAAAGAAAGAAGAGAGATATTTTCAAGGAGCAAAAGAATAGAATTAGGATCAACCTACACAAATATCCACCTACTACCTCACATCCACACACATGCACATCCTGGTTTGATTGTATGACTTGTTCCTTTGGATCCATTGTTTGACTTTACAATATATTCATTGCAAGTATGTATGAGCTGTCTCCTTACCCTTGAGCTCCACATAAGCCATTAGTTATAGGGTGAGAGAGAGAAGGCATGCATCACTATTGCCTTTGTAAGGATCCACAAATACCATATATTGAGAGACTTGAGGAAGTCATACACAGGAAACTCTGAGTTTTATTTTGAAAACTTACAAAAGCTCTAGGATAAGAGTTGATCGACAGAGCTTGAGACATAGTGTTTAACTTAGACATTCTGTCCTTCAATTGCCCAAGACCCAAGAGAAAGCTACAAGGTCCACGGTCAAAGGTAATAAAGGTAAGTCTAAAGGTTAGCTTGGTCTACTCTAATCCTTAAGTACTTCTTGGTTTGAAATTAAATACTTGTCAGGGGTAGATATAACTTATAATATCTACGAAAGTTTGACTTTGCTAAGTGACTAGCAAAGGTTAAGCTTGGGGGAGCTTGTTGACGGTAATTATTGTATGATTTTATCCGTCAACTAAACATGAAATAAGGGTATAAGAGCAAACAGCACTAAAGAATAGGGTTTTAACTGACAGAATTCCACAGTTTTGGTGAACCAGTGTTTTCCAGGGTTTTATCCAAAAAATAATCAAGGGAGGTCCACATGTCGGATTAAAATAACGAAATCCACCGCGAAAGGAGATCAAGAATACTTTAGAGGACACCAGAGACTCACTGGCAGAAGCGGAGCCCACTTGGCAGTTGGGGGAGGTCGGCCGACCCACTGACCAGGTCGGCCGACCTGTTAGAGTGTCCTTCTCGCCCTCGTTTCGAGGTGGACCCACATCCTGAAATTTCACGCAATCCTAATTGCCTGTCGAAGTCGGTTTGATCCAAGGGCTACGGTTCATCCCACCGGTTTATATAAGGACCCCCAGACCCCTAGGGTTTCATATCGATCATTCAGTCATCAACCAGTGCAGAGCCACAAACCCTAGAATCATTAGAGCTTCACCATCTAGAGCATAGTTACATAGGTTAGAAGTAGAAGGAAGCGAGTTCTACTCGAGTTCCGGATCTGTCTAGAGCTAGAAGGTTTCCTGAAGCCATTGTAAGCTCTCTCTTATATTTTAAACCTCATTTGAGTGCTTGAGATAAATTTGATTAACATTATTCTACTATTGATTATGATCTCAATTATGCTATTCATTTGCTTATCTAGATTGTATACTTAGTTAGGATGAATTCATATTCATACATAGGTTTGTATAGCGCTCATTCATTGATATCATGGGTGTGTGATAAACAACATGTATGCATGGTGCTTAGATGTGGTTTGTTTGCAAATGCACCCTATATTCTGGGTTTTGTGGTAGATCGCGGATGTGACACTCCCGTTGAGTCCTTTGTAGTCCACACTCCGAATGTAGGGAGAGTAGGAAGTCATTATTACTTTAGAAGACTGGCTATGATCTTGATCTTCCTTAGTAATATTCCCTTAAGTATGAATATGAAGTATCTTTGCCATGATTGCTAGTATAATTGCACCAATCTAATATGTCTTTGATAGTATAGTTAGAATGACTTAGGATATCCTTATGCTTCAACCTAATCCATGCTAGTGTCTAGATAGGAAGTGCTCTAAGTATTCATTATTATGTTGATTGATTAGTTGATTGATCATTATGCTTTTCATACATATCATTATTATTGTGACATAACCCATATTCTGAGTAAATAGGTTATTCAATGCAATCTCCATATTTGCATATGCATATGACATCTATCTACTTACATCCCATTTATTGCCAACCCTTCCCAGTGGTAATATATAAATGACAACCCGGAATACTCCTGGTAAAATGCTACAATGGTGTATATTTTATCTGTGCGCTTGCGGATACATTATAATATACATTCCAGTCACTTGCAAGATGGAGAGATCTTTTAGAATCATATTAGCGATGACAACCTAGTTACTTCTAAGAGATAGAGAAGAGTTCAAGTGATCTGTAGGCTAATCAGGTGGCACATTAATTTATACCTCTCATCATTTTTAGCGCCATTACTAAGAGTAGAGTCTAACTCTATTTTTAGTGGTGGAGTTAGAAATGCCAACAGTCTAGCCTCCGGCGCCGCCTCCCGAGAGGGGTCCAGTTCGGGATCTTCTTCGGGCTCGACCAACTCTTACACCGCCGACGACGGCCGCCACTTCCACTATCAGATGGTGGAGTATCGTAACCTCTACTCAGAGGCTACGAGGGAGAATAGCCGGCTGCAGGGCATCAACGAAGCCCAAGCCACCGCGCTTACCGCCGCCAAGACCGAGGTGGCAACCATGCAGGCCCATCTCACCGAATCGGATGCCGCAGTGGTAGGTAGCATTCTTGGGATCGCCTTGCAACATGTTGATGAAGATTCTCGCGCTGATCCTTCTGCCTTCCTGCAGCCCTGACTAAGCAGCTGCAAGAGTTGCGCGTGGCCACTAAGAACTCCGCCGATGTCGTCAACGCCCGTGGTGAGACGTTGGTGCAGAGGCTCCAGGACGTCCACCATCGGGTCCGCCAAGTGGCCATGACCGGCGTCCATCATGGCACCACCAGGGCCCTCGTCGCCGCACGACTCCGCTCCGGCATAGCCCTCGAGGCCATCGAGCCGGGGTTCCCGGAGGGGGCAGACATGGTGCAAGCCCACGCCCTGACAGAGGCCTTCTTCCCCCACGCTGAGGGCATCGTCGTCGTCACCGATGCCGAGGAGATTATCAACGGAGCCACCAATAATCAAAATTAGAATGGATCAGGGCTTTATGTATAAACTTTATCTGTAATCAAGAACTCCGCTGAACATCAGCAATCGCAACTTCGTTGATCCACATGTTTCATTCATTATCCCTTTATTTTATTTTATTTTTTCTCTAAAGGTGATACATGTTGCATCGGCTGTTAAACTCTATCGAGAGTGTTTCATTTTTTGCGCTAAAGGTGATTCGTGAAACGAAATCGGCTATTACGTTATCTTATTTTTTGTCCTGAAGGCGATCCTCTGCTCAGAATTGGCTATCAAAGCCAGATCCAAAGGAATCAACTGTTAACTCCCGACTGGGATGTTAGGATAGTATTTCTTCCGATATTTTCCATTGATCGCCCTGGAAAATCTTCTCCCTTCCAGATCTTCAAGGATATAAGCATTGCTGGGTGCACACTCCACAACTCGATACGGGCCTTCCCAATTTGGTGACCATTTACCAAATCGGCTATCCTTAGTGTCGATAGGTAAGATGACTTTCCAGACTAGATCCGATTCGGCGAAGCTCTTGCCTCTTACTTTGGTGTTGTAATACTTGGCTACACGCATCTTGTTCGCTTCAATGTACTCCAAAGCCTTGAGCCGATGACAATGTAAATCTTCAAGACTGTCAATCATGATCTCTTTGTATTCACCGACAGTAAGCTTGTTCTGCAACGTGACACGCCATGTTTCAGACTGAATCTCCCAAGGCAGGACAACAGTGTGTCCGTAGACCAACTCATACGATGTAGCCTTAGTTGATCCATGCTGAGTCATCCGGTGCACCCACAGAGCCTCGCTAAATGTCAAATACCACCGTTTGTGACTCTGCTCAATCTTCTTCTTGATAACTTTGATTAAAATCTGATTCAAGGCTTCAGCCTGACCATTAGCCTGGCATAATAAGGCGAAGAATTGTAAATTTTGATGCCCATGTCATTAGTGAAAGCCATGAACTCGTCGGAAGTGAACGTCGTCCCTTGATCAGTCGTGATGGTCTGCGGTATACCAAATCTGTAAATGTTGCGTTCCTTGACAAACTCAATTATATCTCCAGATATAGCATTCTTCAAAGGAACATCTTCTACCCACTTGGTGAAATAATCTGTCACGACCAGTATCCATTTATGACGTTTACTCGATGGTGGATAGATTTGGCCGATTAGATCGATTCCCCATCCTCTGAACGGCCATGGCTTGATAATAGGATTCATAACTGAAGCAGGAGATCTTTGCACATTCCCGAATCTTTGGCACTCTTCGCAACCCTTATAATACTTGAAACAATCATCGAGCATTGTTGGCCAATAATAACCAGTCCTTCGGATGATCCACTTCATCTTGTGAGCCGATTGGTGAGCGCCACAAACTCCTTCATGAACCTCATTTATCAGCTTCATCGACTCTTCTGTCCCGAGACACTTTAACAGCACTCCTTCAACAGTCATATAGTACAACTGACCATCTAGCAAGACATACTTGATAGCCTTGTATCTTAGCTTTGTACCGACTCTTTGTGAAGGATCTGCAAGATAACTCGCTATTTCAGCCCGCCAGTCATCAGCCGATTGCTCGGTGTTGAAGATTTCCTGCATCGACCTGTAGCCTGTGGCACCTTGTGCCAATCGATTAGCCTCTTGATTTTCAGCTATGGGAATATGGTAAAGTGAAACTGCCATAAACCCCCTGATCAAAGTCTGGCACTGATCATGATAGCCCCTGAGTATGTCGTCTTTACATTCAAACAGGCCGAGCAATTGGTTGATGACTAGTTGTGAATCTCCAAAAACCTTAATTTTTTCGGCCTTTGCTTCATGCAGAAGCTGAAGTCCCTTCCAATTTGCCTCATACTCAACTTGGTTGTTTGTCACCGTAGGCCCAATCTGAAAAGCAAACTCGAAACATTGTCCTCAAGGTGATATAAGTACGACCCCAACACCTCCTCCTTGCTTGCAAGAAGATCCATCGAAAAATATAGTCCACGGCGCCACGTCAATCATGTTAACAATGCCTCCATGATGTTGGGTGATGAAATTGGCTATTGCTTGCCCTTTGACTGCCTTAGCCGATTCAAACCTCAAGTCAAACTCAGAGAGCACCAAGATCCATTTGCCGATCCCTCCATTCAGAATTGGCATTGAGAGCATATGCCTGATCACATCTGCCTTAGACACCACCACGCACTTAGCTGACAATAAATAGTGCCTCAACTTGGTGCATGAATAAAACAAACACAGGCATAACTTGTCAGTCAGCGTGTACCTTGTCTCGGGGTCTAAGAGTCTTCTGCTCAGATAAAAAACTACTCTCTCTTTTCCCTCAAATTCTTGAAAAAGGACCGAACCAATTGTATGGCTTTTGGCCGTCATGTACAACTTGAAAGGCTTACCTACTTTTGGTGGTACTAGAACAGGTGGAGACTTCATATATTCTTTGATTTCATCAAAAGCCTTTTGCTGTATGTCTCTCCATCTGAATTCTTGATCGTCTTTCAGCTTCAATAATGGTGAGAACGGCAACACCTTTTCTGACAAATTGGCAATAAACCTTCTAATGAAATTAATCTTGCCAAGTAAAGATTGTGCAAAAACACTTTTTGGCACGCTCGGTGGGACAACAGCACTCATGGCTAAGGACAAGAACATGGAGAACCATGCTCCAAAGGATGACGGTATCATCAGGGTCAAGCGTGAAGAGATCGAGCCTGAAGATGCTGAGATCCTGGAACAGATCATCAAGGAATTCACTGAAGCCTGCCTGCTGTCGTTTAGTAAGACCCGCGAAGGTCACGTGGTGAAGAAGAATCCCTATCCGAGATGGATCCTGCATAGCCACAGCGACAAGGGCGAAGAGGAGTTCAAAGACTTTATTCTTACCGCCATTTGGTCCGCTTCGCATCAGATGGTCGGGCATCACGACAACGTTTTCCTGCAGACGTTCTATAACATCATGAAGACTGTCATCAACAGGCAGGACTGGGAATCATTGGGCCCGACGTACTTTGGCATTCCCCCTGAAGATGCTAACCCAAGCACAGCGGCCGGGACATCTAAACCTCCGCCGCAACAGCCGAGCTCACAGAAGCCACCTGTTCAGAATCCCAATATGATGGTGGGTTCGGCTCCAAAAATAGCTGCATCTCTCAGGCTATACAGAGACTATCCTCCTGAGCAGATCGCTGCCTACATGCAGATGACTGGGAACGTGTCAACCCCGATGGCTCCAAATTATCACTATGGGTACACTTATTAAGATCTCACGTTGGCGCCGTGCCCCGGATATGCCCAGTCACCTCATGGTGAATTGCTGAACCAGATGAGCACGATGCACAGGGATCAATTTGGCCTGCAGCCGAAGGCAGGAATTTCAATCAGATACAGGCGTCCTTATCCTGAGTGGTTCGATCATGTGGCGCTGCCTTCGAGGTATCGTATGCCAGACTTCGCCAAGTTCAGTGGGCAGGATGATGTGTCCACCATGGAGCATATTAGTCGATACCTGACTCAGCTCGGCGAGGCATCACACGAGGACGCTCACATGGTCCGCTTCTTTTTGTTATCTCTGACTGGTCCATCCTTCAGTTGGTTTACCACTCTAGAGCCAGGATAGATCCAAAACTGGGCAGATTTGGAGAGCAAGTTTCACAGCTATTTCTTTTCTGGCACTGGGGAGAAGACTATTTTTAATCTGACCAGCATGCAACAGAAGAGCAGTGAGACTGGGTCGTCCTTCATCAAGTGCTTCCAGGAGATGAGGAACATGTGTTATTCATTGAACCTAACAGACAAGCAGCTCGCTCACCCGCATGTTCAGGAAAAGCTGTTGGGCACTGATTTCGACAGCATTAGCCAGGTGATGCAGAGGGTGGCAGCACTTGAATTGCAAGCTCAAACTTTCAGGAAAGAAGCAAAGTATAAGCACACCGCGTTCGTTAACAATTCTGATTCAGAAGATGAGGATGAAGACGAGGTGGCTGCTGTTGAGTTGTAGTGGGGTAAGAGGCCCATGGCTGTACCCAAGAACTGGGGCACTGAAGATCAATATGATTTCGATACAAACAAGTTGGACAAGCTCTTTGACTTGCTGGTCAGTGCTGGACAGATTACGTTTCCTACTGATTATGTGAAGCCCTTTCCTAAAGAATTGAAGGGAAAGAAGTTCTGCCAGTATCACGGCCGCGACACGCACGGCACAAATGAATGCCGAGGCTTCAGGAAATGGATCCAGAGAGCTATCACTCGTGGCCTATTGAAATTTGACAGCCCTGCAAAGGGAAAGATGAAAATTGATAAATTCACATTCCCGAAAGGCTAGAATATGGTCGAGGTGACGTCCCCTGCAGGCAAGGTAAGGGTTCTAACCTTTGATCAGGCAAGAAAGAATGCATCAGTCGATCCAGGCATGCAGATAACGACTGAGGAGCTGGAGATGATCAAGAAGAGCAGGGAGCAGAACAAGAGCCGATCTGAGAAAGGGGAATCCAGCAAGACCAGGCCAACTTCCCGGGAACTGCTGAACAAGTGGCGACAGGAGAAGGAGTAGAACCATCAAAGGCAGGTCGAAGAAGAGGACTACCGGAGTTGGGTTCGTGACAAAGAGGAAGCCCGCTATCTGGAAGATCTAGCTCGTCGCCGAGAAGAAGAAGAAAATCTCTGGTACTACCCATTTTTTTCGACACTGTTGGAATAAAGGTTTGAGATTGCCTACCATCCGCAATTGCCCAGAGTGCAGCGATCAGTATCGGGAGTATAGGCACTCTTAAATCAACCGCCGATCTATGCATAAGAGGCTTGGACGCTCGCATAACATGCAGGAACGGCGCGAAAAGAGGGACTTGCACGATCGGCTCGACGCGGCATTGGTCGATCGCGAAGAGCCAGCCTGGCAGGAGAACCAGTGGTGCCCTGTGTACCTGACCAATAGTCAAAGGCGCCGAGTGCAACATCTCAGGAATATAGAGATCAAGGCAGAAGGACACCCAAAGCATGTCTGGCGGGAAAAGCCCTCTCAGGACAAAAGGAAGGCAATAGCCGATGCGCAGGTGGTCTTTGTGCTTCCGGCTGAGTTCATGGCACCCAGGGCCAGGATGAATGATGCATCTTCTGAGTTCGATGAGTCAAAATCTAAATAGGGCGCCACCAGGTTAGTTTTCGCACAGCAAGCTACTTTCGACATGCCACCCAAGCACCGACACCTGAAAGCCCTGTATCTCAAGGGATATGTTGATGGGATGCCAACGACTAAAATGCTGGTGGATGGTGGTGCCACAGTCAATCTCATGCCTAACACGACGTTCTGCAAGCTGGGCAACGACCCTGATGATTTGATCGAGACATACATGATGCTCAAGGACTTCAGGGGCAACTCTTCCAACACCCGGAGGGCAACAAATGTTGAATTAACGGTCGGGAAGAAGATGCTGCTCACCACCTTATTCGTGATCGACAGTAAGGGCTCCTACAGTTTGTTGCTTGGGCATGACTGGATCCATGCCAATTGATGCGTGCCATCCACAATGCACCAATGTGTGATCCAGTGGCATGATGATGAAGTTGAGGTAGTCCTGGCTGATGATTCAGTGAGCGTGGCCACAGCAGACACTGCTATTTACGCCAAAATCTGGACTGAGTGTAGATAGTCGATGCCGAACGTAGATAGCTGATTTTGGGACAGAGGCAAATATAGAGATAGTCGATCGGGTCTCGGAATCGACTGTTGGGCCGGAGCGAAGACGGTGCGGTTGAAGGAAAGGGCCGATCTGATGACGTCAGCGCGGGTTTCCGGTGCCAGGAAGCGACCACGTTCGGAGTCCGTTTAAAAAGGGAAAGATTGGACTCCAAGTTACCTTTAATTTAGGAGAGTTTGTTGGTTTCCATATTCGTTTCGAGTTGTAATTCGACTAGGACTCTATCTTGTCGAGCCTAGGGTATAAATCCCCAGGCCATTGTAATACATACATACACATCAATACAACACACCTTTCGGCTCTGGCCAAACCATAGGAGTAGGAGCAACGTAGATCTCGGCAAGTTCTTCAATCAGGCTGAGTGTCATCCGCTGGACACAGGCTTGCTTGTAAGTACCGTCATGCCTCGCTAAGCTTTGTCTCTTTAATGTCATCCGGTGGACATGGAAGCATCGTAGATCGGGGTTGATTCTTGTTTGATATAAGTTTAGCGTCATCCGGTGGACGTGGGCTTAGATCAAATAAGGATTAGTTATCGATTTATGTTTGTTTTCTTGTTTAATCTATGTGTAGCGTCATCCGGTGGACGAGGGCTTAGGTTAAGCTTGATTATGTGCATGGATTAGTTATCGGCTCTAACTAAATTAGCATCTTAGTTAGATTCATTAAGTTACCAAGATGTTATCTGTTATTTATTGTTTATTTATTAATATAACATCTCTTTGCCCGATCAAGATTGCATAGTATTGGCCTTAGATCTACATGAAAAAATATTCATTTATGTTTCGCCCATGTTTATGCTTTATTACGAGAATTGCCTGATTCGGCCAGTACTATCGCAGTTTTGCTCTGACAGGGCTTGGCAAGAGCCGATTTATACGGATACAGAGCCACCGGCCTTTAGACCAGTTCGGTATTCTTACAAATCGTCTTGTGGCTACCGCCACCACCAAGTTTTCTGCTTCACGGACCTTGGATCGGCTAAATAACCGTTATAGCTGTGCTTTCACGAGAAAAACTAGCTAGCCGATCGTGTTCTGCTAAATCGGCTAAATAGCCGATCTCTGCTTGTTTGACATTCAGACAGTCTGAATCGAATGACTTGACCTGTTTACAATAATCGATTATGCCTTGATCTACTGTAACTATCTGCATAGACTTATTTAATGTAGATTGTCATGTCTGGTGACACATATTAATCGATTATGTATCAGTTCAATGATTGTTTCCTATGACAGAACACGCATACATGCCAGAATCGACTCTTTAGTCGATTTCCGATTATATCAGCTCTCAGAGCCACATAGTTGGAACTACCTGGACCCACCGGTTAGTTCCGCCTTGTGATTACTGATTATCCTCTTCCTTGTCAATTGCAGGTCAAATTGACTGGCACGCCTGAGAGTTATCGATACTCTCGGACTGGGTTTGAAGCTAGCTGGATCTTGGAAACTCCGACGCTCTTGAGATCATATCCGGCTTCGCTGGTGTGTTGAGCGCGAGGAACCACTTTTTGTGGCAAGACACTTTTTGGCACACCCGGTGGGATAGTTTCACTCATGACTAAGGGAAGGAATTTGGAGAATGACCCTCCTAGGGATGACGGTATCATCAGCGTCAGGCGTGACGAGATTGAGCCCGAAGATGCTGTGATTCTAGATCAGATCATTGCAGAGTTCACTGATGCCTGTCTGCTGTCGTTCGGCAAGAATCATTTGGCAGGAGTGTATCGAAGCCAATAAGATACGGGTGGCCAAGTATTACAACACTAAAGTAAGAAGCAAGAGCTTTGCCGAATCGGAGCTAGTATGGAAAACTATCCTACCTATCGGGGCCAAAGATAGCCGATTCGACAAGTGGTCGCCAAATTGGGAAGGCCCGTATCGAATTGTGGAATGTGCGCCCGGCAATGCCTATATACTCGAAGATGTGGAAGGAAGGAGATTTGCCAGGGCGATCAACGGAAAATATCTGAAGAAATACTATCCTAGTATCCCAGTTGGGGGATGATAGCCGATAGATGCAAGATCTGGCTCCTACTGCCGATTCTACGCCGAGGATCACCTTCAGAACAAAAATAAGAATCTGTAATAGCCAATTTTGTTCTAACGGATTGCCTTTAGCATAAAAATGAAATACCCCACTGGAGTGTAACAGCCGATGTGATTGCATCGCCTTTAGAACAAAAAATAAAAAAATATATACAGACACATGGAGATCAGATTCGTGATTATAAACAAAGTTTTTTCTGATCATGTTTACAGAGGAGCCCTGTTACATTCTAATTTGGATCATGAGTGGCCCTATCTTTGATATCCTAGGCGTCGGTGATGACCGCAACCCCGTCAGCGTGGGGGAATAAGTTTGCCAATTGGGTGCTGGCCTCCTCCATTTCTTGGCCCTCCGGGAAAACGGGCTCAACGGCCTCCAGGGCTATGCCGGAGCGGAGTCGTGCAGCCGTGAGAGCCCCGGTGGCGCCGTGACGGACGCCGACCATGGCCACCTGGCGGACGCGGTGGTGAACATCCAGGAGCCGCTCCTCTTGCATGTTGCCACGGGCATTGACGGCGTTGGCGGCGGTCTCGGCGGCTATGCGCAACTCTTCCAGCTGCGCGGTCAGAACTACAAGAAGAAAGAAGGGTCAGCATGAGGATGATCATTAGCATATCACGATGAAGATTTAGGGCACTACCTGCCACCGACGTGTCCGACTCGGCGAGCTGGGCCTGCACATTGGCAACCTCGGTCTCGACGGCGACGAGGGCAGCGGCTTGGGCTTCAGTGACGCCCTGCAGCCAGCCATTCTCCTTCGTAGCCTCTGAATAGAGGTTACAAAATTCCACCATCTGGTAGTGGAAGCGGCGACCATCAACGGCGGTGTAAGACCCGTCGGAGTCCGCAGAGGACCCCGAATCGGATCCCCCATGAGAGCCAGCGCTCGAGGTCGGGTCTTGAAGAAGGTCCTGAGGGGGCGCAGTTCGGGGTGTCCTGATGCCGAGACCAATTGGCGCACCCAGAGGAAAAGGAATCAGGCGGGCCTGACTGAAAAATGGCAGAGAAGCAGATATGTCAGGGTTAGAAGAGATCAATGCCATGGGTGCAAACTGGCTTTCCTGCTATAGATGGCTAGCTGCCGGTTCATCGCCAACGACAACGGCTGCGAGATGGACCCGCTGTAGCACCCGCATCGGGGGTGGTTCCAGCGGCCGCAGGGGCGGCCTGAGATGGCCCGGAGGCGGTTCCCGAGCCTCTGGCACCGGTGGTTTCCAGATCGCTGCACAAGTCGTCGGCGGTCAGATCAGATCAGGCAGATGTATCAAGAAGTGAACAGTAGCCTTACCCTAGCCAGGCTCGCAACCGGTGCCTCTCTTCACCCACGGCCCGTAGGCTCTGGCTGAAGTTGTCGCCTTCAGCAGGATCCGAGGCCGGCCGCTTGCTACGGTCTCCGTCGCCGGCCATGGGTTGGTTTTGAAGATTTGTTTTGGTCTGGTTGGGGAGAAGAGGTGAAGAGCGAAGGCCGGGCGAGTGAGGACTAATGGTGTTTGTGGTTGCTCGCTCAGGCCAGGCATATTTATAAAGACGGAGGCACCAAGGTGGTTTTCCCCTCGGGAGACGAGATGACGCGGCGAATTTTATGCTGGAGTAAACCCACGTTTCTTGAGTCCGGAACCGACGCGGCGCGTGGGAAGTGGAACGTCTTGATCGGCTATTTTGGTCGGTTACCCGGAATCGGTTAATCAGGCCGTTTGCTCAGGATCGGCTAACTGGGTCAGTCACTTGGATCGACTAAATACCCGATTTCTACGCATTCTGTGATAGTACTAAGGATCAGGTTGAATAGCCGATTCAAAGATAGAACGAGAAGGAGGTCGATTTCAGTCTGGCCAATATGCTGTACATGATTCCCAGAAAGAGTTAAGGCATGAGTTACAAGCCCAACAATGAACGAATGGAAGAGATACATTCAACATGAAGGGCGTGGCCGGTCTGCAGCGATTATTGGTCTTCATCAGCCGTTGAATTGAGGATATTCAGACGCTGGTTGATCTGCTTGCCTTCAATGACCCTGGCACTGACTTGTTTCTTCTTCTCGGCCATATCAACAGTGCTTGTTAATATAGAGATCTCATGCTGAGTGATGGCCGAGTTTACTTCCTCAAGTTCCTTCATCAGCTGCTTGCGCCTGGCTTTTAGGATTTCCAGCACCGATTCGGCTGTGGTGAAGGAAGTTTTCAGTAACCTGACTTGATCGGCTAATCCGCTGGCCTCTTGTTTGTTGATTGACTTGTTATTTCTCAGCTGCTCAAGCTCGGCCAGGTTTGTATGGGCAGTCTTGAATCTTGAACTGGTATTTTTAAGCTTGGCAAGCTGCTTCAAGAGGCTGAGAGTTGCCGGGCGTGTGTATTGCTGAATCAGCTCAATTGCCTGGTGTTGGCGCAAAAAGTGGTTCCCTAAGTCCAACACACCAGCGAAGCCGGAAACGACCCTTGAAGGCAGTAGAGTTCTCGCAGATCCAGCTAGCTTCGAACCCGGTCTGAGAGTGTCAATAACACCCAAGCGTGCCAGTCAATTTGACCAGCAATTGACAAGGAAACAATAGTAATCAGTAATCACAGGGCGAAACTAACCGGTGTGTCCAGGTAGTTCCAATTATGTGGCTCTGAGAGCCGATTCAATCGGAGATCGTCTAGAAAGCCGATTCCGTCATGTTATGAACTGATAGTATAATAATGAAGTAAAATGGCTATCAGGATACTCATATGAAGGCAATAACATACTAGCCGATCTAATTCAATTGATGTGTACAAAAGAAAATAGGTCATATGTACAGATCTGATCTGTACATCAAACAAGCAGAGATCGGCTAAAGCTGGTCTAGAAGGCCGGCGGCTTTAGCAAACCCTCTTCGCTAAGTTCACCAAGTTTGCATTCACCTGGTCTAACGGCCAGCGGGCTTCAACAAACCCAGCAAACAAAGCTAGATCGTTTGATATCAAAATAAGTCTGTATACACGATCTATTCGTGAAAGCATAACTGAATCGGCTCTTTAGCCGATGCAGGGTCCATGAAGCACGAACGAATGCTAGCGCAGCCATAAACAGACTTCAAATTAAAGCAAGTCTAATCTAGTGAAAACTTGCTTAGGTTAAACCTGTTCCACCGGATGACGCTTAGTTTAACTTAAACAAGGACACAAAAATAAGACTTACGATAACCTCAGAACCACTTATGTCTCAACTAGCACCGAACGCACAACATGTAAACGAACAAGATTGACAGGGAATTAGCCGATGTAAGCATGGAACCGATCATCATGATAAAATTAGCATAAGAAAGCATAAACGATGATCAAATTCAGGTAAATCTAAGGCCGAATCTATCAATCTTGATCGTGCAGAGAGATGTTATATTAATAAATAAACAATAAACAGCAGATAACATCTTGATAACTTAATGAATCTAACCGAATTGCCATATTCAGTTAGAGCCGATAACTAATCCATGCATACAAACTATCTCAATCTATAGCCTGTCTACCGGATGACATTAACTAATAGATTAATCAAGCAAACAAACACGAATTGATAACTAATCCGCGCGTGAAAACCGTCCTAATCTGCATCTCGTCCACCGGATGACGGTTAACACAGATTGATCGGGTAAACCAACGTGAATCATCCTTGACTCACTATGCTTCCCGCGTCCACCGGATGACGCCAAAGAAACAGAGCTTAGCAAGGACGCTGGTCCACCATGCTTCCACGTCCACCGGATGACGCAAAAAGGACATAGTTTAACAGGGGGTTGACGATACTTACAAGCAAGCCTGCGTCCACCGGATGACACCCAGCCTGGATGAAGTAACTCGCCGGACTCGACTGACTCTAGAGTTTGTTGGCCGGAGCCAGAAGTTGTGTTGTATTGATGTTGTTGTATGTTTTACAATGGCTGAGGGCTTATATTTATACCCTGAGCGTAGATAGCGTCCTAATCGAATTACAACTCATCAATAGATAAGGAAACTAACAAACTATCCTATATCTAAGGTAAATTGGAGTCCTACCTTCCCTTTCATAACGGACTCCGATCGTGATCGCATCTTGGCGGCGCGGACTCTGGATGACGTCATCAATACCGACGCTGCACGCTTCCTGTCATCTTCACCCGATAACCGATTCACTATGCAATCGGCTATTTTCCTTCCTTCCGCCGGACGGAATCTTCTTTCGAGATCGGCTATCTTCCTCTGCCATCGGCTATCGGCTCCCAACCCAAAATTTGGTGTTAACACATGCCCCCCAATTTTGGAATAAACGGTTTATTCCAAAATTAGCGCTTAAGCCTTCAAATAGCCAAACCGCAGCTTCCCTCTCGATGCTTCAAACTTTCGCACCAAAACGAAACCCTAAACCGTCGCAACTTCCGCCACAAGCTTCAATCCGACGCCGCCAGCTTCAATTCGCCGCCGTCAAATCACCCCCGAGCTAATGGCGACTCCTTCCGAGGTCCCTGAGGTATCAATTTCATCGATCCGTCCCTTGATTCGTGAATCCCTCTTCAACCTCACCGAGTACGAATTTCAAATCCAGATGCTGAGGGATGATATTCTGATTCCACTGAAGGACATCCCCGATACCTACTATCTGGGCCTGATGGGCGATCCGATCCCCAAAGACTTCATCGTTCAAGAAACCAACCAGTTCCCATTCCGAAGCTCCGTGATGGGCGCCTCTTCTTGGGCCAAATCTTTCAGAAACTGGCCAAGCGCACCTGCTGGGTGGAGGAACTGGTTCCGTCGCGTCGCAGCGAAGAAGCGCGCGGACTGGGAGATGCGCCATCTGAGCCAATGTCTTGACCTATCATTATCAGAGATGGCAAGGAATGAGCCGCTCCTGATTGCCGCCAGTCATTTTTGGTCCAACTCCTTGAATGCTTTTGTATTCGGAAATGGTCCAAAAACCATCACCCTGGGTGATATCCATATGCTCACCGGGCTTCAGATCACTGGATCATATGACTTCTGGGATCTCTGCTCCAGCGGCAAGAAGGACCCGTACTTTCCGAAACTGGACACATACAAAGGGTGGAGTGGCTATATTCAACACCATCAGAAAAACTCCTCTTCTGTCAGTGAGAAAGAACAAGTCGCATTCCTGACCATGTGGCTTGAGAGGTTCGTGTTCTGTGGTGCCACTACCGGGCCAGCATATCCTTATCGGGTCTTAGCAGAAAAACTGGCTCAAGGGCACTCCATCCCCCTGGGCAAACTCTTGTTGGGTGCAGCATATAGGCTTATGAGCCGGGTATTCAGTTCCTTGATTATAGGTGAAGAAGTGCAATGCATAACAGGCCCTTGGTGGCTAGTACAGTTATGGCTCAACCTGTATCTACATAAGCTGGTAAGAACACAACTCCAAAGCCTCAACTTTCCATCCACCGAGTATTCAGAGGAGGAGGACCCAAAAACCAGAGGCTGTCAAAGTTTTGGTGAAGCTGCCTCTGCCATAGTCATCCCAACTTCAAAGGGCAACATGCTAGAAACATTATACAAGGGCTTGGGACCAAATGTTACTACCTGGTTCCCCTACGAGGATGAAGATGAATTTCCAGCGCCCTCCAGCTTCAAATTCAACAATGGGTGCTCTGATGACGAGCCTATCAGCATCTTGAATGCAATCATCAAACCCTGTGCCTTGCCAGTAGACTTCAAGCACCTTCGGAGCGCAAGCGGCAAGGCAACTAGCTATCCTTCTTATGAATTTTGTCATCCAAACATAGCAGCAAGACAGCTAGGTTTCGGCCAATTGCCCCCTCGGCTCCCTTTTTTGAATACCTTGAAACCCAGGGAGAACATTACAAAGCACCTTCAGGCTGGCAGAATTTTTCAACTCGGAGCAAACCTGCCCACATTCTCGTCGAAGCCGTGGAATCAAATCTGCATCGCTCATCAGAGTTTTGACGATTGGTGGCAACAATGGCATGCTCACTTGTTCGGCCAAACTGTCCACGACAAATGCAGAGCCCTGGGCCCAAACTTCCAATCTCCCCGAGCAGTAAGTTTTCTCAGCCGATTCCAATAAAAACGGCTTTATTCAAACATGTTACTTAACAGATATTTCTAGTAGGACCCATTATCCAATCCACCAGAGCGAGTGGAATATTATCCTCCTTGTCCGACAGCGAGGCTAGGCTCCTGAGCACCGACGCTGAGACAACTAATGCTAGGCCCTGCTGTACTGACCTCCCCTTCTGCTTCAAAACGGCCAGCTGCATCTCAGCTTCAAAAGCAAGCTCCCAAGAAACACCGTCCGATAAGAAAAGTTCAGGTACCCAGTAGCATCTTCCTTTACTGCAGTACGCTCCGACTCTTAAATCGGCTTTCTATCAGGTGAATCCCCAACCAACTCAAGATACCTTGGGAGGGAAACAGGCCGAAGAACCACCAGAATCTACCGGCCATGAGGAATCAGCTGCTCAAGAAGAAGGGATCCAGGAAGAAGGAGCCAAAACTCAGGTACTACTCATTGGGCTTTTCTTTCCTCGACACAAATGTCCTGATTGACCAAATCTTCTTTTCAAAAAATACAGCCGAACAGCCCTTCTGATGAAGTTTGGGCGAACCTTAAAGAAGAGGAGTTGTCCCCTGAGAGGAATCCAGGTAACTCCTATTCGGCTGTTAGCAATTATCTTTGCTTCCATACTGCTCTTACTCCTGGTTTGCAGAAACCCAACTGCCCGAGGCAGTGACAGCCGAGGATCCGCATGTCGCAAGAGACACAACTGCCTTAGTCGCAACATCAGCATCAACCCTACAACCTTCAGGCCTCATTCAGGTATCCTATCTCTGCTAGAAAACAATCAATCTATATTGTACCTTTTCTGATGAGAGAATGTATGTATTGTAGGCACCGAAGCCTTCGTCTCCTGGCTATTCATTCGACATAGAAGAGTTCTGTGATAGAGACGAACTGGCCTCCTCCTCCGAGAGACTTTCAGAGCCAGATTTCAACAATCGGCTAAGTGCACTGCTACCCCATCTAGAGGGTGATCTAGTTGCTCTGGCCTCGAATCCCGGACTGATCGATCAAATAATGGAACTTGTCCAGCAGCAACCCAATCTGTCAGCCTTGAAATCCCTGCAAAGACTTGATGATCTTAAAGTTACAGCATCAGGGATTATTACTGCTCACAAGAACCTGGCAGAGCTTGAACAGCTGAGGAGCAACAAATCGATCAACAGACAAGAGGACACCGGATTAGCCGATCGAGCCAGGCTGCTCAAATCTTCCATCAGTACGGCCGAAACAGAGCTGGAGACATTGAAAACAAGATGAGACCAGCTGAGAAAAGAACTGGAAGCAGTTGAGTCGGCTATCAGTGAGCGCGAAATCACCATCTCCACCAGCACGATCGAGCTCTCCCAGAAAAAGAAGGAAATCAGCAGCTTGGTCGTTGCAGGCAGGAAGACATGCTAACGCCTAGACCTGTTGCAGTTCACTGAAAACCAAGATCAACAATTGCTGCAGGCTGGCCACGCGCTCCGTGCCGAATTGGTAGAACTGATTCGATCCTTATTAACTTTGTAACATGATGGGTGTACTGCTTGGCATGTTCTTCTGCCTTTGATTGTACACCTCAATACTGGCTTTGTCTTGTCTCGAACTGACTTTGTTCAGCCTGATATATTTCTGCATGTGAATCGGCTTTTGGGCCTGCTTTGTACCTTAGGATCAATTACTCAGCCCGACCCGTTCTGCATACGAATCGGCTTTCGGGCGTGCCTTTTAGCATCGGCTTTGTAGCATCAGCTTTGTAGCATCGGCTTTGTTCTCCTTTCCCTTAGAATTGATCCCCTCAGCCAGACTCACTATGAATCGGCTTGTGGGTACTCATAATAGGATCGGCTAAATGGCCTGACCAAAAAAAAACGATCGGCGTGCGACCATTGATGGCGGCGTTTTGCCTCCCTGATTTGGCAACTGTTCCGGATTCAAGAAACACGGATTAACTGCAACCTAAAATCCGCCGTGCCGTCTCACTTCCCAAAGAAACCGCCTCGGTGCCCGTGTTGTCTTATAAATAGTTGGCAGGCTTGAGGCAATATCACACGCCATCGTATCTGTCTCGCCGTCCAACTCTTCCGGCTGCCTCCTTGTATCTACTTCGCTTCCGCTCTCTCAATCCTCATTCACTACCATGTCCGGCAATGGAGACCGTGGGAAGCGCCCGGCGTCCGAGCCCGCCGACGGCGATGAGATGGAATGGAGCATCCGCTGCATCTGGGCCAGCGTCGCCCGAATCGAGCAGACGTTAGGGTAAGTTCAACTGTCAGCCTACCAGCTCCTCGCTGTTTCTATCTGATTTGATCCGTTTCTGCAGTCACCAGCCATCTTTCGTCAGCGGCATTGCTGGCTCCTTAGCCGGCCTGAACACCCCTGCCCCCGGCGCTGATCCTCCTCGGACAGCCCCGGCGGATGGTGACGCTGTTCCTGCAACTGGGGTGGCCGCCCCGGAAACCCCCGCCGCTGGTGACGCCGCCGGGCCCTCTGCTCCCGTAAGGGCTCCAATCAGGCGTATGATGCAAGTCAGCGGACGCGGAGTCCATAGCAGGTATCTTATTCTGCCTTTTCGCCGATCTTTAAATCTGGCTAAATCTGTGTGCCTAATCTGATGGTTCCGTTCAGCCAACGTCCCCCGCTCCATCTTCCTTCCGGAGCACCGATCGGCGCCAATTCCTCGGTGCGTCGCACGGCGCCACAACCAAACCTCCCTCACACTCCGGCTCACAGCACCACCTCCGGGGCGGAATCGAACTCGGAGTCATCCTCGAGTTCCCACGACTCCTACACCGCCGCCGACGGCCGCCACTTCAACCATGAGATGGTGCGGTACCGCAATCTCTACTCCGAGGCTACCAAAGAAGCCGGTCGGCTGGATAAGGAGAACGAGGACCAGGCCGTCGCGCTCGTTGCCGCCAGCATCGATTTTGCGGAGGCGCGGGCCAACCTCGCGGAGTCGCAGGCCGCCGTGGCAGGTAATCTCTCGCTTTGTCCAATGATGTGCACGGCACGTTTTCCAACACTGACCTTCCTTGTTTATGCAGCCCTGACGGCGCAGCTGCATGAACTGCGCGTGGCTGCGGCGAGCGTCACCGACGTCCTCCGCGCGCGGGGGCAAACGCTGGTGGAGCAGCTTGCGGACGTGCACCACCGCGTCCGCCAGGTGGCGATGAGCGGCGTCCGTCACGGTGCCGCGGGAGCTTTGGCTGCCGCCCAGATCAACTCCGGCATCATGCTAGAGAACGTCAAACCGGGGATCCGGGCAAGCCAAGATATGGAGGAGTTCGGCACGCTGATGGCCGCTTTCGTCCCTCATGCCGACGGTCTCTCCGTGTCCATCGACGCCGAGGACGTGATCCGGGATGGCGTCAATAATCCAAACTAGATTGTATTAGGCATTTTGATGCATATGATACTTCTGAACTCGTTATGCCCGAAACAATCCAATTTGCAAGACTGTATATTTTGCTTTTATTTTTTGCTCTAAAGGCGATGCTTATCGCATCGGCTGTTACACCCCATCGAGGGTATTTCATTTTTGTGCTAAGGGCGACTCGTTACAACGATGTCGACCATTTTTGTCCTGAAGGCGACCCGCTTGCACGGCATCAACTGTTAGAGCCAGATTCACACGAATCGGCTATCACCCCCCAACTGGGATACTAGGGTAGTACTTCTTCAGATGCTTCCCATTGATGGCTCTGGCGAATCTTTGTCCTTCTAAATCTTCAAGGATGTAAGCATTACCCGGGACGCATTCCACCACCCGAAACGGGCCTTCCCAGTTTGGCGACCATTTACCGAATCGGCTATCTTTTGTACCAATAGGAAGAATGACTTTCCATACTAGCTCTGATTCGGTGAAACTCTTGCTTCTTACCTTAGTGTTGTAATACTTGGCCACCCGTACCTTGTTCTTTTCAATGTATTCCAAAGCCCTAAGCCGATGACAGTGCAAATCTTCTAAACTGTCCATCATAATGTCTTTGTATTCACCGGCTGTAAGCTTGTTTTGCAACGGACGCGCCGTGTCTCAGACTGAATCTCCCATGGCAAGACGGCAGTGTGTCCATAGACCAGCTCATAAGTGAAGCTTTAATTGATCCATGCTGTGCCATGCGATATGCCCATAGCGCCTCGCTCAGATGCAAATACCATTTTCTGGGGTTCTGCTCAATCTTTTTCTTGATGACCTTGATCAAAATTTTATTGGAGGCTTCTGCTTGTCCGTTGGCTTGGGCATAATACGGCGATGAATTATAAATCTTGATGCCCATGTCGTCAGCAAAGGTCATAAACTCCTCTGAAGTGAACATTGTCCCCTGATCGGTTGTGATCGTTTGAGGTATGCCAAACCTGTAAATAATGTCCTCCTTTACAAATTCGATCACGTCAGCTGAAGTGGCGTTCCTCAAAGGAATGGCTTCTACCCACTTGGTGAAGTAATCAGTCGCCACCAGGATCCATTTGTGACCCTTGCTCGATGGTGGGCAGATTTGGCCGATTACATCGATACCCCATCCTCTAAACGGCCATGGCTTGATTATAGGATTCATAGCAGAGGCTGGAAACTTTTGTATATTTCTGAACTTCTGGCATTCTTGACACCCTTTATAATATTTGAAATAATCTTCCAGCATCGTAGGCCAATAGTAACCAGTCCTCCTGATGATCCACTTCATCTTGTGAGCTGATTGATGTGCACTGCAGACTCCATCGTGTACCTCGCTCATCAGCTTCACTGATTCCTCTGTCCCCAGGCATTTGAGCAGCACTCCTTAAACAGTCTTGTAATACAACTGACCATCCAGCAACACATACTTGGTGGCTTTGTACCTTAGCTTTCTGTTGACCCGTTGTGAAGGATTTGCCAGGTAGCCTGCTATCTCGCCCCTCCATTCATCAGCTGATTGCTCGCTGTTATAAATCTCCTGCATCGGCCGATAACCCGACGCGTTCTGCGCCAGCCGATTAGCTTCCTGGTTCTGGGCCCTGGGGATGTGACAGAGAGATACCGTCATGAACTTCTTGATGAGAGCCTGGCACTGATCATAGTAGCCTCTGAGTATCTCGTCTTTATACTCATACAAGCCGAGCAATTAGTTGATGACTAGTTGTGAATCGCCAAATACTTCAACTGCATCGGCTTTTACTTCATGCAGAAGCGGAAAACCTTTCCACGCGGCTTCATATTCAGCCTGATTGTTTGTGACAATCGGCTCGATCTGGAAGGCATACTCAAAGCGCACACCCCGCGGTGAGATGAGCACTACTCCGGCGCCACCACCTTGCTTACACGAAGAGCCACCGAAGAACATAGTCCATGGCGCTATATCCGTTACATTAGCCGATCCTCCGTGATGTTGCGTGATGAAATCAGCTATCGTCTGGCCTTTGACTGCCTTAGCCGATTCGAACCTCAAGTCAAATTCTGAGAGCGCCAGGATCCATTTGCTGATCTGACCATTTAAAATAGGCATCGAAAGCATGTGCTTGATAACATCCTCCTTGGACACCACCACACACTCCGAGGCAAGCAGGTAGTGCTGCATGAGTAGAATAGGCACAAGCACAACTTGTCGGTCAGTGTGTATCTTGTCTCAGGGTCAAGGAGCCGCCTGCTCAGGTAGAAAACTGCTCTCTCTTTCCCTTCAAACTCTTAAAAAAGGGCCGATCCAATAGTATGGCTTTCGGCCATCACGTACAACTTAAAAGGCCTCCCTGTCCGTGGCGGTACTAAGACAGGGGGAGTCTTCATGTATTCTCTGATTTCGTCAAAAGCCTTCTGTTGCACGTCACCCCATTTGAACTCTTGATCATTCTTGAGCTTCAACAATGGCGAGAACGGCAGCGCCTTCTCTGATAAATTGACGATGAACCTTCTGATAAAGTTAATCTTACCAATCATAGACTACAATTCCTTCTTGTTGGTTGGAGGTACAAGTTCATCGATCGCCTTCTTACTCTTGCTGCCGATTTCTATCCCTTTGCGGTGGACCATGAATCCCAGAAATTCACCAGCCGACACGCCGAACGCACACTTGTTAGGATCCATCTTCAAACCATGTCTCCTTGTGCACTCCAAAGTGGCCCTCAGATCGACCAGGTGATCTTTATTGCTCTTGGATTTCACCACCACGTCATCTATATAGGTTTCAACGATCTTGCCGATCAACTTGTGAAATGTATAATTCATAGCTCTCTGATAGGTTGCACCGGCATTCTTCAAACCAAATGTCATGACCACCCATTCAAACAAACCGAGCGCACCAGGGCACCTGAAAGCAGTTTTTGGGATGTCTTCATCAGCCATAAAAATTTGATTATAACCAGCATTGCCATCCATGAAGCTAATAACCTGGTGCCCAGCAGCCGAGTCTACCAACATATCGGCTATTGGCATAGGGTAGCCATCCATCGGTGTAGCTCTATTTAAATCCCTGAAGTCAATACAGACTCGCAATTTACTATTTTTCTTGTACACGGGGACGATGTTCGATATCCACTCGGCATATCGGCAAGCTCGAATGAACTTGGCTTCTAACAGCCTCGTGATTTCGGCCTTAATGTCGGGTAGAGCGTCCTCTCTAAAACGACGCGGAGGCTGCTTGTGTGGCCGAAACCCTGGCTTGATAGGTAGCCTGTGCTCAACAATAGATTTGTCCAATCCAGGCATCTCATAATATTCCCAGGCGAAGCAATCTTTGTACTCCTTCAGCAGTTGAATCAGCTCCTGCCTGAATTCCGGGTCTAAGTTGGTGGCAATAAACGTCGGCCTTGGCCTGTCGCCGGGTCCAACATCTACTTCTTCGAGCTTGTCGGCCGACGTGAATCCTTGCCCCAACTTACCCTCTGTGCAGTCGATCGGATTCTCCATTTAATAAAAAGACTCAGAGCCGATTGCCCTGATCGGCTGTTGACTCTCATCGCTGACCTTGGTGGAGCCTCCTTGCCAAACCTTGCCAGAGAAACAATCATGATCCCCAGCTTCCTAGTATGTGGCATCCGCCGTCGCCACGCTGACCGAGTCGTCGGCCGGGACCACTTCGACCTCATCGCCATGCCACTGAATGAGGCACTGATGCATGGTGGATGGCACGCAGCAGTTGGCATGAATCCAGTCGTGTCCGAGCAGCAAGCTGTAGGCACCCTTACTGTCGATCACGAAAAAGGTAGTAAGCAGTGTCTTCTTCCCCACTGTCAGCTCGACGTTGATTGCCCCCCGAGTGTTGGAAGAATTGCCTCCGAAATCCTTGAGCATTAGATCGATTTCTATTAGATCATCAAGACCCTTGCCTAGCTTGCGGAATGTAGTAGGGCATGAGTGTAACACCCCAGGTGTTAGTCACGAGCTAACCAGCGAGTGTGGACCTAACCAAGTTATTTCAATCAATGATCCTAATCACTAGTTCATATTCATATCATCTACCATGATCATTGGAAATGGTTCATAAAGATCTGAATTGAGAATTCACATGGAATGACAAGTTATTCACTTAATTGGATTTTTGGATTAAGTGAAGATGAGCATGCAAAGCCAACCAAACCTTGCAACCTTGCCCAAACAACTCTATTTGAACTCTACAACAAAATTCATGAAGGACTCATGTTGAGAAAATGTCAAGAAAATACCTCAATTGGCCTAAATATCCACATCGAGCTCTCTAATGATCTTACTTTGACCAAAGTGTAAATACTATTTGTGAGCAAGGTATGAAGTTTGACCTTTAATAAAAGTTACAGATATTTTGGAGTAGAACAAATGTTATTTTTGAACCAAGTCATGATTCAAACCCTAAGTGCCTCAAAAAGTGAACACAAGACAGAAGAAAAATCTGATTTCAGGACTTGGGTAAATTCTAAGTCTAAAAAAATGGTGTTGATTTCATGGCCTTCCCGTGTTCTCCAAATTTCGTTAAGCAACTTGAGTTGGACCAAAAATAGAAGTTGTTACAAACCCTTTGAGGCACGACATATTCAAATTTGAGGTCAATCCGACTTCGTTTGACAAGAGTTGCCACTCGATCTTTGATCGTAATTAACCCGTTGACAGCATCAAGTTGGCAGTTAATTATCTCTTAATCCGTTGCTTATATGGCCGAGAACTCTCAATCAAGTTGGTAGATCTCTGTGAGAACAACAACTTCACTTCAGGCTGCCTGGCCCGAATATGCTCCGAATATGCAGAAAAGCGGCTCCAAACCTGCCCATTCCGTCGCCCTCCACGTATTTGAGGAAATGCCACAATGGAAGACACGCGGCAACCGAGCTCTGGAGCTCGCTGCTCCATGTCGGCCACCTCTCCACCTCTGTCCTCGCCTCTGCCCGAGAAAAGGAGACACCACGGCATCCTCCACTCCTTCCTGTGCTCATTCCCATCCTCCCTCACCTTCTCCTGCCTTGCTCCGAGCTCGCCGCGGAGCTGCAGCGCGTCCGCCATTGCCGGCCGGAGCCGAGCTCCATGGCCGCCGGCCATCCTCCTCCCTCCGGCCAGACGAGCACGCCATCACCTTTTCCTCACCCTGCTGCTCGCGCCGCGCCTCTTGCCCGGCTCTTCCTTCACTGCAGCAGCCTCGCCGCCGGCGTGCAGGCCGTCGGGCAGCCTGCCGCCATGGCCGGGCCACCGCGGGCAAGCCTCGGCTGCGCCGAGCGCCTCCTCGGGTACGCGTGGGTTAGCGCCGCCCTGTCCCTTGCTTGGCCGTCTTCCGCCGTCACCGGTCGGCCGGCCGAGCAGGCCGCCTCCGCTCTGCTCTGCTCTTCGAACGAAGAAGAAGAACAGCAACTGCTCTCTGTATCTCTTTCTCTCTATGACAAGTGGGGCCCGCGTAGATCCAATACTACCTCATTCTTGCAGGAAATATGTGAAGTTTGTAAAATTCATATCTAGCTCTAGAAAGTTCCAAAAATTGTGAAACTTGTTTTGTTGGATTTGTGGTAAAGTATTCTGCATGTTAGATCCATAAAATGTGCTATGTTATTTGTGTATTTGTGCTGTAGAAATTATTTTGCAAAAGTGGTTTTTAGGATTGATTAACTTGCTTTTGTCCATAATCTGAGAAATATAAGTCCAACAATTGTGGTTCCAATTTTTTTAGTCTTCTAATAATATGTACTAGCTCCTAAGAATATAAAACATATAGGTTGTTTACTATTTTATTGGTGTTTCACATTAATCTTGTTAAATAGGAAATAAAGGGTTGAATTACTTGTTATTTTTGTAACTGGAGTTTTATTGCTCCAAATGGCATGAAAATTTAATTTTAGACTCTCTGTATGATGTGTGATGTATGGTTAAAATTGCATGATTTATGGTGCATGTATGGCTAAGTTGTTGATTTATCTTCTTTGGTGCATATTAAGTAGATTTAAATACATTATAAATAATATATTGTGGTAAAAATGGAAAATATTGTTCCACTACCTTTGTATGATATTGTGTTAGCCTGAGAATCAATAATATGGTCATGTTGTTTTAGAAAATGTTGAGTTTCATATTTAATTTGCTCTCCAATGCTTTATTGCATTATAGATTTGTTTATTTTGTAATAATTAAATTATGGAACCTAAGCATGTAATATTTGAACCTTGGTCATGTTTTGTAATCACCTAGCTCTCATAAAAGTTTGGGACTCATTTGAGATGTTTACCATATAACTTAAATAATTAAATAATGGGTTTTTATGTAATAATGAGTGAATAATTAAAGACAAATGAATGCATATATGTTTCTTGTGATTCCTTAATATGCTTTGGTCTGAGATGAGTCTTGTATGAACATGTAATCATATTTGGAGCTATCTAAATAGCTCATTCCTATGTGTGCTTAGGTGATAAATAAGGGAAAAGCATGTTTTGCTTATATGCTGAAAATGGCTGCAGGAGCAGTCCCTGTTATTGTGATGTTTTACACATGAAAATGATGTTGCATGAGAATGTGTTCTATACAAAAGTTGTAGCTAACTTCATTGTATAGCTTGTACTAAAGTTTCATGGTCATAGGCCTAATAGTTTAGGAGTTATGGCTTTTGGATGACTGCTGTCAGGTTTTGCCAATTTTCTGTCTAGATCTGATTGATTGCATTATTTGACTGAGTTATGCTTTGAATCACCTCTTGGTGATAATAGAAGAGTTTTAGTAAATTTCATTGGATTTCTAAATTGTCTAGGATCATCCCTTTTGGTGGTCTATTTCTCAAGTTTTGATTGTTTGAAGTGGGAGGACAGAATCTGTCCAAATCTGGACAGAGCTGTCTTCTTTGTATTGTTTGACCTTTATATGAATTAAATCATCTGAAGAGGATAATACCAAAGTTGTAGACAATTTAAATAGCTTTCCAGAAAGGTTTAGATCACCCTGGTTGGATGTACATAGCTTCAGTTATGGTTAAATCTTGTGCTTACTGTCCTGCTGCCCATAAACTGCTTGTGTGGGATTATGATTGCTTTGATTTTGCTTTGCTTGGTGTGATTGTTAGCTTATGGTTCAGTGATGCTAGATTAACATATCTTGTATTACTTTCTCTTATTCATACATGTGTATTGTGCATCTCATTTAGGCACGATAGATGATGAACATGTGGAGTGAAGGACATGATGATGGAACTAACCACAAGACGGTGTGGTGGAATAATCACGAAGGTGGAAGGACTAATCGAGTGCTTGGATGGGAAATGCTCGTCGAACAAGTGTCATCTAACAAATACTAACTTAGTGTTGAACCCCAGGCAAGCCCCGGAGCATCCCTAAGCCTCCACTTATCTCTTTTTATAAATGCACCGGTCTTTACTAAATTGTATGTTTGTGCATTTAAGTATAGGAGTTGGTTTGAAACCGTTGCTTCATATCTACCTTGTCTACTATATATATGAACCTGATACTATTACTAGACAGGTGACCGATCTTATGCTTAGCCCTTTTTAGACCGGTAGAAGTCGGGTGATTTCCTGTCATCCGCGAGAAAGTCGGGTGATTTCCTGTCATCTGCGAGTGTAGGTGGTGACTGACGAGATCCACATGGTTGACTATATGTGTCACCATGCCACAATGAAATAATGAGAGAATCAAGGCTAGGTAGCGGGGAGCTGCATGACATGGGTCATGTTGACTTCGGTGCTGCTTGCGGCCGACTAGGACTGAGGCCACCAGACATCAGTTGAGATTGAAGGACATCGTCACATAGCTGGCCAGATAAGTCGTTGTGACCGCGAAGCCGAGTATTTCTTTCTGAGCCGAGCTTTGGTGCGACTAGGCAGACATATTCTGGAGATAGGAAGTATGTGCAGAGACACCATTTTACCAAGGGTAGGTCAGGGACCTGATGCATCCTGGAAGTGGGTTGGTCTCTGAGAATATGGTCCCCGCCAAACTCGCGACATATTGTGTCTCAGAAGGATTTAACGGTGGCCCAAGAAGCCAGTGGCTCGGCTGACAGGGTTTGTGATTGGCATATTTGCCAGCTGGTACAATCGATTCGAATCGCCATCTCTCCTGGTTAGTGAGAAACTGAACTGATCTTCTGGTGAGGTAGAGGTTAACAACTTGAACATAATGATTATGGTGTGATGAGGTTGATATCTGTGGATATCGGAAATCATATAGTTTTATTGATTGCTATAATATCAAGTGATTGTTTAGTATAGCTGCAAACCTTAGCTTAATAGCTTAACTGAAATCGAAGTTGAATCACATCTAAAACTTATAAGTTGGGGAACTATTGTAGTAATGCTTTTTATGCAAAAATGTTGCTATCCTCTGAGCTCCACCAAATAAGCCTTACATATCCTTGAGAGTCTTTTTATTTACTTCCTGTCGGGTAAGTCTAGCTGAGTACAATTGAGTACTCAGGGTTTTATTCCCAATGTTGCAGGAGGAATGCTTGGTTGACTAAAGAGTTACTTCTATCCTTCGGGAGAGGAAGACTAGACCTTGGGTAAGGTCATGTTATCTGTCTCATCTATATTGCTGAGACTAGTCGGCACTTGGCACTGTATTATGAAATTAAGCTTATGTAAAACGATTTCGTTTCCGCTATTGAACTTTTATGTAAAAGTTTATCTTGTACTCTGATGTATTTGAAATATGTGCGAATCTATGTATCATGTGTATGTGTACTGCTGAGTTTCTGCGATCCTTGGGGTATGTACTGTGTAAAAGTTTGAAATCCTTCGAGATTTCACGGACTACCGGGTTTATATTGGCTCAAGTGTGGCTTGATAGCTGGGAAAACAGCTGTCGCTGTATTTGTGCTCGTATAAATTGGTCGGTTCTGTTACAGTTGGTACCAGAGCAAAAATTCAGCATGTACGGTCACATGAGTATTTAAAAATAAAAAGTTTTGAGTTTGCAAAACTATTTACCAACTTATAGCTATATATAGTTGTTTTAAACAAATGGTTTGAACAAACTAAGTGTGCCAAGGACCAAGTCTTATAGCCCATATTAGGATTATTAGGTGGCTTATGTAAGTACTAACTGGAGAATTGCATCATGTTTCCATTTGCGGTTCATTTGGTTTTATTGCGCGGATATATGTGACATTGCGGCTTCTTATTGCTTCTTATGGGCCAATGTGCCACGTCGAATGAGGTAAGGTGAGATGTGAGTGTACGATCGAACAACCGTCGATCTATGGTGAGTGTTTATGGTTACTGAAGTCAGTACATGTGATTCATATGTGTACTTATGGAAGTATGATGGAGTAATTAGTTTCTTGGGGTCGCAAGTGCTCATGGGAGCATTTTCGGCAAAAAGTGCTTCTTATTGCCATGCATACATGTGGGGTTGGGCTGAAATGAATCTTCTGCAGGTACGCTAACCTCGAATGCGTATATGGTAGTTAATGACTAGCTATATACCGAGAGAGTACGTAGGTTATGCCACCGACTTAGAACGTATTTGCCATGTTATATAGGCAACTAAGTGAGAACGAATAGGACGAGCATGCATCATGATTGTTGCATCATGTGATTGTTGCTTGTTGCATAAGTGTGCTTCTTCTCACCCTTGTTCTACGTTGTCTGAATAGCCTTATTAAGTTTACAACTTGTGTTGCCTCTCTTCCTTGCTTGTTTTGAAATCATAAGAGTTGCTAAACCTTTAAGTAGCCTCTATAAGTATTTCTCAACCATAAATCTGGTCAGAAGCTAAACCAATTCTGCCTGTAGGCTTTTCATTTGGCACAATAGACCCACCTGAGTTTTCTCTTAATGCTAGCCTATGGTTGTCATATATTCTTGTTCAAGATCTATGAAACCATGCCTGCATCTTCTTTCATCTAAAGCCTTATCCAAATCCTATCTGGTGTGTCTCCTCTAGTCCTTCTAGATGTCATGATGATAGCTTGATCTCTGTTAAATTAGATTTTATAATCTTTTCTTTGGAAATCAGGTTATGCAAAATCGATCACCCCTACAAATGATTTGATCTAATCTGTTCCTTACTTCCAGCAGTCTTCTCCATATCTAGAGAATGTTTAGATTTCATTCAGCAAGGCTTGCCTACATTATGTTCATTGGAATCTTTGCCCAAATCCTCGATTTAGACCTCTTTTCAGCTTATCTAGAAGTTGCCTTGTAATCTTTCATTATGGATCATGTTATGGTTTTGGTAAATCCAATCTCATAAATCATGCATTGAACCTATTCCATGATCTTGTTGTTTTCTCCAACTCTCTCTAAAGGCCTAGCAATGTTGATCAGTACGAGTCTTCTGGTACTAATTAATGGTACACAAGCTCACGCCATTGGATGGTCTGAAGGTTTTTTTTGATAGATGCGAGATGCATGTGGAATTATAGAATCTCATGTTAGTTATTCTTGGTAGCTAACCTATAATTCTCTTATGCCATGTTTCTATCTAGACCCTCTCCTTGTTACTCACTTGAAGGAAACCATCTTGTGTGAGTTAAATCTCTCCTTCCCCATTTTCCTTGTATTCTTTCTGTATGAATCATGATGTTTGTCAACTCAACCTATGATTATTGTATATAGTTGGTTCATGAGACATCTAGTTGTCTATGGTTATCTTCTTCTCAAGATGCTTGTCAATCTTTGTCTCATGATTTTCCCTCCTTCTATCTCATCTCTTGTAAATCATGGGTCGGGTAATCTCCATACTAGACACTTGGAAACCGCGTGGGACTGAAGCAAAGCCTCATGTACTGCTATTTTGGCAACTAATCTGTCTTCTAACTCATGTTTTTATTGCCAAATCATGCTCTTGTTGTCTATTAACCCAATGATTGATTGTAGTAGCTTACCTTCCCTCTGCGAAATGTCATCCTTGCACAGACCTATCCTTGCCATGCATGATTTTCTCATTGGTTGTATGTTCATTATGTTGTTATGATCTGTGATCGATGATACTGCGACGAAACCGAGGACATCCTGTGGATCGCAACCACTAGGCTGTGTTGCTCGGCACGTGCGAATATCGAGGTCTCTGGTCATGATACATTGCAGAACTACACCGATGCGTAATATCTCGTATCTCCCAATCTATCCATGTTTCTTAAGATTTCTCGTTGGTCATGTTTGATAGTGGTGTTATGATTATTGACTGATGGTGCCATGACGAAACCGAGAACCTCTTTGTGGGGACGCCCAATAAAGTAGTGCTTCTCGGCACACGTTGGTATCCCGGCCTCTAATCGTAATCCATTATGAAGTAATACCAATGTGTTGTCTTCCATGGATTTTTCCTAAATCTATCTTTGAAGGTGCCTCTAATTCAAATTGATCTATCCCTATGTTTCTTGATCTATCTTGCAAAGTCTTTACCGACTCGATCCTTCAATGTTCTATCAGAAGGTACAGATGTTTGTCAAGTATATAGCTTCCTTCAGAAGTCACAAAGAGAATAATCTTTGAAGAGCAAGTCACTGACATCAACATTGACATACTACAAGATATGGTAAACAAAGAATCTGACATGATCTACTAGGGCATATCAACAAGCACCTGCCATTATTGTGGGATCAAAAGAGCACAGGAACTTTAAAGTTATCTGCAAAGTATCAGTCAGGCAATAGTTAGCAGGATGTGATATGTTTTCTGATAGGTTATTTGCAAGTCCACTAGCTTCTATCCAAGTTCAATACCTATTTGCATGATGATCATACAGTTAAGATCAATCTTCTCATGTGTTGCTTCATGTCTGCTGACTGTGGTGACCATGTGCATGTATATCATCTGCAACCATTTGCTATAGAAGCTGAAGACGTAGAGCCTTTTTAGGGACAACTGACTAGTCACCCCAGTGTGAAGAATAGTTTGCAGCTAAGCAATGAAATGCATTTGGATCTTGTATCAAGAAGGAACAAGACCGGCCGTTATTAGTTTCTGCTCGATGAGAAGATTGCCTCTGCTGATGAAATGCAGGAGTTTGTTCATTCGATCTCTCATATGAGCAATGTACTTCCTAATTGGATCAGTCTGTCTGACATGAAGAAATGGATGCCTGAAATTGCTAAATAGATTTCTATCAAGAAGCGTGGTTTCATGCTAACAAGTGTGTTCTAGGGGTATAAATAAGTGTTTGACCATGCTTTTGAAGACCATGTCCCATAGAACCATGCTATGCAAGAAACCCATAAGCCAAATGGTACTTTTTGTGGCACCCTTACCTCCAAGGCCTTGCTATAATGAAGCCAATTCCATCTTTGTCAATCACTCAGATAGTGCAAACTATGGTTTCAGCCTAGTGAAGAACTACAAAAGACACCCCAACAGATAAAGTCAATACCATAGTACATCTTGGTGCAATCAGGTGCCCTGTTTGATACTCTATGGTATGGACAACAAAAAAGACATTAAAAAAATCAGTTCCTTATTCTTGATCGGTCAAGGTGTTCTACCACTCAACTCCTAAGAGTGTGAAGTGAAGACAAGTTGAATTATGTCGAACAACATATTTCAGATTTCTATTTGGAAACCCTCTGGTCTCGGATTGCTGATAGAAAAATAAGAAGGTTTACCCAATGTCAAAAGTAGTTCAACAAGTTGGTTTGTTAACTCACGGCTGTATCATGAAGAAAGTTGTACTCAAGTTGTTGGTAGAGGACTGCTTCTCAAAACTTTGTGAGTAAACACTCTACACAACCAACCCATTAAACCTGCCAATCCGCTTCAATCTTGTTTATTCTCGGCTGCAAATGAGAATACGTAAGTTTGGGATTGCTCATCGGTTTTCCTCGTGTACAAAAAGGTTTTTGATTCTATGCAGGAATTTGTGATCTGTCTCATCAACCTGCACAATTCATGTCTGTCTAGACTAACCATCGTGCAAATGTGTATGCCAAGTTGCATATTGCACAAACTTTTGCTACTGTATGGTGCACCCCAAACCATTGTCTCGGATCATGAACTATAGTTTTCAGCTCATTTTAGAAGCATTTACAAGAATCACCTTACTCGAGTAAATGCCTGCTAGAATCTTGTGCCTTGGAAGAGAATGGAGTGTAACCATATGCGTCTGTATGCCTACACTTGTCACTTGATGTCCTCTGTGCCTTTAATCACGGAGTGACAGAAAACTTTGTGTACATAATGAAACTAATTCAGAGATTCGTCCTATCTTTAGCATAGCATACCTCAGGCCAATCAGGAAGAATTGATCAAATCTTGAAACACATATTGAGAGCATATGTGTTTTGTTTTCAAGGATCTTGTTAGAAATGGAGACTGCTATCATTGTTTTTCTTACAACAACAGTTATAAAGAGGTTACCTCAGGCTCTACCCAAACGACTGTTGCTACATAGACACGAGGGTTCCCTTATTGATGGACATCAAAAGCACTGAGCCAACAGAATCAGCCATCACATTCACTGTTCACTCGACAAACTCAAATAATTAGGTGTGCCATTAGAGAAGAGAAAACTGCACACATGGAACATTATGTAGCTTTCCATCAGACGCCAATTGCTTTGTCTGTAGTCGACATGAACCTTGTATGTTGGTTAGGCAATTTTCTCGGCCTCAGTAAATGTCTGCCTCTTCTATGATCTCACCCCCTATGAAAATAGTGGTGTATGCTATATCCACTAGAGAATAAGATGTTTTGAAAACTACTCTTTGAAGCTCTAATCCAAATCCTGCATGCGGGAAGTGTTAACTGGGACGATTTGTCTTGAATTTCTCCCAAATTAGCAGTGTTATCTTGGATTCCTCCCAAAGTAATAATGCTTCATAGAAGTTAATGAAGGAAATTCTTTGAACGAGAGTCAACTACTAAGAATTCTTGAATGGTCGGAAACTTGTCCTATCCTTAATGATCTTTCTTGCATTTGCACCAAGCTAAATAGAAGTACATGATATCTTGGAGTAACGACTCAACAAACCTTTGCCGTCCATACATTTTCATAAGCCATGAGGTAATCACCCCTGCCTATAAGCGCTATGGAATTTTTAAGTAGGTTCGTACTAGCACCGCCTTGAAAAAAAGGGGCTGACATGCTTCTCTACCCTTGAAAGCTCTTACGTTCTGAATCTCGGGACGAGATTCCTTTAAGGGGGGAAGGCTGTAACACCCCAGGTGTTAGTCACGAGCTAACCAGCGAGTGTGGACCTAACCAAGTTATTTCAATCAATGATCCTAATCACTAGTTCATATTCATATCATCTACCATGATCATTGGAAATGGTTCATAAAGATCTGAATTGAGAATTCACATGGAATGACAAGTTATTCACTTAATTGGATTTTTGGATTAAGTGAAGATGAGCATGCAAAGCCAACCAAACCTTGCAACCTTTTCCAAACAACTCTATTTGAACTCTACAACAAAAGTCATGAAGGACTCATGTTGAGAAAATGTCAAGAAAATACATCAATTGGCCTAAATATCCACATCGAGCTCTCTAATGATCTTACTTTGACCAAAGTGGAAATACTATTTGTGAGCAAGGTATGAAGTTTGACCTTTAATAAAAGTTACAGATATTTTGGAGTAGAAAAAATGTTATTTTTGAACCAAGTCATGATTCAAACCCTAAGTGTCTCAAAAAGTGAACACAAGACAGAAGAAAAATCTGATTTCAGGACTTGGGTAAATTCTAAGTCTAAAAAAATGGTGTTGATTTCATGGCCTTCCTGTGTTCTCCAAATTTCGTTAAGCAACTTGAGTTGGACCAAAAATAGAAGTTGTTACAAACCCTTTGAGGCACGACATATTCAAATTTGAGGTCAATCCGACTTCGTTTGACAAGAGTTGCCACTCGATCTTTGATCGTAATTAACCCGTTGACAGCATCAAGTTGGCAGTTAATTATCTCTTAATCCGTTGCTTATATGGCCGAGAACTCTCAATCAAGTTGGTAGATCTCTGTGAGAACAACAACTTCACTTCAGGCTGCCTGGCCCGAATATGCTCCGAATATGCAGAAAAGCGGCTCCAAACCTGCCCATTTCGTCGCCCTCCACGTATTTGAGGAAATGCCACAATGGAAGACACGCGGCAACCGAGCTCTGGAGCTCGCTGCTCCATGTCGGCCACCTCTCCACCTCTGTCCTCGCCTCTGCCCGAGAAAAGGAGACACCACGGCGTCCTCCACTCCTTCCTGTGCTCATTCCCATCCTCCCTCACCTTCTCCTGCCTTGCTCCGAGCTCGCCGCGGAGCTGCAGCGCGTCCGCCATTGCCGGCCGGAGCCGAGCTCCATGGCCGCCGGCCATCCTCCTCCCTCCGGCCAGACGAGCACGCCATCACCTTTTCCTGCACCCTGCTGCTCGCGCCGCGGCCTCTTGCCCGGCTCGCCTCACTGCAGCAGCCTCGCCGCTCGGCGTGCAGGCCGTCGGGCAGCCTGCGCCTGGCCGGGCCGCCCGCGGGCAAGCCCGGCATTGCGCCGCGCGCCTCCTCAGGCCTCCAAACGCGCTGGCGCCGTTGCGCCGCCCTGTCCCTTGCTTGGCCGTCCACTTCCGCCAGTCACCGGTGTCCTCCTGTCTTCCCCCGGCGAGCGGCGCCTCCGCTCTGCTCTTGCTCTTCGAACGAAGAAGAAGAACATCCTCTCTCTGTATCCTTTCTCTCTATGACAAGTGGGGCCCGCGTAGTCCAATATACCACCAACTCTCATCTTGCATGGAAATTTGAATTTTGTAAAATTCATATCTAGCTCTAGAAAGTTTCCAAAAAATTGTGAACACTTTGTTTTGTTGGATTTGTGGTAAAGTAGTCCTGCATGTTAGATCCATAAAATATGCTATGTTATTTGTGTATTTGTGCTGTAGAAATTATTTTGCAAAAGTGGTTTTTAGGATTGATTAACTTGCTTTTGGCCATAATCTGAGAAATATAAGTCCAATAATTGTGGTTCTAATTTTGTTAGTCTTCTAATAACATGTACTAGCTCCTAAGAATATAAAACATATAGGTTGTTTACTATTTTATTAGTGTTTCACATTAATCTTGTTAAATAGGAAATAAAGGGTTGAATTGCTTGTTATTTTTGTAACTGGAGTTTTATTGCTCCAAATGGCATGAAAATTTAATTTTAGACTCTCTGTATGATTTGTGATGTATGGTTAAAATTTTATGATTTATGGTGCATGTATGACTAAGTTGTTGATTTATCTTCTTTGGTGCATATTAAGTAGATTTAAATACATTATAAATAATATATTGTGGTAAAAATGGAAAATGTTGTTCCACTACCTTTGTATGATATTGTGTTAGCCTAAGAATCAATAATATGGTCATGTTGTTTTATAAAATGTTGATTTTCATATTTAATTTGCTCTCCAATGCTTTATTGCATTATAGATTTGTTTATTTTGTAATAATTAAATTATGGAACCTAAGCATGTAATATTTGAACCTTGGTCATGTTTTGTAATCACCTAGCTCTCATAAAAGTTTAGGACTCATTTGAGATGTTTACCATATAACTTAAATAATTAAATAATGGGTTTTTATGTAATAATAAGTGAATAATTAAAGACAAATGAATGCATATATGTTTCTTGTGATTCCTTAATATGCTTTGGTCTGAGATGAGTCTTGTATGAACATGTAATCATGTTTGGAGCTATCTAAATAGCTCATTCCTATGTGTGCTTAGGTGATAAATAAGGGAAAAGCATGTTTTGCTTATATGCTGAAAATGGCTGCAGGAGCAGTCCCTGTTATTGTGATGTTTTACACATGAAAATGATGTTGCATGAGAATGTGTTCTATACAAAAGTTGTAGCTAACTTCATTGTATAGCTTGTACAAAAGTTTCATGGTCATAGGCCTAATAGTTTAGGAGTTATGGCTTTTGGATGACTGCTGTCAGGTTTTGCCAATTTTCTGTCTAGATCTGATTGATTGCATTATTTGACTGAGTTATGCTTTGAATCACCTCTTGGTGATAATATAAGAGTTTTAGTAAATTTCATTGGATTTCTAAATTGTCTAGGATCATCCCTTTTGGTGGTCTAGTTCTCTAGTTTTGATTGTTTGAAGTGGGAGGACAGAATCTGTCCAAATCTGGACAGAGCTGTCTTCTTTGTGTTGTTTGACCTTTATATGAATTAAATCATCTGAAGAGGATAATACCAAAGTTGTAGACAATTTCAATAGCTTTCCAGAAAGGTTTAGATCACCCTGGTTGGATGTACATAGCTTCAGTTATGGTTAAATCTTGTGCTTACTGTCCTGCTGCCCATAAACTGCTTGTGTGGGATTATGATTGCTTTGATTTTGCTTTGCTTGGTGTGATTGTTAGCTTATGGTTCAGTGATGCTAGATTAACATATCTTGTATTACTTTCTCTTATTCATACATGTGTATTGTGCATCTCATTTAGGCACGATAGATGATGAACACGTGGAGTGAAGGACATGATGATGGAACTAACCACAAGACGGTGTGGTGGAATAATCACGAAGGTGGAAGGACTAATCGAGTGCTTGGATGGGAAATGCTCGTCGAACAAGTGTCATCTAACAAACACTAACTTAGTGTTGAACCCCAGGCAAGCCCCGGAGCATCCCTAAGCCTCCACCTATCTCTTTTTATAAATGCACCGGTCTTTACTAAATCGTATGTTTGTGCATTTAAGTATAGGAGTTGGTTTGAAACCGTTGCTGCATATCTACCTTGTCTACTATATATGTGAACCTGATATTATTACTAGACAGGTGACCGATCTTATGCTTAGTCCTTCTTAGACCGGTAGAAGTCGGGTGATTTCCTGTCATCCGCGAGAAAGTCGGGTGATTTCCTGTCATCCGCGAGTGTAGGTGGTGACTGACGAGATCCACATGGTTGACTATATGTGTCACCATGCCACAATGAAATAATGAGAGAATCAAGGCTAGGTAGCGGGGAGCTGCATGACATGGGTCATGTTGACTTCGGTGCTGCTTGCGGCCGACTAGGACTGAGGCCACCAGACATCAGTTGAGATTGAAGGACGTCGTCACATAGCTGGCCAGATAAGTCGTTCTGACCGCGAAGCCGAGTATTTCTTTCTGAGCCGAGCTTTGGTGCGACTAGGCAGACATATTCTGTAGGTAGGAAGTATGTGCGGAGACACCATTTTACCAAGGGCGGGTCAGGGACCTGATGCATCCTGGAAGTGGGTTGGTCTCTGAGAATATGGTCCCCGCCAAACTCGCGACATATTGTGTCTCAGAAGGATTTAACGGTGGCCCAAGAAGCCAGTGGCTCGGCTGACAGGGTTTGTGATTGGCATATTTGCCAGCTGGTACAATCGATTCGAATCGCCATCTCTCCTGGTTAGTGAGAAACTGAATTGATCTTCTGGTGAGGTAGAGGTTAACAACTTGAACATAATGATTATGGTGAGATGAGGTTGATATCTGTGGATATCGGAAATCATATGGTTTTATTGATTGCTATAATATCAAGTGATTGTTTAGTATAGCTGCAAACCTTAGCTTAATAGCTTAACTGAAATCGAAGCTGAATCACATCTAAAACTTATAAGTTGGGGAACTATTGTAGTAATGCTTTTTATGCAAAAATGTTGCTATCCTCTGAGCTCCACCAAATAAGCCTTGCATATCCTTGAGAGTCTTTTTATTTACTTCCTGTCGGGTAAGTCTAGCTGAGTACAATTGAGTACTCAGGGTTTTATTCCCAATGTTGCAGGAGGAATGCTTGGTTGACTAAAGAGTTACTTCTATCCTTCGGGAGAGGAAGACTAGACCTTGGGCATGGTCATGTTATCTGTCTCATCTATATTGCTGAGACTGGTTGGCACTTGGCACTGTATTATGAAATTAAGCTTATGTAAAACGATTTCGTTTCCGCTATTGAACTTTTATGTAAAAGTTTATCTTGTACTCTGATGTATTTGAAATATGTGCGAATCTATGTATCATGTGTATGTGTACTGCTGAGTTTCTGCGATCCTTGGGGTATGTACTGTGTAAAAGTTTGAAATCCTTCGAGATTTCACGGACTACCGGGTTTATATTGGCTCAAGTGTGGCTTGATAGCTGGGAAAACAGCTGTCGCTGTACTTATGCTCGTATAAATTGGTCGGTTCTGTTACAATGAGATTGACAGTTGCGCCACCATCCACCAGCATCTTCATCAAGGCATGCCGTCGACATAACCTTTGAGATAGAGGGCCTTCAGATGTCGATTCTTGGCCGGCTTATCAAAAGTAGCTTGCTGTGCGAGCACTAACTTGGCCACTCCTTCTTCTGATCCCGAATCATCTGAGTCGGAATCGGTATCGTACTTCTTAGCTCTGAACTCTGCAGGTAGCACAAACACCATCTGTGCATCGGCTACAGCCTTTCCATTATTTTGTGAAGGCTTTTCGCGCCACACCTGTTTGGCGCACCCCTCAGCCTGGAGCTCCTTGTTCCTGAGCCGCTGCACCCAGCGCCTTTGGCTTCTAGTTAAATCCCCCGGGCACCACTGGTTCTCCTGCCAAACCGGCTGTCGGCGTTCAACTACCGCCTCATCAAGCCGATCGTGCAGGTCCCTTTTTTCACGCCGATCCCGTGGGCTACAGGGGCTCCCCAGCCTCTGGTGCACGGAACGGCGGTTGACCTGGGACTGCCTGTACTCTCGGTACTGATCACTGCATTCTGGACAGTTGTGCAGCGTTGGCAATCTCAAGCCTTCGTTCCAACAGTGTCGGAAGAATGGGCAATGCCTGTGATCCTCCTCACCTTCCTGGTGGCGAGCCATTTCTTCGTGATAGCGCGCCTCTTCTTCCTCGCGGAGCCACCTGCGGTACTCCTCTTCTTCGCGTTGCAGCTGCCTCTGATGATCTTTCTCTTTCTATCGCCGCCACTTATTCAGATGGTGCTGGTGCGTGGGCCTCCTGCTTTTGGTGCCGCTAAACTCTCCCTGCCCCAGCTGCCTCTAGTTCTGCTCCCTCCTTCCTTTGATCAGCGCTAGCTCCTCAGCTGTGATCTGTGGATCGGTATCAACTGAGGAGTTCTTCTTGGCCCGTTCGGAGGTTAACACCTTTACTTTGGTCAGAGGGTTTGCGATCTGGACCATGTTCTACCCCTTCGGGAATGGGAATTTGTCAATCTTCATCTTCCCCTTGGGAGGGGCCTCAAATTTCAACAGGCCACGCCTGATAGCATTCTGGATTGCTGCTTTGAAATTAGGGCAGTTGTTTGTGGAGTGTGAGGTGAGACCGTGGTACTGGCAGAACGGTTTCCCCTGCAAATCTTCAGGAGACGGCTTGACGTAATCAGCCAGGAAGGTGATGTGGCCCGCACTGACTAACAGGTCGAAGAGCTTGTCCAGCTTGCGTGTGTCAAAGTCGTATTGATCTTCCGCGCTCCAACCCTTCGGCACGGCCATGGGCTTTGTACCCTATTTGAGCTCAACAGCAGCCACTTCTACATTCTCCCCATCTTCTGAGTCGGAATTACAGACGTAGGCCGACTGCTTGTATTTCGATTCTTTCTTAAAGCTTTGGGCTTGCTGTTCTAATGCGGCCACCCTCTGCATCACCTCGCTGATGCTGTTGAAGATGGTGCCCACCAGCTTCTCCTGGATGTGTGGGAGAAGTCCACTGACCACTATCTTGGTGAGCTGTTTGTCGTTCAGGTTCAAAGAGTAGCACATGTTCCTGGTCTCCCTGAATCGCTTGATGAAAGCCGATCCAAGTTCATTCGGATTTTGGCGCATGTTGGTGAGATCTGTGATGTCTTTCTCCCCGGTGCCAGAGAAGAAGTAATTATAGAACTTGGTCTCCAGATCCTCCCAACCTTGAATCGAGCCAGGCTCCATGGATGCAAACCAGCTAAACGCTATCCCTGTCAGTGATAGCGGAAAGAGCCGGACCCTGTGAGCTACCTCATATGAAGCTTCGCCGAGCTGGGTCAGGTAACGGCTAATGTGTTCCATGGTGGTGATGTCGTCCTGCCCACTGAACTTGGAGAAGTCGGGCAAGCGATACCTGGGCGGCAACGTCACTCGGTCGTACCACTCGGGGTAAGGACGTCTATACTTGATTCCAGTCCCAGTCTTCGGCTGCAAACCGAATGTATCCCGGAGCATGGCACTCATCTGCTCCAGCAGCTGATTGTTGGGCGTCTGGGCGTACCCCAGTTGCGGCGCTGCCTGAAGGTCTTGATATGTGATCCCCTCATGGTACTCAGGAGTTGGGTTGGCCGTGTCTGCCGCCGGCGTATTCCTAGCCGTCGGGTTGACCGCTGATGAGTTCATCGAGTTCACAGTCTACCCAGTGGCCTGCATGAAAGCGGCGAGCTCCTTCGGAGTATGATCTTTGTATAATCTGGGAGAAGCTGCTATTTTTTGAGCCGAACCGGCAGTAGTGGCACCTTGCACTGGCATTTTCGGCTGGCTCGGCTGTTGCGGTGAAGAATTAGAGGTCCCTGCCACTGCTTTTGGATCCGCGTCTTCTGCGGGTATGTTGAAGTAAACTGGACCCAAAGACTCCCATTCCTGCCGCTTGAGAACGGTCTTCATGATGTTATAGAATGTCTCCAGGAAGGATTTGTGGTGATGGCCGACTGCTGAATAGGCGGCCTCCCAGGTCGCTTCTTTCAGCATCTGTTTGAGGTCGGCCTTGCACTCCTCTTCAGATTTATCAGAATGGCCATCCATGATCCACCTTGGGAATGCATTCTTCTTCACTATGGAGCCATCACGCTGCTTGCTGAATGAAAGCAGGTAGGCATCAGCGAATTCTTCAACGATCTTATTCAGCACTGCCGCGTCCTCCTCGCTAAGATCTTCGACCCTGACCCTGAGGACACCATCATCCCTGGAGGATCCGTCTGCCGCAGCCTTCCCTTTTGCCATGGTCTTCAGTGAATGGTCCCACCGGGCGTGCCAAAAAGTGTGTTGGCGCAAAAAGTGGTTCCCTAAGCCCAACACACCAGCGAAGCCGGAAACGACCCTTGAAGGCAGTAGAGTTCTCGCAAATCCAGCTAGCTTCGAATCCGGTCTGAGAGTGTCAGTAACAACCAAGCGTGCTAGTCAATTTGACCTGCAATTGACAAGGAAACAATAGTAAGCAGTAATCACAGGGCGGAACTAACCGGTGTGTCCAGGTAGTTCCAATTATGTGGCTCTGAGAGCCGATTCAATTGGAGATCGTCTAGAAAGCCGATTCTGTCTTGTTATGAACTGATAGTATAATAATGAAGTAAAACGGCTATCAGGATACTCATATGAAGGCAATAACATACTAGCCGATCTAATTCAATTGATGTGTACAAAAGAAAATAGATCATATGTACAGATCTGATCTGTACATCAAACAAGCAGAGATCGGCTAAAGCTGGTCTAGAAGGCCGGCGGCTTTAGCAAACCCTCTTCGCTAAGTTCACCAAGTTTGCGTTCACCTGGTCTAACGGCCAGCGGGCTTCAACAAACCCAGCAAACAAAGCTAGATCGTTTGATATCCAAATAAGTCTGTATACACGATCTATTCGTGAAAGCATAACTGAATCGGCTCTTTAGCCGATGCAGGGTCCATGAAGCACGAACGAATGCTAGCGCAGCCATAAACATACTTCAAATTAAAGCAAGTCTAATCTAGTGAAAACTTGTCTAGGTTAAACCTGTTCCACCGGATGACGCTCAGTTTAACTTAAACAAGGACACAAAAATAAGACTTACGATAACCTCAGAACCACTTATGTCTCAACTAGCACCGAACGCACAACATGTAAATGAACAAGATTGACAGGGAATTAGCCGATGTAAGCATGGAATCGATCATCATGATAAAAGAAGCATAAGAAAGCATAAACGATGATCAAATTCAGGTAAATCTAACGCCAAATCTATCAGTCTTGATCGGGCAGAGAGATGTTATATTAATAAATAAACAATAAACAGCAGATAACATCTTGATAACTTAATGAATCTAACCGAATTGCCATATTCAGTTAGAGCCGATAACTAATCCATGCATGCAAACTATCTCAATCTATAGCCTGTCTACCGGATGACATTAACTAATAGATTAATCAAGCAAACAAACACGAATTGATAACTAATCCGCGCGTGAAAACCGTCCTAATCTGCATCTCGTCCACCGGATGACGGTTAACACAGATTGATTGGGTAAACCAACGTGAATCATCCTTGACTCACTATGCTTCCCGCGTCCACCGGATGACGCCAAAGAAACAGAGCTTAGCAAGGACCCTGTTCCACCATGCTTCCACGTCCACCGGATGACGCTAAAAGGACATAGTTTAACAGGGGGTTGACGATACTTACAAGCAAGCCTGCGTCCACCGGATGACACCCAGCCTGGATGAAGTAACTCGCCGGACTCGACTGACTCTAGAGTTTGTTGGCCAGAGCCAGAAGTTGTGTTGTATTGATGTTGTTGTATGTTTTATAATGGCTGAGGGCTTATATTTATACCCTGAGCGTAGATAGAGTCTTAATCGAATTACAACTCATCAATAGATAAGGAAACTAACAAACTATCATATATCTAAGGTAACTTGGGGTCCTACCTTCCCTTTCATAACGGACTCCGATCGTGATCGCATCTTGGCGGCGCGGACTCTGGATGACATCATCAATACCGACGCTGCACGCTTCCTGTCATCTTCACCCGATAACTGATTCACCGTGCAATCGGCTATTTTCCTTCCTTCCGTCGGACGGAATCTGCTTTCGAGATCGGCTATCTTCCTCTGGCATCGGCTATCGGCTCCCAGCCCAAAATTTGGTGTTAACACCTGGTCAATTGTTTCGAGGTGCTGGGCCAGGTCGACGAGGTCTATCTCCAGCTGAGGCAAGAACTCATTTAGCCAATTCTTGAAATCAGGCTCTGGCAGCGTTGTAGATTTGGAGCTTAGTTCATCTTCATCACAGCACTCTTCCAAGTCGAAGGAGTAACTGGGAGTCGAAGGCTGCAGCACCTGCATTCAGATGTTAGGAGGTGATAGCACAAATAATGGCCATCGATACAAGAATGAATGCTTCACCTGAACAGAGCTTGAAGGAAGTGGAGCTGATGAAGTGCCTGGTTGATCTATTGTGGCAATCTCTGTTCTGGCGGTGACGGTAGCCTCACCGTGTGTTTCTATGGTGAGTTGGAGCTCTGCAAGAATGAAGTGAGTGAGAAACAAGGCAAGCACAATGGTGTTAACAGCCGAAGAGCCTTACCTGGATGTTCAGGAGATGGTGTTTTTTCTTCCTCGAGTTCGTTCCACGAAGGAGGGCTATTCGGCTGCATTTTTAGAAAGAATCAGAAAAGATTCAGTAAGGAGGGATTGTGTGCTTATAAGTTTGATTGGTACCTGGGTTCCTACTCCTTCTTGCTGGATGGTGGCAGTTTCATCCATGCCCAGCGAGCCATCAGCAGTATCTTGGCGGCCTGTGGTTTCTGGATGGACTTCGACCTGAATGCTTTCAGAAGATACCTGAATCGGCTGAATGCTCACCTGTTATATAGCCGATTCAGTCAGGTAATCTAAATAAATGATACAGAGTATATCTCAAGACATCCAAGTACCTAGGTAAGCTTTCTCTTGGATCTCTATTTCTTGGTGGTCGTTTTATTGAGGCTTGATGAGGCCCTTCTTTTCAGAATTGAGGCAGTTATGCTAACAGGGGCCTGCATCATTTGCTTCACTGATGGAGCCTGGGAGCCTTGGCGTTTGGGCATGGAGGATAATAATCGATCTGCATTGGTGGCTCAACCTCTGGATCCTGCATTGACAAGATGTTAGAATATGATTAACAGGCGGTTATGATGAAATCGGTTACCAGTGCTTACTGCTATTGTAGAGTTAAAACTTGGGTCCAAGGCTTGACATTTGTCATGAGTTTTCTGATAGAATAGATGAGCATGCCATTGTTGACACCATTGATCAAAGCTTTCATGAGTCATTGATATCTGACTCCATTGCTCCATGGTATACTGTGGCAGATTTGTCCCCAGGGGAAAAACTCTGTTGGCCTCTAAGTTTGTAGTGAGTTCATCTCTGGGCCTCAGGAGATGTAGGAATGGAAGCTTGGGGGTAGTTGGTCAAAGCCCAGTTGTCTGGCTGCTACATTAGGATGGTAAAATTCATATGAGGGCCAGCTGGGTCAGTGTTGCTTGAGCTTCGAAGATGCTTGAAGTCAACTGGTAATATGCAGGGTTTTATCATTACATTAAAGATCTCAGTTGCTCCTGCATCAGAACATCCTGTGCTGAATTTGAAGCTGTAGGGCATTGGGAATTCCTCATCCTCTATGTAGGGAAACCAATTCAAGATTTCTGGTCCCAAGCCTCTATAGAGTGTTTCAAGCAGTTGGCCTCGGCTGGCATTGATGTTTATGGCTGAATGAGCAGATAGCCAGCAACTGGCTCATTAGTCTATAAGCAGAGCCCAGCAGGAGTTTTCCAAGAGGAATTGATTGACCTTGGGCTAGTAGCTCTGCAAGAAATTTGAAAGGATAGGCTGGTCCAAGAGAAGAACCACAGAAGACGAACCTCTCTAGCCACAGGATCAAGAATGCTATATATTCCCTTTCATTGACGCTGAAGGTTGTCATGTGGTGGGTATCAATATAGCCTGTTCAGCCTTTATACTCATTCCGCTTGGGGAACCTCTTCTCGCCTGTGGATAGCAAACTCCAATACTAGTAAGTTCCGGTAATTTGGAGGCCGGTGAGCATGTGGATGTCACCAAGGGTGATGGTCATCGGCCCGTCTCCGAATATGAAGGCGTTTAGGGAATTTGACTAGAAATAGCTTGCGGCGTTGAGGAGCGGTTCATTTTTCTTCATCTGGCAGATAGATAAATCGAGGCACTGGCTCAGATTGCGTAGCTCCCAATCTGCTCGTTTCTTCTCAGATATGCGGTGGAACCAATTCCTCCACCCTGTGGGCATGTTAGGCCAGTTCCGGAAGGAGTTCTTTGTCCATGAGGATGCATCCACTGAAGAAGCCCTGAAGGGGATTTGGTTGGTTTCCATGCTGATGAGTTCCGTAGGATCAGAATTGCCCATCGGGCTGAGGAAGAAGGCGGTCCGTGCGTCCGATAGTGGAATCAAAATCTCGTTCTTCAAGATCTAGAAGTAGGTGATATGTGTAAGGATTCATGAATGAAGATCGGATTGGCGAGATTCATACCTCGCGAATTTCAGAAGGAGTCACCATCGCTTGCAGATTGTGAAGACGGCGGGTAGAAGCCGGAGATGCAGCGGGGGATTTTCCTGGCTAGGGTTTCGGTTCGTCGTGGGACTTTGAAGTGCTGAGCGGGAGACTGCGATTTTGGCTCGCGAATGGATTGAATCGAGGCTCGATGCTAATTTTGGAATAAAACCAGTTTATCCCAAAATTGGGGGGCATGTGTTTACGCCAAAATCTAGACTGAGTGCAGATGGTCGATGCCGAACGCAGATAGCCGATTTCGGGACAGAGGCAAAGACACAGATAGTCGATCGGGTCTCAGAATCGATTGTTGGGCCGGAACGAAGACAGTGCGGTTGAAGGAAAGAGCCGATTTGATGACGTCAGCGCGGGTTTTCGGCGCCAGGAAGCGATCACGTTCGGAGTCCGTTTAAAAAGGGAAAGATTAGACTCCAAGTTACCTTTAATTTAGGAGAGTTTGTTATTTTCCATATTCGTTTCAAGTTGTAATTCGACTAGGACTCTATCTTGTCGAGCCCAGGGTATAAATATAAACCCCCGAACATTGTAATACATATGTACACATCAATACACATACCTTTCGGCTCCAGCCAAACCTTAGGAGTAGGAGTAACGTAGATCTCGGCGAGTTCTTCAATTGGGCTGAGTGTCATCCGGTGGACGCAGACTTGCTTGTAAGTACCATCATGCCTCGCTAAGTTTTGTCTCTTTAGTGTCATCCGGTGGACATGGGAGCATCGTAGATCGTGGTTGATTCTTGTTTGATATAAGTTTAGCGTCATCCGGTGGACGTGGGTTTAGATCAAATAAGGATTAGTTATCGATTATGTTTGTTTTCTTATTTAATCTATGTTTAGCGTCATCCGGTGGACGAGGGCTTAGGTTAAGCTTGATTATGTGCATGGATTAGTTATCGGCTCCAACTAAATTGGCATCTTTGTTAGATTCATTAAGTTGCCAAGATGTTATCTGTTATTTATTGTTTATTTATTAATATAACATCACTTTGCCCGATCAAGATTGCACAGTATTGCCCTTAGATCTACATGAAAAAATGTTCATTTATGTTTCACCCATGTTTATGCTTTATTACGATAATTGCTTGATTCAGCCAATACTATCACAATTTTGCTCGTACGTGTTGAGAGGGCTTGGCAAGAGCCGATTTGTAAGGATACAGAGCCGCCGGCCTTTAGACCTGTTCGGTATTCTTACAAATCGTCTTGTGGCTACTGCCACCGCCAAGTTTTCTGTTTCACGGACCCTAGATCGGCTAAATAGTCGATACAGTTGTGCTTTCATGAGAGAAACTAGCTAACCGATCGTGTTCTGCCAAATAGGCTAAATATCCGATCTCTTTCTGTTTGACATTCAGACAGTCTGAATCGAATGACTTGACCTGTTTACAATATTCGATTATGCCTTGATCTACTGTAACTATCTGCATAGACTTGTTTAATGTAGATTGTCATGTCTGGTTACACATATTAATCGATTATGTATCAGTTGAATGATTGTTTCCTGTGACAGAACATGCATACATGCCGAAATCGACTCTTTAGTCGATTTCCGATTATATCGGCTCTCAGAGCCACATAGATGGAGCTACCTGGACCCACCGGTTAGTTCCGCCTTGTGATTACTGATTATCCTCTTCCTTGTCAATTGCAGGTCAAATTGACTGGCACGCCTGAGAGTTATCGGTACTCTCGGACCGGGTTTGTAGCTAGCTGGATCTTGGAAGCTCCGACGCTCTTGAGATCATATCCAGCTTCACTGGTGTGTTGAGTGCGAGGAACCACTTTTTGTGTCAACAGCTGCCTAGCTGGGAAGCCGGGGATCACGACTGTTTTTCTGGCAAGACTTGGGATGAAGGCTCCATCAGGGTCAGTGATGAGAGTCAACAGCCGGTCCGAGCAATCGGCTCGGAATCTTTTTGTTAAAATGGAGAATCCAATCGATGGCACCGAGGGCAAGCTCTGGCAGTGTTTTACGTCGGCTGATAAGCTTGAAGAAGTAGATATTAGACCTGGTGACAGACCAAGGCTAACATACATTGCCGCCGATCTTGATCCCGAATTCAGGCGGGAGTTAATTGATTTATTGAAAAAAATACAAAGATTGCTTCGCCTGAGAATATTATGAGATGCCTGGATTGGACAAATCGATTGTTGAATACCGCTTGCCAATCAAACCTGGTTTTCAGACATTCAAACAGCCTCCACGGTGATTCAAGCCAGAGATCTTACCTGATGTCAAGGCTGAAATAGAGAGGTTATTAGAAGCCATGTTCGTTAGAGCTTGCCGATACGCCGAGTGGGCATCGAATATCGTCCCCGTATATAAGAAGAATGGCAAGATGCAGGTCTGCATTGATTTCAGCGATTTGAACAGAGCTACCACGATGGACGGCTACCCTATGCCGATAGCCGATATGTTAGTAGATTCAGCTGCAGGGCACCAGGTTATCAGTTTCATGGACGGTAACGCTGGCTACAATCAAATTTTCATGGCTGACGATGATATTCCCAAGACGGCTTTCGGGTGTCCCGGTGCGATCGGTCTATTGAGTGGGTGGAGATGACCTTTGCTTTGAAAAATGCCGGTGCAACTTATCAAAGGGCTATGAACTATATTTTTCATATGTTGATAGGCAAGATTGTCAAAATTTATATTGATGACGTAGTCGTGAAGTCTAAGAGCTATAAACATCATTTAGCCGATTTGAAGGACACTCTGAAGTGCACGAGAAAGCATGGGCTGAATATGAATCCTAACAAGTGTGCTTTTGGGGTGTCAGCAGCAGAGTTCTTGGGCTTCATGGTCCATCGCAAAGGCATTGAGGTTGGCAATAAGAGCAGAAAGGCCATCGATCAGCTTGTGCCCCCGACCAACAAAAGAGAACTGCAATCTTTTGTTCTGCCTTCGGAGATTCAGTCTGAAACACGACATGTCACGTTGCAGAACAAGCTTACTGCCGGTGAATACAAAGAGATCATGATTGACAGTCTTGAAGATTTACATTGTCATCGGCTCAAGGCTTTGGAGTACATTGAAGCGAACAAGATGTGGATAGCCAAGTATTACAACACCAAAGTAAGAGCAAGAGCTTCGCCGGATCGGATCTAGTCTGGAAAGTCATCTTACCTATCGACACTAAGGATAGCCGATTCGGTAAATATTCGCCAAATTGTGAAGGCCCGTATCGAGTTGTGGAGTGTGCGTCCGGCAATGCTTATATCCTTGAAAATCTGGAAGGGAGAATATTTGGTAGGGCGATCAATGGAAAATATCTGAGGAAATACTATCCTAGCATCCCAGTTGGGAGTTAACAGCTGATTCAATTGGATCTGGCTTTGATAGCCGATTTTGAGCAGAGGATCGCCTTCGTGACAAAAAATAAGATAATGTAATAGCCGATTTTGTTTTCACGAATTGCCTTTAGCACAAAAAATGAAACACTCTCGATGGAGTGTAACAGCCGATGCAACATGTATCACCTTTAGAGAAAAATAAAATAAAAAAGGGATAATGCTTGAAATAAAATAAACAATAAATAAACATCAAGCAAAATCGATAACTTAATGAATCTAACCAAAATGCCAAATTAGTTAGAGCCGATAACTAACTCATGCCCATCAATGAGTTCAATCTAAGCCTTCGTCCACCGGATGATGTTAAACATAGATTAAACAAGGAAATAAAGATGAATCAACAACTAACTCTTATTTGATTTAATCCCACGTCCACCGGATAACGCTAAACTCGTATCAAACAAGAATCAACCCCGATCTACCATGTTCCTATGTCCACCGGATGACATTAAAGAGACAAAGCTTAGCGAGGCATGACGGTACTTACAAGCAAGCCTGTGTCCACCGGATGACACCCAGCCCGTTTGAAGAACTCGCCGAGATCTACTTTACTCCTACTCTTAAGGGTTTGGCCGGAGCCGAAAAGTGTGTTGTATTGATGTGTACGTACGTATTACAATGGCCAGGGGCTTATATTTATACCCTGGGCTTGATAAAATAGAGTCCTAGTCGAATTACAACTCAAAACAAATATGGAAATTAACAAACTCTCTTAATTTAAAGGTAACTTGGAGCCTATTCTTTCCTTTCTTTAACGGACTCTGATCGTGATCGCATCCTAGCGCCGAAGACCCATGCTGATGTCATCAATCGATTCTGCCTTCGACCGCGCCTTCTCTTCAGCTCAACACCCGATCCGGGCCTGATCGATTATCTCTGCTTCCGCCCCTGCCTCGAAATCGGCTATCTGTGCCTGGCATCGGCTGTCTGTCCTCAATCCAAATTTTGGTGTAAACACCTACTTAGGCCATGATTGGACAAAAGTTGTCAAATACAAATGAACGTGTTACAGCGCAAAATTGTAACTGCAACTGGTATCTAAACACGGCCTTTTTCCATCTGTGGCAAGGTAACATTTGTCTGCAAGCACAGCTGCCCCTTCATTGCAGTCACTGCTATTGCAAAGCTTTTATCTGAGCCAAGGGGCATAAAGAGGAGTCCAGCTGTCAGGTGCATGTACTCTCCATCCCGCAAAGACTGACGTTCTATGACCTGGCATGATTACCAATAAGAGTAGCTCAAGTACAATATTGCTGTAAACATTCGATGGGGAAGTGGCAGGAGCAAGAAATAGGAGAGGGTCTGTTTAGTTAGGAAAAAGGGGTGAAAAGTATAATGTAGCACACAGGAAATCTTCTCTAATAGGTGTTCAATCATGACCAAGTAGACTCAAAAGATTCGTCTCGAGAAAGCCAGGTAAAAGGTACAAACATGCAATAGCTGTTACTTCATTTAATGCTCCATACATATGTAAAGGACAACTGATGTGGTGGGGAAAGAGAAAAAATTTTGTGAACTAAACATCCACACGTCCGGCTCGTTTTTTACAGGAGAGCATGGATACGCGGAAGCAGGAAACGAGTGGACGAGAAATTTTCTTATTTTTTATTATCGGTATGGCCAGCGCTCTTGAACTCCCCAGTGACAGTCTTTGTGGGAAAAGTTTTGAACTCTCCAACGACAGTCTTTGTGGGATGGAGGGTTGAAGAAATTTTATTGACAGACAGTGAGACATAGGAGTAGAACTTCAAATTCACTCCAATGACTAATTTTGACATGTCTGTTTTGCTACTACAGCGAAGCTCATGCTGATCAAGTTGCTTGTAACATAATGGGTCTGGGCGAAACCACTGCATGCAAAATCTGTGTTGTCCCAATGTTCTTTCTGCTGTGACTCAACATGTGGTGTCCATCTGAAGTCTTCTGTAGGCAGCTGCATATGTCTAATCCTATTAATTTTAACTGTAGCTTGAAAAGAGGGATAAACAATTGCAACAAGTTAACTGGAGTTCCAACTACATATCTGTACTCTAAAAGTTGTAGCCTCTATAGCTCATTAGCTCTAAAGATATTCCACAGAAGAAAGATGTACTTATTTCATAGACTGATTTTTTTTGTTGTGGCCTCTTGCCTGTAAAAAGGTTTCTGATAAGAGGGTTGAAGGGAATGATATGGCATGGAGTCGCACCAAGCTCCATGAGTCTCAATAATCGCTAGCACCATTTGCATACCACTCAAAGCTTTGAACAATTGATCTGCTCAGCTCATTCTTACTAGTAAAGGAGGCAAATATAAATGACTTGGTGGCATGTGCTACTCTTGTTGGAAGGAGGAGTTCCTCACCTCTTTGTTCCATCTGTTCATCTTCTACAATTCTCTGTTTGCATTTATTCAACGTGTTATTGCATTCTTGAGTAGCATGCTTCAGCTTTTTATGCCAACGCAACAAGGATATATGCATCAGTCATCTGCCACTTATCAAGCACATCAAGAGCAGCCTACAGCCGATGTGTGCCATCTTTAGCCTCTCCAAGTTTCTGTTCACATTTGATTCCCTTTTTATCCTACTTTTGAACCAGCCTGGATAGGATTTGGCTAATTGTCTCCTGGATAACTGCAGAGCTAACCATCTCTGCCATGATCCTTCAGGAATATGCAACACCCCTTTCCTGCTCCACAAAAACAACATATAACAAATATTCACAACTATAACTAAGATTTATGTGTTAGAATGGGCCAACTATCTCTATTCAAAGGCCCAAAAGGGCAAGTATGCATGTGTGCACATAAGCAAAGAGCCCCTCCAAGTAGTGGGAAAATACAAAAGCAAGTGTAACATCGAATAACACCCCCCTCAAACTCATGGTAGATCAACAACACTGAGTTTGGAGAGCAAGAATCTATGATGGGTCCGTGTCTGTGTCTTGGTGAAGAAGTCGGCTAGCCGACCCTCTGAAGGCATGTGGTGAGGGACACAACCTAAGCATGGACCTGCGATCTCATATAGGAAGCATCAACCCCAAAGTGTTTCGTGAGCTCATGCTTAACTGGATCCCGAACAATAATGTACGCACCGGTGCTGTTAGTAGAGAGAGGAGTGGATGCAGTGACAGGCACACCAAAATCCTAAAGAAGCCATTGTAGCCATGTCACCTCTGCAGTCACAGTCACCATAGAATGCAACTCAGCCTCAGCACTCAAGCAAGAAACTGTAGTCTACTTCTTGGTCTTGCAGGCAATGAAGGAGGAGCCAAGTAAGATGAGAGAGAGAGAGAGAGAGAGAGTAACAATCAGTGGGATCGCTCGCCCAAGTCACATCAGAGCCTGAAGTTGGAGAGAACTAGAGCAAGGGAAGAAAAGGCAGCGGAAGATTGTACCGTGAAGGTATTGTAGAACATGAAGGAGGTGAGCAAAGTGAGTTGGGTAGGAGCTGAGACAAATTGACTCAAGATGTGGATGAAGTGAGTAATATCAGGATGGGTGATCCAAGGCTCCCAACAATCTAACGATAGCGAGTAGGATCAGCAGGTGGTGCACCATCAGTGTGTCGGAGGTGAACCCTAAGCTCCCTAGGAGTGTCAACAGTGCGGTGATTAGTAAGAGCACCACGAGAAAGGATGTAACACCCTGTGTTTTGCATCATTATAAAATTCACTAAAAAATTAAAATTTTAAAAATCTACAACAAATCAAAACCATGATTATTTAGTTTTCCGCAAACCGTTTTTGAAAATATTTTCCAAAACCCTGCATTCAAAATTTACCATATGCATTTCAGTTCCATAGGATTTAATCGTATCTAGAGATATTCTCTCGGGTTAGAAGATCGTGTCGCATTTAAATTAATTTAATTTAGTGCTTGGAACGAATGTATGTTTGATTGATATTGAATGCTTGAATGTTTGAATGCATGTTTTTGTGCTCTGGAATTTATTTGCGGCACGAAAATATATTCCTTGAATATTCCATCTCATTCCTTGATTTCCCAACCACAAACCTTCCTTGAATTTTCCCAAACCATCCTTGGACATTAAATATCCATACCATTCAACCTTCCAATCCCTTGGAATGCAAATTCGAATCCACATCAATTTCATTCCAAATTATATCCAAATATTTTCTGAGAAATAAATAAAAGGTTTACATAATTGGAAAAGGGCCTCGGGCTCCATCTCTCTTTTCCATGCTCTCTGGCCAACGAGGCAGCCTGCCTCACCCTCGCATTGGGCCTCCATCAGCCCAGCGAGCAGCAAGCAGGCAGCCCAACTCTTCCCTTCCCGCACTAGGCCAGCCGAACTGGCCACAGAGGACCAACTAGAGAAACTCAGCTTCCTTCTCCCTCACCTCTATGACATCACGACCCTACCCCATCAGCTCTCTCTTCCCCAGAGGACCGTGTTGCCTCCGTGTCCCCCGCGGCAGGAAAATATCAGTAACCTCGCTGTGCTCAACTGACCTTCTCCTTCGTCGTTTTCTCGGCATCCTTATCCATAGCGCGAGCTTCGCGACGGCCCTGCTGCCATTGCTGCCGGGATATTTCCCTTCTTCATCGCCACCGGGATATTTCCCTCCCTCACGATGTCCGATGACAAAAATTTCGAAGCCCCGAATGCCGCGGTATGCCTTGCCAACAGAGAGTGGGATAAGACTGTAGGCAACGGTCGCCTAGATATTTTCCTGGCGAACCGCCTCAACTCACCTATACAATGGCCGGCGAGGCTGGCCATTGCCATTGTCAAGGAAGCTGAGCTCGATTATGCAATAGAGGTGCCGATGTAGTTGGAGTTGTCACTGCGACTGAAGCCACCGAGGCCCAGTGCCACGGAGGCAACTGTGCCAGAACCCGACATCGGAGACAAATTTAGCGACGCCCACCTGCCAATGCTAGGCACCCTGCTGCTTTGTTACTCTGACTCGCCCTCCTTGCCAGCAGCTGCCATTAAGGATGGTATTTGGGGCGGGTCTGGACCCGAAACCCTCGGATTTCATACCTGACGGAGCGGGGGCTGGTCCAGAACTTGCCCCATAGGTTTACGTGTTCGGGGACCCAAAACGGGGCAGGTCGGGGCGTGTTTAGAATGTCCCCCATGGATGCCCATCGGGGACCCGCTAACGTGTAACCCATCTACGTGCATCCGCTCTCATCTCCTCATCCAGTCCATGCCCCTCGTCCAGTCCACAGCCGCACCACCCCCTCTCCTCCCACAGACCTACATTGCTCCTCTCTCTCACGCACGGCCGCGCTCCCCTCTCCTCTCCCGCGCTTGAGCGGCTCGCACCACTCCAGCCCTGTTAATGGAATATCATCGACAGTCTACCGAAGGATATGCCCATGGTAGTAGATTAATCGGTGGAAGTACGCTTGAGACGATCCAGACGTAACGCAAGAGCATCGAGACACAAGATTTAGGCAGGTTCGAGCCGTCAGTGTGACATAATACCCTACATCTTGTGTTCTGATGTATTGTATTGAGATATGGTGGGATGAATGCAATGATCCCTGCCCCTCCTTATGTAGTCTGAAAGGATAAGGTTACCAGTAAATCATTCAAGTTGGTACAATAACCGTGCAGTGCATACCGACCAACGCCGTGCGCCGCACGCCTTCGTCTTCTAGACTGGGCCACCTCTAATGGTGCGGCCCATTTAGTGTCATGTGGGTATATGGGCCTATGCCCCCACAGGCCTCCGCAGGCCGGTCTGCCATGCCATGCTCACACGTCGCGCGGTTGTGCACCTCTGCAGGTAGCAGCTCCGCTCGCACCCCTTCCGCTGCGCACCCGCGGGGCCGCACCCACCCGCTCGCTGGCTCCACTTTGTTGGCACGCCGCACCCCACCGCGGCTCTACAATGCCAGCCCACCGCGCTCGGCACTCTACTCCACCAGCACGCGAAGGAAGGAGGAGGAGACCCGGCGGCCTGGCACTGCACAGATCCACCGCCCCTGCGCTGATTCTCTCTCCCGTCCCTACTACTGTGTTGCTTTCCGTCGGGTTTCGGGAACCCATTGGGTTTCGGGGACCCAGCGGGTTCGGGGGCGGGGGCACATCTTCACCCAACACAAGGTTCGGTGCAGGTTCGGCGGCGGTTGTCGGGTCTCGTGTGCAGGTTCTTGGACGCTCCACCCGCCCCAAACCCGCTCCGTTGCCATCCTTTGCTGCCAGAGCCACGTCCATCACGAGCCTTCCGGCCACCTTTTCAGTTACAAGAGCGCCGCTGCTCTACCCCTCCGCGCGCTCTCTCTCTCTCTCTACTGCCTCTATCTTGTCTGGCTATGTGGAGAAGGACGCGCTCGCTCTGGGAATTAGATGTCGTTCGTCCTCGACTCCACTTCACTTCACCTATAGTGTTAAATAGCCGGCTATAGCTGCTGCTATATAGCCCACTATAGCCTTTTGAGACAGTGTGCCGCTATTTGTGTTTATGTATAATTTTACCGCTATGTCCTGCTATAGCCCGATATAGCTCCACTAATAGTTGTTTTAGAGATAAACCACTAAACACTTTAGCCCGCTATTTAAAACCTTTGCACCACGAGCAATCAGAGTAGAGCACGGCATCACGCAGAGCCCTGTACGTCAATGCCCCATCTTTTCGCTTTTCTGAAAGGACCAAGTGCACGTAAACCATAGGGAGGAGAGCACCCAGTCTACCATTTGGTGCATGGGAGCACAAACACAGTGCTGGTTAGCTCTGCCAGCTGAGTGGACCCACGCGTTAGCGGTCAGGGAAATTGTCGGTGTTATCAAACCTACCAACTAGTGAATTTGAGTATGCGTGTTGGATTCGGATGGTGAGATAATGAGCCACAAGATTTATACTGGTTCGGGCTGAACAATCCCTACGTCCAGTGCGAGGCGGAGCTCATGTTCCTTATCTCTTACTTGCTGGGGTTGTACAAGTATGGTGGAGAGAGAGAGGGGTTCTCAGGTCTCAGTGCGTGCGGGGTGTGAGTTGTGCTTGTTGGGTGGTCTGTGCATCAACTATGCCCCTCCTTTTATAGCTCAAGGAGAGGGGCTGTTTACATGATATGGAAATAGAAGAGGAGGAAACCGCCGAGTCTTCATGGCGTCGACGTTTGCCTTACCGAGGAAGGATACTCGAGTCCTTCGTTCTTCTTGTACCCCACGCCTTCTTTCCCACGGCATGGTCTTATCACTCTGTCTCTGCCGTACCGTACCTCCCCACGCATCCAATCAAGGTGAGGGGTTCGGCCACATTGTTCTCCTATTCTACCTGTCGTACAAGTCGTAGTAGGACCCGGGTTCTCCTGATCCACTGTGGGCTGGAACGCCGGTACCCGAGGGCTCGGTCGCCGCACGCTGTGGGAACTCCTCATGACCCTGCGTTAGAGTCAGGCATCTTCCTCCTGCCGGGGCCCGGGCGTCCCGTACGCCCGTGCGCTGGTAACATTACAGTCGTTACGACCTCGGGTAGGGGCCCGGTCACCTCCGTACCGACTTGGAGCGCTGGAGTCATGAGCAAGCTTGCTGTAGAAGTCTCGTCACGCCTGATTCCTTCACTTGGTTGGTGCTCATAACCAATCCCATTCGAGGGGGTACAGGGCCAGCTATACACGGTCAGGCCTGTCACTGGTCAGGGCGTCCGCAATGGCGGGCGATTTCGCCGGCTCAAGTCCACGTGGAAGACAAGCACAGGAGAGAGGCAAGCAGCTAGCGACCACCAAATAGACCGGCGATTTCACGCATTCCAACTGCTTGAGAGGAGAACAAGTGGGACCACGTGAGAAAAGAAGTCTAAAATATTTTTCTTTTGTTCCTCTCTCCTTCAACTCACTAGCTACGTCGCCGGCCTCACTGTGGATGGCCTCAGTGGCTCACCTCGACGTTTACAAGCGGTCATCATTGCTTGTGCTGCGCTAGGTCAGCGCCAACTTTGGTCATGTTGCAACTAGTCACAACAACGTTGTAGCACATGCTTGGAGCATTAAATGTAGATAAAATGTTTGCATATCCGTACTTTTTGCATGTACGTCACGAGACGAATCTTTTAAACTTACTTGGGCCATGATTGGACAAAAGTTATCAAATACAAACGAACGTGGTACAGTGCAGAATTACAACTGCAACTGGGATCTAAACACAGCCTAAGATGTTACGGAGAGATTCCTGTTGGCATAGGGTTGCGCTAACCTGGGGTCGTGCGGTACCTTGGCCTGTCTCCGACGGGATGGGTCTGTCAACTTGCGTCGGGGCGGTGGTGTTTCCTTCGTACGTTGTCCCATGTCGGGCGAATCGCACCCACGTCGTCCCCTACCTCACGTCAGGCGAGGCGGACCTACGCCAATTCTGCGGGGCGTCAGACGAGCTGGGCCTTAAGGGAAGCGTTCGGCCCGTGGGGGTAGAGACGTTGTTCGAAATGGGCTGCTCCCTTAGACGATACTGGGCTTCTTGTAGCGGACAATATCCAGAATTTAGGTATCCGACAGAAATGCTAGGCGCACACAGGAAGTGTACATGGGAGATTAAAAATAAGCCTCATTCATTTAAAAAAATTCTCAAAAATTTCCTAAATAAACTAGAGCCACCCTAGAGCCTACGAAAACCCTTCTCACACCATTTCCATCACAAAAAATCCCAGAATAATTTCCAAGTCTATTTCTCGTTCGTGTTTAGCCCATAAACTTTGAAAATTCATATCTCCTCCGTCTCAACTCTGATTCCCTTGATTCTTCCACCTAAAATCTTCTAAAATCCAATTCTATTTATACATATCATGCTTCTAATTTTTGGTGCCCAATTAAATTCTAGTTTGATTGCTTTCTTTCGATATTATTAATTAACAATAACCGTAGTTGCCTCTATCCACTAATATCACCCAACACTGCATATTCATGTATATATGACTGAACACCATGTCACGTGCACGAATACCCGAATATACGCACACATAGAAATAGAAATAACTCACGTGCTAGGTCATATACAATAGGTATATATATTTATATAACTACGTATAAATACATAATTACATATACATATCAGATTATTATACCTATGTATGGCTAACCTTCGTAACCATATAACTCTAGGCATATATGCATATGAATATATGCCGCTAGCCCTATATGTCTATACGTGTACCTATGCACTTACCAAACCCCCGCTAATTTAACCCCAACCCTTTCCGTATATGTGTAGTAGAGAGATCTTGGACAAAATTAACATTGAAAAAACATTACAAGTACTATCCTATACATGTAGTCTAGGCTTACAATGCATTGCATTATTGTACACACTTGATTCATTAATCCCCATAAAACTGCTAAATTTGTGTGAAACAAAGACATACTATATACAATACAGAAACTGAAACTAAGAAAACGTGAACACAGTTGCATAATTTCGTAGCATACAACATAGTGTTTCAGTACTTCATTACTAAGACTAACAGAATAAAGACTATTTTCATGTAATTATGGAAGCTTTATGCTTTACTGACTCTATCATTGAGGATATCTTTTCTGAAAGATTTTCCTTTTCTTCCTGCAAGCTGAATTTCCCTTTCTTTCTCCATCCATTCCATGACCAGCCTTTGGATTTGTATGGGTGCATGGGTACTCCATAAGTCAAGCAAGTGAGCAATCATATGTGTCCTATTCCAAACCTCCTGTTCCGGTCCTCGAAACAGTTTTCTTGTTGTAGGTTCCCGAATAGTTCTCCTTCTTTGCATGCTTGTTCTCATGCTGAACCTTTCAACCTGAATGCGTGCAGCCCCATGTTTAGAGTTCCAAGTCATTTTGTAGACTGTAGCTTCGCCATTCTAGCAGAAGTAGTCAATTGCCTTTGATAGCATGGTCTCTCCTAGTTGTTGCAAGGTAATGTCTGTATGCAAGAGGTGTTGATTTCCACCAACTATTGCCCTTGCTTCAGAATTTTTATTCTCTGGTATCATTTCTTCAAAAGACCCATGGGGTGCAAAGGTAATTCCAGCTTTCAGATATGGAGAATCTTGCTGAGACATTATACCTCCGGACAGAGAGGTCTTATATTTCCTATAAACAATCTGTGAGACTTGCCACTGCAAATTAAATTCAATTAGTGGCTCTAGTGAAGCATCTGATATTCCTGCCATATCTTGGTTGCTAAAAGGTCGAGTACCATGCCGATCATGCTGCTTGCAACATAACAGGTTTGGGCGATACCACTGAGTCGCAAGGCTGTGAAGGTTACCCCAATGTTCTTGCTGGTATGAATAAACAAATGGCACCCATGATAGGTCTTGAGTAGGTAGTTGAGTAAGTTCTTTGGTAATTGTTTCAACTGTACACTTCACATGAGGAGCAAACAACTGCAAGCTCTTAACTGCAATTCCAACTATGTCTGTACTCTCTGAAAGCTGTATTATCATACCAAAGAATATATTACCATGTGGTGCAGTGGCTTCTTTCTTTATAAACATCAGGATAGCCTATGTTCCATGCTCTGCAGTTCTGAAGGGCGTCAACCATAATTGTAACAAAGAATTGTTTCCCCGAACGATTTCATGGTGTAGTTCTTTGCCTGCAAAAAGATTCTTGATAAAGGAACCAATTGGCATGATTTGGTATTGTGGTGCACCACCAAGCTCTAGGAATCTGAGGAATTCACTAGCTCCATCTGCATACCACTCAAATCGTTTGACATCTGATCTGCTCAACTCCTTGTTGTCGCGGTTAGTTACAGAGAAAACAAATGACTTGGTAGCATGTGCGATCCGTTTGGGAATGGAGGAATTCATTACCTCTGGTTCCATCTTTTCTTGTTCTAGGAGTCTATGCATGTATTTGTGGAGTTTGTCATCACACTCTTGAGCAGCACGCTTCAGATTCTTGTGTGCCATCTCTAGCCTCTCTATGTTTCTGATTGCATTTGTTTCCTCTTTCTCCTCATGCTTTTGAACTAGACCAGATATAATTTGGCTAATTGACTCCTGGATAAGCACAGAACTGACCATCTCCGCCATTGGGATTCAAGCATCTGTAGCACTCCTTCCCTGGTAAGAAAAAAAATATATATAGCAGTGTGCATAAGAGATTAGATTTATCAACTTGGATATGAAGCAAAGGTTAGGTAAGTGTGGATGCAAGAATCTACCTCGACTAAATTGTATGAAAACTGCGGACAGCATTTCTGGGTACAGAAAGAGATATTCTGGATGTTATTTGAAGTGTGGAGTAAAATATGGTGTGAACTTTGGAGGGCTTCTTATAGGTATTCCTGATAATTTGGTAGCAAAAAGAGATAGACTGGTCATTAATATGAAGGGACCATTCTCACAGTGATATTGGTAGACACACCAACATTTATGGGTCAGATAGCAAGGTGTGCCGAAGAAATGGCCTCCACAGGTGTAGAACTCGAGAATGGTTATTTGAATTAGTTATGTATTTCAACATAATTGGCGATCATGAATCAAGTGATCAAACCTTAAAGAGGGCCCCTTTTGATGTCATAATTTCTAAAGAAAATGATATCCAAAAAGTGTAGTTTTAAAAACCAGAGGCTTGGAGAAAAAGCTCAGACTATAGGGATGTTAAATCAAACTGCAGGACAAGGATTTCTTGATGATAGTTAGGGGTGTTGAAAAATAGTTCCGCAAGGGTACAATGCTTACCCAGTCCTAGTTGCTTGATGCTGTGTAATTTGACTAAACAAATTATTGTTGTTAGGAAAAAGGACTACCCTACATCAGGTGCATCGAACTGCAGTCGATGGATTGAATGTTGGGCACAATAGGTCAGAACTACTATACGTATCTGTATATGGTAGGTTACATATACGGGAATTGGTTTTCCACAACTGGAACTGCTACCATAATGATGTTTGCTTTAGAAACCGGAGGTGTGAAAGACTACGGCCTATATTAAATACATGTGCACTACTTGTGAAAGCGCAGGTGCTTGCAAGTCAAGAGTCTCCACTCTGCTTTCTCCTCTGTCCAACTCTACTTCATTCCTCGTTTCTTAATGATGCAGCAGCACCTCATTATTTTGGCCACTATTCAAGGTCTGAGTTCATACACTGTAGACCTGCAGTTAGTCTCTAATCTCTATAAGACTAGCGTGCGCGCAACGCCTACAGTCATAGGGATCGCGGTATGATGCCGCGTTCCACGTTCTGGATCGAGGAAAGGGGATGGTGCGGTACAGTCGCAGGAACGTCCATGGATCGTGAACGGGAACGGCGTACCAAAAAACGGGATCAGGAGAAGGAGAGAAGCTGACTGCGTACCAGCAATGGCGTCGGACGGCGGCGAGGGTGCTGGGGTCGAGCGGCGCGGCCTCACCACATTAGACGGCGGCGTCGAGTCATCTCCGCGTTGGCCGACGGCAGCGGCGCTGGGGTCAAGCGTCCGACGGCAGTGGTGGCATAGCCTTCTGGCGGCAGCAGCGCTGGTGTCGAGCGTCCGACGACGGCCGCGGCGGCGTGGGTCCCGACGTCAGACGGCAGCGCTGGGTCGAGCGCACGTCGGACGGCAGCGTCGAGTGCGCTGCTTCTCTCGGCGTCGGCCGGCAGCGGCGGCGTTGGGTCGACTCCTCGAGAGACTTCGCGTGTGGCGTGTGGTTGCGGCGCTGGGACGGTTGCTGGGTGCTTGAGTCTTCGGGCCACAGTCCAGCCCAGGAGTGAAACATTGAAAAAATGGCAATAAAATCAAATAAAATTAGGTGAAAACGACAAAATCAAAGATTCGACCTCTTCACTTTGCACACAACAGTTACATTCTACTCCCTCCGTTCCAAAATAAATATCATTCTCGTTTCCCGAGAAATAACTTTAATTAATATATATTAAAATATATAAATATTTATGCTAAGTAATTAGTATCAACAGAAAAATCTTTATGTCTAGTTTTTTAACAAATTTATTTGAAGATACAAATATTGCATGTATTTTCTACAAATCAATTCAAACTTGTTGACACTTATTTTAGGACGGAAGGAGTATACCATTATGATAAAAAACTTTAGGTTTAACGCTGTCTGGAAATTTATATGAATAAGAAAATTATAGCATGTTTCATTAAGAATTGCTTTAGCTTAGGAAGTCAAGGCCCACGAGGAAATTCACTAAGGACATCCATAATAATAAGAGCTACTATCTAGCTCTAAACATTCCAATAATCTATCTCTTATCACATAACTCATAATGTAATAAATGATCTCACATGTCATTCTCACGTGTATGAATCTATCTCTTGAACAAGATATAGCACTCTTCTCTCCTATTAAAATATGAGAAAAAGTTCCATGAATTGGAGATGGCCTAAGCTCCACCAGTGTTGGTAGGCTGAGAACAAAAATAATAGGAAGGCTAATTCTTAACAAAGTTTACTTCACCTTTCACTTGGGGACTTGGCTAGCCACTTAGAGCTTTTGAGGGTGGGAAAGATCCGATTTCCTTCAGAATACATTATGTTGGACAGGTTGATTACTTGCAGAGAAGCACTTGCGCCACCATTGTAGTCACCCAACAATGGAAAGATTGGATGAGAGTTTGTAGCAATGATGAGAACATGCAAGCAAAGGCTATTGTTAAAGCAATCAATGATGAAAAACTTTTGGAATGAGGTGGAAGCTATCCTAGCCATCTGTGATCCCATTTTGTCTATACTGAGATTCTATGATGGAGAAGGTCCAAAAATAGGAGAAATCTATGAGAGCATGGACAATATGGTTGGAAAGATCCAGGACATTATGGATAAAGATGACAATCCACACAGAAGTGATTATCCAGAAATATAAGATATAATTTTTCACGCTGGGAAAAGATGAATACTCCACTTTAGTGTCTTGCATATGCTCTCTCCCCATGGTACTATGATAGAGAATATCTTGGAAATGAAGCTCCTGGGGGCGTTCGAAGGAAAACACCAAATGAAGATTAGAGGTTATGGAAGGGGTAATGGAAGCTTTACGTTGAAAAGCGGATTCAGACCATGAGTATGCAATCTTACATGAGTAGTTTAATGATTTTGTTATGAAGAGGGGAATGCTTGCACTTCCTGCTATTAAACTTGATGCGGGCACAATGGATCCAATTAAATGGTAGTTCAGCTATGGTGCCCAGGCTCCAAATTTGGCAGCGGTGGCAACGATAGTCCACTCCTAACCAATCAACAGTTCATCAGCAAGAGAAACTTTGGAGTACCTATGGATACATCTAAAGCGCAAAGAGGAACAAGCTAAATGTAAAGACAACTGACAAACTAGTCTATATCCACCATAATTTGTGCCTTCTGCCAAGGGCCACTGAATGCTACAAAAATGGAGCGCATGCCATCTGGGATGTTGAAAATTCTAATATCTAAGGGTAAACACAATTTGAATATTAAGCTCAAAGCAATTTGTTTTAGTTTTGTTCTTACCAATAAATATTAATAACATTCCTGATTTTACAAACTCGCAGGATTCGACAAGATTAAAGGGTGTGCAGCCGTGGAGTGCTGAGTGCAGACATGTGGTTACAACAAATGGTACAATATATTTGAAACTTTTATCTATATAATTAGAATATAGTTTTATCTTTATGAATGTCAAGTTTAGACTTATTATATTGTGACAGAACCGACAAATTTATACGAGATTAAGCATGATTGCCTCCGTTTTAACACGTTGGCACACATACTCTCTCCCATATAAATCCGGTAGTCCGCCGAGTGTCACGAAGGACCTCGGTAAATCAACTTACAGCAGGATCGTACTGATCAAGGAAATATTATTTACAAGTACGGAGTTCACAGCGGAGATTTATTACAAACAGAGTAATATAGTTATTACAATACCAAGTTTAAATATTATACATAAAAGTTTCTGGTTTTGAAAACCATTTACTCAAATACATAAAGCACTGCCATGCTCACATATACCTCCATACACAGCAGAGAAGGAAAGTGATAGGATAAGACCATGCCCTGTGGTCTTTACTCCTCTGCATCTATGGCAGGGTTATTACATGTGAGGCAGTAACCCTCATATAGCACATCACCTGCAACGTTGGAAATAGAACCCTAAGTACTCAATTATACTCAGCAAGACTTACCCGTCACAGAGTAAAACAAAAAGACTCTTAAGAATATGCAAGGCTTAATTGGTGGGGTTCATAGGGTAGCAAAGTTTTGCAAAAGAGCTTACTAGCTTCATCTTTTATTCAGGTTTGGCATAGGTTTTATTAGAATCATTATTACTAAGTTTGCATCTATCCTAAACTAACATGTATTTGATCCAAACATGGAGTAATTCATAATCATCATGTTTACTGTATTATAGGATCAACTTTGCTTCTTCGATAGTGATCAAGTTTCTCACTATCCGGGAGAGACAGCGATTCGAATCGATTTAATCCAGCTGGATAAAGCCCGTATCAAACACCCTTACGAACCCATCCAAAAGTTCGTATTGTGTTGGGTAGATTTTCACTCTATTCGGGATACCGTGGGCTTGATCCACAATGCAAGGCTCAGGGGGCAGGCGGTGCCAGGACGCTCAGGCTATGCCTGCCCTTGGTCAAACCCTGTCCCACCGTACATTCTTTCTCTCCGCCAGCGATGCATTGCAGTTCAAATCCCAGCCCGACTAGTAGTGCTATAGCTTCACAGTCGGAACGAGTTATCTGGCTGTTATGTGAAGATACGTTCAATCTCGATCAAGGTCCAAACTACAAAATGACCCCAAATCATTTTTATACAGACGGTGATAAACAAGGATGTATGCCTAACCGGCAATCAGGACCATAAAGGTACACTGCATCCCGTCTGTTTTCCATTATCACATGATTTTTTATTCACATTGGTCTCCACTACCAATGCGAAGAGGTAAAAACCTAAATCTCACAGGCGACAAGAGATCACCTGACTTCTACCGGTTTAAGCATGGCTAAGCATAGAACGGTACTTATCTAGTAATAACAGGGTGTTAATTCTGGACAAGGTATATAATACAACAACGGTTTCATTCAACTCTTATAAACGTAGATGCACATCTCATAAAGTAAATTTACTCAAAAGTAATTCAGAAATAGAATAGTAGATATATAGAATGTTCGGGGCTTGCCTCGGCGAAAAGTGGAGGGTTCGTGGTTAGGACACTCTGGCAGTGAGTCAGTGTCGGGTTCTTCACCTTCGGCTGGTAACTCCTGAGGGTTCTCCTCGATTATCTCGTACTCGACGAGATTTTCTTCTTCCGATCCTATATGTATGAACAGGATGTATACATGAAAATAATGCACTCTGGTAGGCTAGACAATGATGATGTGATGGCATGTTGTATGATGAGGTGCATCCATGTAACCCTAGTTAGTGCAATTGGATTGGTTACATGAAATGATAAACTTGTTTTTATCATTTACTGAGTATGTGCATATTTCTTCTCCGGTAGAGAAGTTTGCAAAACTATAGAGTACTACTGATATGACATGGTTTTCACGATAAAGTTGCAAGCCAACAAAACCTAACTCTACTCTCCTAATAAAACATAAAATGTTGATTTTAGTTTCATAAAACAAGGTTAAACTAGCAAAACACTATCATTGCCATGAAACAGTAAGGGTGAGTGTTCCATGGTCTTCACACAACATGCCAAAGTCACTGAACTTGATCATGTATCAATCCCATGTACTATGTGTTTTATTTACTAAAGAAAAACACTAATTAGAATAGGTTTGACATAATTATAACAGTGAAAGTGTTCAAAATAGTACCAAACTTTTTGTGAAGGTAAACAGTAGCATTAATAATACTCACACCAATTTTCAGAATTTTTGGAATAATATTTTAAGTTACAAAAATCATTAGGTAACCCCTTTATTAATTAAAAGGAGGAATTTTAATTCATGACAAAACTACTGGAAATGCATATTTACTATTTTTATATAAAATTACACATCAGGCAGAGCATACACATAATTTTTCATGATTTTAGCACTGATAAATAAATAGCTATAAAAATAACAAAATTGTTTACTGTTTACTTAATTAGAAATTCAATAAATCAAAAGAAAAAGAAAAACGCGCGCGGTTGGGATTTGGCCCGGCTCGGCCCAGTCCGCACAGAGGTGGCCCAAGTCGGCTTCCCGCGCGTGCACTACCGGTTTTGCAAAAGAGGACTCCAGTTTTCGGAAAATCAACCTGCGCTCCATTTTTATACTATTCACATGAGTCACTGTCTTTGCACATAACCCCCTGGGAGACTTCCTATTCTAAACAGCCGGTTCTTCCCCTTCTCCTGATTTGATCGGAGGCCCGACGGCCCTTGACCGGCGGTTGCCCGTCGATCCGAGGCATCTCCGGCGACAATGAGGGCACCTACGAGTTCCTAGAAGCCTCTCGCATCGATTGAACTAGGTTAGACATTCAAGGTGGGCTGTGGTTATGGTGGCGACGAACAGAGCGGCACGACGGCACTGGTCACTGTCGTGCCCACCATCTCCGGCGACAACAAGCTCAATCGAGCTCTGTTTAGGCTCTACGGTGCTTCCATAAAGGTCTAGATTTGGTTTCCAGGCTGGGTTGAACACTGGAAAAGCACGAACATGTGCACAGTGGCTCAGCGGCGAGGACACGGCGGTGGCAAGCCATGTTCCGGCCAAACCGTGACGGTAGCGTTTAAAATTTTTTGGCTCTACAGCTACTATAACTCTAAAAGAGCATGAAACATGGATATAAACAAATTAAAACGCAACGGAGGGGGCTAGCCTCGTGCGGATGCACGCTGTGTAAATGAAACGAGAGCACAGGGACGGCGAGCGCGTACTGGGAGCTCACCAGTGGCCTAACGGCAACGAGATCTGGTCGGGGTGGAAGAGGAGGATGTGATGAAGCTGTGTGCACGATTAATTTGATTATGGTGCAATGTGGTGGTCCAATTTGGTCGGCGACACAAGGTGGACGACGGCGGACCGAGGTGAGTGGTCTGGCGAGAACAGCAGTCTCCGGCGGTTTTTATAGGCATAGGATGGTGTGGCGAGGTGGCAGGCAGCTTCGCGAGCTCAGTGACGTGCTCAGGGAGGTGGCAGAGCCGGAATGGCGTTGGGGCGACGAACGGTGCCGGCGACGCCACCTCTCTGGACATGAACAGAGAGAGAACGGGAATGGGAGATCGCCACCGCGATGGGGAAAGGCCATAGGTGCTTCTCCACTCCGTTGCTAGAGAGATGAGGTCCTTAACTACACTGGACGACGAGTTCAAGCCGGCCGGGGCGCTCCTCTGTGGTTGACAGCGAGCTCGGGGGTCTTAACTACCCAGAGACGTGGCCGGGGGTGCGACCGTGGCCCGACGGCCTCGCCGGCGACACGAGGAAAGGCAGGAGCAGCGCGCGGTACGGGCAACACAGGCGATTCACTGTAGCAGTGACACTCAATTTCTCCCCTTTTCAAATTACTCCAGATTTTGTATAGCAACTTGAAAAATTCTAAAAAAAAAGTTGTTCAAAATTTCAAATACTACAACTTTGCTTCTTGAAGCATACTCGAATTCTGTCTAGATTTCGAAATACAAATTTGCCCTAAAGTAAATCATTTGAAATTTGGTTTGAAATTCAAATTTTTGTCTAATAACTTCAAAAATTTCCTATATAGAAGTTGTTCCAAATAATGAGCTTTACAACTTTGCTTTTTACACCAAAGTCATATTCTCAATATTTTTGAAATTAGAGTTTAATCCTTTGGATAGGAATTAATTTGATTTTTCTTTTAATTTCAAAATAATCCAACTTAGGGTCTTGGAAACATCAATTTAAAATTGGAATCAAGTCTAGGTTGCTAAAATAAAGTTGTGACAAATAAAATCTTGTTTGGATCACATATATGTGTATATATAAACCCATTTGCATTTCTAATAAAATTAAAGCAATTTCAAACAAAATTTTTTGCTATCCAATCAGGTCAACCTTGTTTGACTATATAATTGTGATGATCAAAACCACTCAAGAAAAGAACACTAATATTTATATGATGATCACATATAAAATGAATAGTAACAATGTTAATATTACTATCATGTGATCATGATTATGAATAGTGATTAATGCTCATGTGTGCAAATGCAAGTGCTAATGCATGTTTAACACCTAGGGTGTTACAGCTCCTCCCCCCTTATAGAAATCTCGTCCCAAGATTTAGAGAAAGTTACCATTTTGAAAAGAAGGCAGGGTAAGTTGTTTGGAGAAAATCATCTCGCTCCCAAGTAGCTTCTTCTTCAGTGGAATTGTTCCATAACACTTTATAGAATTTTACTATTTTGCTTCGGGTTACTCTTTCACTTTCTTCTAAAATTTCCACAGGCTCTTCTTCAGATCTGATCTTAAAGTAACATCATCTAAATCAATCACTTCAGTTGGTGCTCGCAAACACTCCTTCAATTGAGAAACATGAAAGACATGGAATATGGCACTCATTCTTGGCGGAAGTTCTATGGCATAGGCAACTTCTCCTTTCTTTGCTAAAACTCTAAAAGGTCCCAGATAACGAGGGGCTAATTTTCCTTTTACTCCAAATCAATTTTCTTTCTTCATAGGTGAGACTTTTAGATACACAAAGTCAGCAACTTCAAATTGTAGTGGTCTTCTTCTTTTGTCAGCATAACTTTTCTGACGAGATTGGGCAGCTTTAAGATGAGCTTGAATTGTACGGATTCTTTCTTCTGCTTGCTTTACAAAGTCAATACCATAGTATCTTATTTCTCCGGGTTCTACCCAATTCAAAAGAGTTCTACATTTCCTGCCATAGAGTGCTTCAAATGGGGCTATTTTAATGCTTTCTTGATAACTATTGTTATATGAGAATTCTGCTAAGGGTAACCATTCTTCCGATGAACCGGAAAATGAAAGTACACAAGCTCGTAGCAAATCTTCCAAAATTTGATTCACTCTTTCTGTCTGACCGGAAGTTTGTGGATGATATGCAGAACTTCTGATAAGTTTAGTGCCCATACATGAATGTAAGTGTTCCCAGAAACGAGCCATAAATTGGGGTCCTCGGTCTGAGATAATAATCTTTGGAACACCGTGTAATCGTAGGATTTGGGCTATATATAAATCAGCACACTGAGGGGCTTTATAATTGTCTTTAACCGGTATGAAATGTGCGGACTTAGTGAATCGGTCTACAATCACCCGTATGGAATTATATCCCTTTTGGGTTGTAGGTAGGCCAGTTATGAAATCCATACTGATCTCCTCCCATTTCAATTCAGGAATGGATAGTGGTTGGAGCAGTCCAGCTGGTCGTAAATGGCCTGCTTTCACTCGTCCACATACATCACAGTGGGCAACATAACGTGCTATTTCTTTCTTCATCTTGGTCCACCAAAATCTTGGCTTTAGATCTTGGTACATCTTACTACTTCCTGGGTGAATTGACAGGTTAGAGAAGTGAGCTTCACATAAAATTTTCTCTCTCAACTTCTCATCCTTGGGTACAACCAAACGATCATCAAACCATAATACCCCATTCTCATCTACTCAGAAGTGTTTAATCTCCTTTTCCTATATTTTCTGTTTGATATGATATATTCCGAAATCAGTCTTCTGACCTTCTATGATTTCTTTTTCCAGTGTACAGCTAACAATTAAGTTACGAAGTACAGCAGGATGCAAAAGGTTAAAGCTTTCTTCTGAAGATACATCTGTGTAATTGCAATGCGCTTTTCTACTGAGAGCATCTGCAACTACGTTGGCTTTTCTAGGATGATAGTGCACTTCCAAGTTATAATCCTTGATCAATTCCAACCATCTTCTTTGTCTCATGTTCAGCTCTAGTTGAGTGAAGATGTATTTGAGGCTTTTATGGTCAGTGTAGATATGGTAGACATTTTCCTAATAGATAATGCCTCCAAATTTTTAAAGCATGAACTACGGCTGCTAATTCCAAATCATGGGTGGGATAATTTTCTTCTTGCTTCCGTAGTTGTCGTGAGGCATAGGCAATGACTCGACCTTCTTGCATCAAGACACAGCCGAGACCAATGCCTGAAGCATCACAATAGACATCAAAGGGTTTATTTATGTCTGGTTGTGCTAGGACTGGGGCAGTGGTCAATAATTTTTTTAATGTTTCGAAGGCTTCTTCGCATTTGCGTATCCAAACAAATTTTTCATCTTTCTATAACAGTCTAGTCATTGGTTTGGCAATTTTGGAAAAGTCTGGAATGAAACGTCGATAGTAACCGGCTAAACCAAGAAAACTTCTAACTTCAGTGACTGTGGTCGGGGCTTTCCAGTCTAGTACCACCTGTACTTTACTAGGGTCTACCGAAATTCCATTTTCGGATAAAACATGGCCCAAGAATTTGACTTCACGAAGCCAGAATTCACATTTGCTAAACTTGGCATACAACTGATGCTCTCTGAGTCTGGATAAGACTATTCTTAGATGCTCGACATGATCTTCTTCATTTTCAGAGTATATCAGGATATCATCAATAAACACCACCACAAACTTATCCAACTCAGCCATGAACACTGAGTTCATTAAGTACATAAAATGGGCAGGTGCACTGGTAAGACCGAAAGACATTACCAAATACTCATACAAGCCATAGCGTGTAGAGAAAGCAGTTTTGAGAATATCTTCAGGCCTTATCTTTATTTGATGATAGCCTGACCTTAGATCAATCTTAGAGAACACTTTCGCTCTTGCTAATTGATCAAACAGAATGTCTATCCGAGGCAAAGGGTATTTGTTTTTGATGGTCACTGCATTAAGGGGGCGGTAATCTATACACATTCTTAGGGTTTGGTCTTTCTTTTTCACAAACAAGACGGGACATCCCCACAGAGATGAACTAGGTCGAATCAAACCTTTATCCAACAATTCTTGTAACTGTTTCTTTAATTCGGCTAGTTCATTTGGTGGCATCCTATATGGCCTTCTAGAAATAGGAGCAGTGCCTGGAATCAAGTCAATAGCAAACTCTATATTTCTGTCGGGTGGTAGTCCAGGTAATTCATCAGGGAATGCATCTGGAAACTCACATACCATCGGAATATCTTCTAGTTTATCAGTTTTGGTAGCATAGGATAAGCATTGGAGTTGTGGGTCTACAGAGAGTGATAGTTGAAAAGTACTACCATCAAGTGCATCTAACTAGAGTGTTTTATTGGTAGTGTCGAGGATTACTTTATGTTCTCTCATCCAATTCATACCCAAAATGATATCTAAACCCAGATTTGGCAGCACAATTAGGTGAGCCAAAATTTCTTTTCCTCCAAAACTAAGTTTTGCAATCCAAACTATATGGTTTGTATCTGTTTCAGACCCAACTGAATTGATTACAAAACCACTTCTCAATGTGCTAATTTGGAACTAATGCTTGAGTGCAAATGCTTGATTGATAAATGAATACGATGAACCGGAATCAAACAAAACAAGTGCAGGCATATTGTTTACAAGAAACATACCAGTGGTCACTGGTTCTCCTTTAGGGATTTCTTCCACAGTGGTATAGTGAACACGCCCAATGCGCGCACCTGTAGCCTGCTTCTTGTTGCCGGATGACTTATAACCGGTCTTCTGTTTTGTTTGATTCTGCTGATTCTGCTGGGTTGACTAATCTTGCTTCGGGGAACGACAATCACGAGCATAGTGTCCTATTTTTTCACAATTGTAACATGGAAAGTTCCTAGGACCTTCCTGATATCCTTTATGTGCATTTCCCTGATATGGCTGCTGTCGCTGATTGTTCTGCTGATACTTTTGCTGCTGCTGAGGGGGTTTATACCGCTTGACAGGTGGGCGGTATTGAGGTTTTGACACCAATTGGGTTTGCCTGGGCTGTGAAGCTACACCACTGGTGTATGGCGCCTTACGCTTCTTGTCTTCCCTGCACAGGCGAATCTTGTTTTCCAGAGTGATAGCATCACTAACCAGCTCATTATAAGTGGCATACTTGGAAAGAGCAAGTTCTTTTTGTAGCTTTGGGGTCAATCCTCCAATGTAACATTCAATCTTTTTCTTTTCTGTATTGACATATTCTAGGGCATACTTGGACAAATGATTGAAAGCATGAGTGTATTCAGTTACAGTCTTGGTGCCTTGGACTAGTTTCTGAAATTCATTTAACTTGATTCTCATAACCCTTCAGGGATATGATGGCCTCTAAAAGCTTCCTTAAACTCATCCCATTCCTTCTGGCAGGGCTTTTAGATGGTTGGTCCACCAAGTACTAGCTACACCGTGAAGATGGTGAGCTGCAAACTCAACCTTCTGTTGCTCAGTGCAGTTGAGAAGACGAAATGTCTGCTCAATTGTGTTTAACCACTCATCGGCTTGCAGAGGTTCTTCGGCTTGAGAAAACACAGGCGGTTTAGCATTCAGAAAATCCTTATAGTTGCTGAGTTAATTTGGTCTATTGCCGTGATGATTCTGATGTCCTGGTGTGGTATTCTGGGCAATTTAGTTTAAGGCAGCTTCCATATTCTCTTGACCACCCAATAGCCGAGCCAGCACGTCGGCTGCATTGGGCGGTGTTGGAAGTTCTGATGGTTCAACATCATCACCATCATGACCATTTGTACGGGTGCGAGGCATCTGTAGTAAATATATGTGTTTTTGTTATGGTGTTATGTACAAAATCTTGATCTAATATCCATCCATATTGCAGGAAAGCTAAATTGGACTTATTATCAAGGGCATAACATGAAATTTTTCATAACACTGCAATGTTTATGAACATAGCCTCCAAGTGCTTGTTTCATTGAGTTCAAACTTCTCACTTGTTGCAACATGTTACATGACTACACAACTTATTTCGTTACACTACCTTTTTACATGATCTTATTTAAACTAGTACTTATTACATGAAGTTTCTCTAAAACTCATCTCCTGAGTCATTTGGATAGTCATCATCTAGGCTAGTCTCCGTTTGGTCATCAGGTATGGCTTCTAAATCTCCGTCTGACTCTTCAGAATCAAATTCTTCACCAAATCCTTATAGTTCCATTACATCTTCAAAATCTTCTTCCCCAGGTACCCCGACTGGTGGTTGCGCTGGCAATGCTGCAACATGCATTGTGCTGAGCTCATTTTGAAGATTCTCGATCGTTGCATTTGCTTCATCTATTTGTGCAAGCAGTTCTTCTTCAAAGAACTCGAACTCATGATTGGCAGTTTCTTCTCTAGCGGCATCCCTTTCAGCTTCGGCTATAGCAGCACGTTCTACGGCTTCATTTCTTTGTTGTTCTACCAAGGCTGCTTGACCTAAATAGGTAGTCATTTGATGGTTCATTTCTAACGCTCGTTGGCTTGCTTGAGTAATGGCTTGGTTAACCTGGTTTTTGGAGTCTTCCCAAAGCCCATAGATTTTCGGTGATTTTCAACTCAATATTGTTGAGGTTGTACATTCGTCGCCAAAAGTTCTTAGACTCCTCTCTAGCATGATGCATCTTGGTCATGGCAATCAGGGCACAAGCAGAGGTGACAAGGTAGGGACTATAGCCAGCTTGGTTTTCATCAGTTAATGCAGCAACACGTTGACACCAGACTGCATTTTGGAAGTCTTGTGGTGGGAAGAAACACATGGATGTATCTTTTATTTCATTGGCATGTTCCTGGCAGATCTTTTGTAGCATCTCAAAAGCTGCTACTTGACCTGCTTCCCACTCATTGGCACCATCTTTTTCAATTGTCCATGCTTGCCATGATGGATTATTAGTGAGTGCTGGAACGTGTAGTTTCAATGAACATCCCGCATTCCCTTAAATCTTGGTTTGCTTCCAACGGTATATTGGTGGGGTCAGTGTATCCTGCAAGCTCAAATACCCTCCAAAGTAAGGCAGGAGCCAAATGGTTCTAACAGAGTGGTCTCCTCAGTGTATGGGGCAGGTTCCATTTTCTGTAAACATGGTAAACTTTTAAAACAATTTATTCTGAGAGAAAATAGAATTTTAATATTTGAGCCATATGTAAGGGAAGGAGCTTATGCGATGAGGTGAATGAGCTTATTAACATGATGCATGCTCGTCTTATTCGTCCTCACACACCTAGATACTATTGATATGGACGGTGCCATTCGTACGTGCTCTCAAGTTAATCGCAAACTACACGATAACTACACGATTCGTAGTTAGTGTACCTGCAGAAAATTTCAATGCAGCCCAACCCCAACAGAGATATATCAAATGTAAATACAGCACAGTTGTTGGCACAAAAAGTGGTTCCCTAAGCCCAATACACCAGCGAAGCCGGAAACGACCCTTGAAAGCAATAGAGCTCTCGCAGATCCAGCTAGCTTCGGACCTGGTCTGAGAGTGTCGGTAACACCCAAGCGTGCCAGTCAATTTGACCTGCAATTGATAAGGAAACAGATATAATCAGTAACTCAAGGTGGAACTAACTGGTGAGTCCAGATAGTTCCAACTGTATGGCTCAAAGAGCCAGTATAATCGGAGATCAACTAGAAAGCCGATTCCGTCATGTTATGAACCGATTGTATAATAATGAAGTAAAACGGCTATCAGGATACTCATATGAAGATAATAACGTACTAGCCGATCTAATTCAGTTAATGTGTATAAAAGAAAATAGATCATGTGTACATATCTGATCTGTCCATCAAACAAGCAGAGATCTATCAAAGCTGGTCTAAAAGGCCAGTGGCTTTAGTAAATCCTCTTCGCTAAGCTCACCAAGTCTGCATTCACTTGGTCTAACGGCCAGCAGGCTTCAACAAACCCAGCAAACAAAGCTAGATCGTTTGCTATCCAAATAAGTCTATATACACGATCTATTCGTGAAAGCGTAACTGAATCGGCTCTTTAGCTGATGCAGGGTCCATGAAGCACGAATGAATGCTAGCGCAGTCATAAACAGACCTCAAATTAAAGCAAGTCTAATCTAGCGACACTTGTTTAGGTTAAACCTGTTCCACCGGATGACACTCAGTTTAACTTAAATAAGGACACGAAAATAAGACTTACGATAACTTCAGAACTACTTATGTCTCAACTAGCACCGAACGCACAACATGTAACGAACAAGATTGATAGGGAATTAGCCGATGTAAGCATAGAACCGATCTTCATGGTAAAATAAGCATAAGAAAGCATAAACGACGATCAGATTTAAGTGAATCTAAGGCCAAATCTATCAATCTTGATCGGGCAGAAAGATGTTATATTGATAAATAAACAATAAAAAACAAATAACATCTTGGTAACTTAATGAATCTAACTAAATTGCCATATTTAGCTAGAGCCGATAACTAATCCATGCGTGCAAACTATCTCAATCTATAGCCTGTCTACCGGATGACATTAACTAATAGATTAATCAAGCAAAAAACACGAATCGATAACTAATCCGCGTGTGAAAACCGTCCTAATCTGCATCTCGTCCGCCGGATGACGGTTAACACAGATTGATCAGGTAAACCAGCGTGAATCATCCTTGACTCACTGTGCTTCCCACGTCCACCGGATGACGCCAAAGAAACAGAGCTTAGCAAGGACCCTGGTCCGCCATGCTTCCACGTCCACCGGATGACGCTAAAAAGACATAGTTTAACAGGGGGTTGACGATACTTACAAGCAAGCCTGCGTCCACCGGATGACACCCAGCCTGGATGAAGTAACTCGCCGGACTCGACTGACTCTAGGGTTTGTTGGCCGGAGCCGAAAGTTGTGTTGTATTGATGTTGTTGTTGTTTCAATGGCTGAGGGCTTATATTTATACCCTGAGCGTAGATAGAGTCCTAGTCAAATTACAATTCATCAATAGATAAGGAAACTAACAAACTATCCTATATCTAAGGTAACTTGGAGTCCCACCTTCCCTTTCCATAATGGACTCCGATCGTGATCGCATCCTAGCGGCGCGGACCCTGGATGACGTCATCAATACCGACGCTGCGCGCCTCCTGTCACCTTGCCCTGATAACCGATTCACCGTACAATCGGCTATTTCCTCCCTTCCGCTGGACGGAATCTGCTTCCGAAATCGGCTATCTTCCTCCGGTATCGGCTATCTTCCTCTGGTATCGGCTATCGGCTCTCAGCCCAAAATTTGGTGTTAACACATGCTCCCAATTTTGGAATAAACTGGTTTATTCCGAAATTAGCGCTTGAGCCTTCAAATAGTCAAACCGCAGCTTCCCTCTCGGCGCTTCAAACTTTCGCACCAAAACGAAACCCTAAACCATCGCAATTTCCGCCACGGGCTTCAATCCACCGCCATCCGCTTCGATTCACCGCCGTCAAGCCATCCCCGAGCTAATGGCGACCCCTTCCGAGGTCCCTGAGGTATCAATTTCATCAATCCTCCTCCTGATTTGTGAATCCCTCTTCAACCTCACTGAGTACGAGTTTCAAATCCAGGTACTGAGGAATGATATTCTGATTCCGCTGAAGGACATCCCCGACACCTACTACCTGGGTCCGATGGGCGATCCGGTCCCCAAAGATTTCATTGTTCAAGAAACCAACCAGTTCCCATTCCGAAGCTCCATGACGGGCGCCTCTTCTTGGGCCAAATCCTTCAGAAACTGGCCAAGCGTACCTGCTGGATGGAGGAACTGGTTCCGTCGCGTCGCGGCGAAGAAACGCGCGGACTGGGAGGTACGCCATCTAAGCCAATGTCTTGACCTATCATTATCAGAGATGGCAAGGAATGAGCCGCTCCTGATAGCCACCAATCACTTTTGGTCCAACTCCCTGAATGCTTTTGTATTCGGAGATGGTCCAAAAACCATTACCCTGGACGATATCCATATGCTCACCGGGCTTCAGATCACTGGATCATATGACTTCTGGGATCTCTGCTCCAGTGGCAAGAAGGACCCGTACTTCCCGAAGCTAGACACATACAAAGGGTGGAGTGGCATTGTTCAACACCATCAGAAGACCTCCTCTTCCGTCAGGGAGAAAGAACATGTCGTATTCTTGACCATGTGGCTTGAGAGATTCGTGTTCTGTGGCGCCACTGCTGGACCAGCATACCCTTATCGGGTCTTAGCAGAGAAACTGGCTCAAGGGCACTCCATCCCCCTGGGCAAACTCCTGTTGGGTGCAGCATACAGGCTTATGAACCAGGTGTTTAGTTCCTTGGTTATAGGTGAAGAAGTACAATGCATAACAGGCCCTTGGTGGCTAGTACAGTTATGGCTCAACCTATATCTGCATAAGCTGGTAAGAACACAACTCCAGGGCCTCAACTTTCCATCCACCGAGTACTCAGAGGAGGAGGATCCAAAAACCAGAGGCTATCAAAGTTTTGGTGAAGCTGCTTCTGCCATAACCATCCCAACTTCAAAGGGCAACATGCTGGAAACATTATATAGGGGCTTGGGACCAAAGGTTACTACCTGGTTCCCCTATGAGGATGAAGATCAATTTCCAACGCCCTCCAGCTTCAAGTTCAACAACGGGTGCTCTAATGATGAGGCTATCAGAATCTTGAATGCAATCATAAAACCTTGTGCCTTGCCAGTAGATTCCAAACACCTTCATAGCTCGAGCGGCAAGCCAACTAGCTATCCCTCTTATGAATTTTATCACCCAAATATAGCGGCAAGACAGCTAGGCTTTGGCCAATTGCCCCTTCGGCTCCCTTTCTTGAATACCTTGAAACCCAAGGAAAATATTATAGAGCTCCTTCAGGTTGGCAGAATTTTTCAACTCGGAGCAAACCTGCCCACATTCTCGCCGAAGCCGTGGAATCAGATCTGCATCACCCATCAGAGTTTTAATGACTGGTGGCAGCGATGGCACGCTCACTTGTTCTGCCAGACTGTCCACGACAAATGCAGAGCTCTGGACTCGAACTTCCAATCTTCTCGAGTGGTAAGTGTTCTCAACTGATTCCAGTAAAAACGGCTTTAGTCAAACATGTCACTTAACAGATGTTTCTCGCAGGACCCATCATCTAATCCACCAGAACAAGTGGAATACTATCCCCCTTGTCCGACAGCGAGGCTAGGTTCTCGAGCACCGATGCTGGGACAACTAATGTTAGGCCCTGCTGTACTGACGTCCCCTTCTGCTTCAAAACGGCCAGCTGCATCTCAGCTTCAAAAACAAGCACCCAAGAAACGTCGTTCGATAAGAAAAGTTCAGGTATCCAGAAGTAGCATCTCCCTTTATTGCAGTATGCTCTGACTCTTAAATCGGCTTTCTACCAGGTGAAACCCTAGCCAATTCAAGATACCTTGGGAGAGAAACAGGCCGAAGAACCACCAGAATCCACCGGCCATGAGGAGTCAGCTGCTCAAGAAGAAGGGATCCAGAAAGAAGGAGCCAAAACTCAGGTACTACTCATTGGGCTTTTCTTTCCTCGACGCAAATGCCCTGATTGACCAAATCTTCTTTTCAAAAATACAGCCGAACAGCCCTTCCGATGAAGTCTGGGCGAACCTTGAAGAAGAGGAGTCGCCCCCTGAGAGGAATCCAGGTAACTCCTATTCAGCTGTTAGCAATTATCCTTGCTTCCATACTGCTCTTACTTCTGGTTTGCAGAAATCCATCTGCCCGGGGCAATGACAGCTGAGGATCCGCATGCCGCAAGAGACAAAACTGCCTTAGTCGAACAAGCAACATCGGCATCAACCCTACAACCCTCAGGCCTCATTCAGGTATCCTGTCTCTGCTAGAAAACAATTAACCTATATTGTACCTTTTCTGATGAGAGAATGTATGTATTGCAGGTACAGAAGCCTTCGTCTCCCGGCTATTCATTCGACATAGAAGAATTCTGTGATAGAGACGAACTGGCCTCCTCCTCCGAGAAACTTTCAGAGCCAAATTTCATCAATCGGCTGAGTGCACTTCTATCCCATCTAGAGGGTGATCTAGTTGCTCTGGCCTCGAATCCCGGACTGATTGATCAAATAATCGAACTTGTCCAGCAGCAACCCAATCTGACAGCCTTGAAATTCCTGCAGAGACTCGGTGATCTTAAAGTTACGGCATCAGGGATTATCACTGCTCATGGGAACCTGGCAGAGCTTGAACAGCTAAGGAGCAACAAATCGGCCAACAGATAAGAGGCCACCGGATTAGCCGATCGAGCCAGGATGCTCAAATCTTCAATCAGCACAGCCGAAACAGAACTGGAGACATTGAAAACGAGATGAGACCAGCTGAGAAAAGAACTGGAAGCAGTTGAGTCGGCTATCAGTGAGCGCGAAATCACCATTTCCACCAGCACGATCGAGCTCTCCCAGAAAAAGAAAGAAATCAGCAGCTTGGTTGTTGCAGGCAGGAAGACATGTCAACGCCTGGATCTGTTGCAGTCCACTAAAAACCGAGATCAACAATTGTTGCAGGCTGGTCATGCGCTCCGTGCTGAATTAGTAGAACTGATCCGATCTTTATTAACTTTGTAACATCATAGGTGTACTACTTGGCATGTTCTTTTCTATTTGCAACTTTTGTCCTCATGTTGTTTCACCCCGAATTTGAAAATTTAGCCTGATCTGCCTTTGATTTCATACCTTAGTATTAGCTTTGTCCTGTTTTGAATTGACTTTGTTCTGCCTGATACGTTTCTGCATGTGAATCGGGTCTCAGGCTTACATTGTACCTTAGAATCGATTACTCAGCCTGATCCATTCTTCATACGAATCGACTTACGGGCCTGCTTCTTAGCATCGGCTTTGTTCTGCTTTCCCTTAGAATTAACCCCTCAGCCTGATTCACTACGAATCGGCTTGTGGGCACTCACAATAGGATCGGCTAAACAGCCTGACCCAAAAAGCCGATCGGTGTGCGACCATTGATGGCGGCGCTTCATCTCCCTGATCTGGCAACTGTTCCGGATTCAAGAAACACGGATCAACTGCAACCTAAAATCCGCCGCGTCGTCTAGCTTCCCAAAGAAACCGCCTTGGTACCCGTGCTGTCTTATAAATAGTTGGCAGACTTGAGGAACTGTCACACGCCATCGTATCCGTCTCGCCGACCAACTCTTCCGGCCGCCTCCTTGTATCTATTTCGCTTCCGCTCTCTCAATCTTCATTCACGACCATGGCCGGCAATGGAGACCGTGGGAAGCGCCCGGCGTCCGAGCCCATCGACGGCGATGAGATGGAACGGAGCATCCACCGCATCTGGGCCAGCGTCGCCCGAATCGAGCAGACGTTAGGGTAAGTTCAACCGTCAGCCTACCATCTCCTTGCTGTTTCTGTCTGATTCGATCTGTTTCCGCAGTCACCAGCCATCTTTCGTCAGCGGCATTGTTGGCTCCTTAGCCGGCCTGAACACCCCAGCCCCCGGTGTTGATCTTCCTCGGGCAGCCCTGGCGGATGGTGACGCTGTTCCTGCAACTGGGACGGCCGCCCCGAAAACCCCCGCCGCTGGTGACGCCGTCGGGCCCTCTGCTCCTGTAAGGGCTCCAATCAGGCGTATGATGCAAGACAGCGGACGGGGAGTCCATAGCAGGTATCTTATTCGCCCTTTTCGCTAATCTTTAAATCTGGCTAAATCTATGTGCCTGATCTGATGGTTCCTTTCAGCCAACGTCCCCCACTCCATCTGCCTTCCGGTGCACCGATTGGTGCCAGTTCCTCGATGCGTCGCACGGCGCCACAACCGAACCTCCATCACGCTCCGGCTCGCAGCACCACCTCCGGAGCAGGATCGAACTCGGACTCATCTTCGAGTTCCCGCGACTCCTACACCGCCGCCGACGACCGCCACTTCCACCATGAGATGGTGCGGTACCACAATCTCTACTCCGAGGCTACCAAAGAAGCTGGCCGGCTGGAGAAGGAGAATGAGGACCAGGCAGTCGCGCTCGTTGCCGCCAACATTGATTTGGTGGAGGCACGGGCCAACCTCGCGGAGTCGCAGGCCGCCATGGCAGGTAATCTCTCGCTTTGTCTAATGGCGTGTATGGCGTGTTTTCCAGCACTGACCTTCCTTGTTTGTGCAGCCCTGACGGCGCAGCTGCATGAACTACGCGTGGCCGCGATGAGTGCCACCAACGTCCTCCGCGCGCGGGGCCAAATGCAGGTGGAGCAGCTTGCGGACGTGCACCACCGCGTCCGCCAGGTGGCGATGAGCGGCGTCCGTCATGGTGCCGCGGGAGCTCTGGCCGCCGCCCAGATCAACTCCGGCATCGTGCTGGAGAACGTCGAACCAGGGATCCGGGTAGGCCAAGACATGGAGGAGTTCGGCACGCTGATGGTCGCTTTCGTTCCTCATGCCGACGGTCTCTCCGTGTCCATCGACGCCGAGGACGTGATCCGGGATGGCGTCAATAATCCAAACTAGATTGTATTAGGCATTTTGATATATATGATACTTCTGAACTCGTTATGCCCGAAACAATCCAATCTGCAAGGCTGTATATTTTGTTTTTATTTTTTGCTCTAAAGGCGATGCTTATCGCATCGGCTGTTACACCCCGTCGAGGGTATTTCATTTTTGTGCTAAGGGCGACTCGTTTACACAGCATCAGCTGTTAGAGCCAGATTCACATTAATCGGCTATCACCCCCAACTGGGATGTTAGGGTAGTATTTCTTCAGATGCTTCCCGTTGATGGCCCTGGTGAGTTTCTGTCCTTCTAAATCTTCAAGGATGTAAGCATTACCCTGGGCGCACTCAACCACACGATACGGGCCTTCCCAGTTTGGCGACCACTTACCGAATCGGATATCTTCGTACCAATAGGCAGAATGACTTTCCATACTAGCTCTGATTCGGTGAAGCTCTTGCTCCTCACCTTAGTGTTGTAATACTTGGCCACCCGTACCTTGTTCCTTTCAATGTATTCCAAAGCCTTAAGCCGATGACAGTGCAAATCTTCTAAACTGTCCATCATAATGTCTTTGTATTCACCGGCTGTAAGCTTGTTTTGCAACGTGACGCGCCGTGTCTCAGACTGAATTTACCATGGCAGGACAGCAGCGTGTCCATAGACTAGCTCATAAGGTGAAGCTTTGATCGATCCATGTTATGCCATGCGATATGCCCATAGCGCCTCGCTCAGATGCAAATACCACTTTCTGGGGTTCTGCTCAATCTTTTTCTTGATGACCTTGATCAAAATTTTATTGGAGGTTTCTGCTTGTCCGTTGGCTTGGGCATAATATGGCGATGAATTATAAATCTTGATGCCCATGTCGTCGGCAAAGGTCATAAACTCCTCTGAAGTGAACATTGTCCCCTGATCGGTTGTGATCGTCTGAGGTATGCCAAACCTGTAAATAATGTGCTCCTTTACAAATTCGATCACGTCAGCTGAAGTGGCGTTCCTCAAAGGAATGGCTTCTACCCACTTGGTGAAGTAATCAGTCGCCACCAGGATCCATTTGTGACCGTTGCTCGATGGTGGGTAGATTTGGCTGATTAGATCGATACCCCATCCTCTAAACAGCCATGGCTTGATTATAGGATTCATAGCAGAGGCTGGAGACTTTTCTATATTGCCGAACTTCTGGCATTCTTGACACCCTTTATAATATTTGAAACAATCTTCCTGCATCGTAGGCCAATAGTAACCAGTCCTCCTGATGATCCACTTCATCTTGTGAGCCGATTGATGTGCACCGCAGACTCCATCGTGTACTTCGCTCATCAGCTTCACTGATTCCTCTGTCCCCAGGCATTTGAGCAGCACTCCTTTAACAGTATTGTAATACAACTGACCATCCAGCAACACGTACTTGGTGGCTTTGTACCCTAGCTTTCTGTTGACTAGTTGTGAAGGATTTGCCAGGTAACCTGCTATCTCACCCCTCCAGTCATCAGCTGATTGCTCGCTGTTACAAATCTTCTGCATCAGCCGATAATCCGACGCGTTCTGTGCCAGCCGATTAGCTTCCTGGTTCTGGGCCCCGGGGATGTGACAGAGAGATACCGTCATAAACTTCTTGATGAGAGCCTGGCACTGATCATAGTAGCCTCTGAGTAACTCGTCTTTACACTCATACAGGCCGAGCAATTGATTGATCACTAGTTGTGAATCGCCAAATACATCAACTGCATCGGCTTTTGCTTCATGCAGAAGCTGAAAACCTTTCCACGTGGCTTCATATTCAGCCTGATTGTTTGTGACAATCGGCCCGATCTGGAAAGCATACTCAAAGCGCATACCCCACGGCAAGATAAGCACTACTCCGGCGCCACCACCTTGCTTGCACGAAGAGCCATCAAAGAACATAGTCCATGGCGCTATATCCGCTACATTAGCCGATCCTCCGTGATGCTGTGTGATGAAATTGGCTATCGCCTGGCCTTTGACTGCTTTAGCCGATTCGAGCCTCAAGTCGAACTCTGAGAGCGCTAGGATCCATTTGCCGATCCGACCATTTAAAATTGGCATCGAAAGCATGTGCTTGATGACATCCTCCTTGGACACCACCACACACTCTGAGGCAAGCAGGTAGTGCCTCAACTTGGTGCATGAATAGAATAGGCACAAGCACAACTTCTCGGTCGGTATATATCTTGTCTCAGGGTCAAGGAGCCGCCTGTTCAGGTAAAAAACTGCTCTCTCCTTCCCTTCGAACTCTTGAAAAAGGGCCAATCCAATAGTATGGCTTTCGGCCGTCACGTACAACTTAAAAAGCTTCCCTATCCGTGGCGGTACTAAGACAGGTGGAGTTTTCATGTATTCTCTGATTTCGTCAAAAGCCTTCTGTTGCACGTCATCCCATTTCAACTCTTGATCATTCTTGAACTTCAACAATGGCGAGAACGGCAACACCTTCTCTGATAAGTTGGCGATGAACCTTCTGATAAAGTTAATCTTACCGAGCAAAGATTGCAATTCCTTCTTGTTGGTTGGAGGTACAAGTTCATCGATCGCCTTCTTGCTCTTGCTGCCGATCTCTATCCCCTTGCGGTGGACCATGAATCCCAGAAATTCGCCAGCCGACACGCCGAACGCACACTTGTTAGGATTCATCTTCAAACCATGTGTCCTTGTGCACTCCAGAGTGGCCCTCAGATCGGCCAGGTGATCTTTATAGCTCTTGGATTTCACCACCACGTCATCTATATAGATTTCAACGATATTGCCGATCAACTTGTGAAATATGTAATTCATAGCTCTCTGATAAGTTGCACCGGCATTCTTCAAACCAAACATCATGACCACCCATTCAAACAGACCAAGCGCACCAGGGCACCTGAAGGCAGTCTTCAGGATGTCTTCACCAGCCATAAAAATTTGATTGTAACCAGCGTTGCCATCCATGAAGCTAATAACCTGGTGCCCAGCGGCCAAGTCTACCAGCATATCGGCTATTGGCATAGGGTAGCCATCCATTGGTGTAGCTCTATTTGAAACCCTGAAGTCAATGCAGACTCGCAATTTACCATTCTTCTTGTACATAGAGATGATGTTCGATATCCATTTGGCATATCGGCAAGCTCGAATGAACTTGGCTTCTAACAGCCTCGTGATTTCGGCCTTAATGTCGGGCAGAGCGTCCTCTCTAAACCGACGTGGAGGCTGCTTGTGTGCCCGAAACCCAAGCTTGATAGGTAGCCTGTGCTTAACAATAGATTTGTCCAATCCAGGCATCTCATAATATTCCCAGGCGAAGCAATGTTTGTACTCCTTCAGCAGTTGAATCAACTCCTGCCTGAACTCCGGGTCTAGGTTGGCGGCAATAAATGTCGGCCTTGGCCTGTCGCCGGGTCCAACATCTACTTCTTCGAGCTTGTCGGCCGATGTGAATCCTTGCCCCAACTTACCCTTTGTGCCGTCGATCGGGTTCTCCATTTAATAAAAAGACTCAGAGCCGATTGCCCCGATTGGCTGTTGACTCTCATCGCTGACCTTGATGGAGCCTCCTCCCCAAACCTTGCCGGAGAAACAGTCATGATCCCCAGCTTCCCAGTGCGCGGCATCCGCCGTCGCCACGCTGACCGAGTCGTCGGCCGGGACCACTTCGACCTCATCGCCATGCCACTGAATGAGGCACTGATGCATGGTGGACGGCATGCAGCAGATGGCATGAATCCAATCGCGTCCGAGCAGCAAGCTGTAGGCACCCTTACTATCGATCACGAAAAAGGGGGTGAGCAGTGTCTTCTTGCCCACTGTCAGCTCGACGTTGATTGCCCCCCGAGTGTTGGAAGAATTGCCCCCGAAATCCTTGAGCATCAGATCAGTTTCTATCAGATCATCGGGACCCTTGCACAGCTTGCGGAATGTGGTGTAAGGCATGAGATTGACCGTGGCGCCGCCGTCCACCAGCATCTTCGTCATGGGCATGCCGTCAACATAACCTTTGAGGTAGAGGGCTTTCAGATGTCGATTCTTGGCCGTCTTTCAAAAGTAGCTTGTTGTGCGAGCACTAACTTGGCCACTCCTTCTTCTGATCCCGAATCGTCTGAGTCAGAATCGGTATCGTACTTCTTGGCTCTGAACTCTGCAGGTAGCACAAACACCATCTGTGCGTCGGCTACAGCTTTCCCATTACTTTGTGAAGGCTTTTCGCGCCACACCTGCTTGGCACGCCCCTCAGCCTGGAGCTCCCTGTTCCTGAGCCGCTGCACCCGGCGCCTTTGGCTTCTAGTTAGATCTCCCAGGCACCACTGGTTCTCCTGCCAAACCGGCTGTCGACGTTCAACCACCGCCTCATCAAGCCGATCGCGCAGGTCCCTTTTTTCACGCCGATCCCGCGGGCTACGGGGGCTCCCTAGCCTCTGGTGCACAGACCGGCGGTTGACCTGGGACTACCTGTACTCTCGGTACTGATCGCTGCACTCTGGACAGTTGCGCAGCGTTGGTAGTCTCAAGTCTTCGTTCCAGCAGTGTCGGAAGAACGGGCAATGCCAGTGATCCTCCTCACCTTCCCGGTGGCGAGCCATTTCTTCGTGATAGCGTGCCTCTTCTTCCTTGCGGAGCCACCTGCGGTATTCCTCCTCTTCGCGCTGCAGCTGCCTCTGATGGTCCTTCTCTTTCTGTCGCCACCACTTATTCAGGAGATGCTGGTGCGTGGGCCTCCTGCTCTTGGTGCCACTGGACTCTCCCTTCTCCAGCTGCCTCTGGTTCTGCTCCCTCCTTTCTTTGATCAGCGCCAGCTCCTCAGCTGTGATCTGCGCATCGGTATCAACCGAGGAGTTCTTCTTGGCCCGTTCGGAGGTCAACACCTTTACTTTGGTCGGGGGGTTTGCGATCTGGACCATGTTCTGCCCCTTCGGGAATGGGAATTTGTCGATCTTCATCTTCCCCTTGGGAGGGGCCTCAAATTTCAACAGGCCATGCCTAATGGCATTCTGGATTGCTGCTTTGAAATTACGGCAGTTATTTGTGGAGTGTGAGTTGTGGCCGTGGTACTGGCCGAACGGTTTCCCCTGCAAATTTTCAGGAGACGGCTTGACGTAGTCAGCCGGGAAGGTGATGTGGCCCGCGCTAACTAACAGATCGAAGAGCTTGTCCAGCTTGCGCGTGTCAAATTCGTATTGATCCTCCGCGCTCTAACCTTTCGGCACGGCCATGGGCTTTGTACCCCATTTGAGCTCCACAGCAGCCACTTCTTCATTCTCTCCATCCTCTGAGTCAGAATTGCAGACGTAAGCCGACTGCGTGTATTTCGATTCCTTCTTGAAGCTCTGGGCCTGCTGTTCTAATGCGGCCACCCTCTGCATCACTTCACTGATGCTGTTGAAGTTGGTGCCCACCAGCTTTTCTTGGACGTGTGGGAGCAGCCCACTGACCACTATCTTGGCGAGCTGCTTGTCGTTCAGGTTCAAAGAGTAGCACATGTTCCTGATCTCCCTGAATCGCCTGATGAAAGCCGATCCGAGTTCATTCGGCCTTTGGCGCATGTTGGTGAGATCTGTGATGTCTTTCTCCCCAGTGCTAGAGAAGAAGTAATTATGGAACTTGGTCTCCAGATCTTCCCAACCTTGAATTGAGCCAGGCTCCATGGACGCGAACCAGCTAAACACCGGCCCTGTCAGTGATAGCGGAAAGAGCCGAACCCTGTGAACTACCTCATATGAAGCGTCGCCGAGCTGGGTCAGATAGCGGCTGATGTGTTCCATGGTGGTGATGTCGTCCTGCCCACTGAACTTGGAGAAGTCGGGCAAGCGATACCTGAGTGGCAACGTCACTCGGTCGTACCACTCGGGGCAAGCGATACCTGGGCGGCAACGTCACTCGGTCGTACCGTGTTTGCCATCGACGTATTTCTAGCCGCCGGGTTCAACACTGGTGAGTTCATCGAGTTCACCATCTGTCCAGTGGCCTGCATGAAAGCAGCGAGCTCCTCTGGAGTATGATCTTTGTATAATCTGGGAGAAGCTGCTATTTTTTGAGCCGAACCGGCCGCAGTGGCACCTTGCACTGGTGCTTTCGGCTGGCTCGGCTGTTGCGGTGAGGAATTGGAGGTCCCTGCCGCTGCTTTTGGATCTGCGTCTTCTGCGGGTATGTTGAAGTAAACTGGACCTAAAGACTCCCAATCCTGCCCCTTGAGAACGGTCTTCATGATGTTATAAAACGTTTGTAGGAAGGATTTGTGGTGGTGGCCGACTGCTGAATAGGCGGCTTCCCAGGTCGCTTGTTCCAGCATCTGTTTGAGGTCGGCCTTGCATTCCTCTTTAGATTTATCAGAATGGCCGTCCATGATCCACCTCGGGAATGCATTCTTCTTCACTATGGAGCCATCACGCTGCTTGCTGAATGAAAGCAGGCAGGCATCAGCGAATTCTTCAATCATCTTGTTCAGCACTGCCGCGTCCTCCTCGTTGAGATCTTCGATCCTGACCCTGAGGACACCGTCATCCTTGGAGGAGCCGTCTGTCGCGGTCTTCCCTTTTGCCATGGTCTTCAGTGAATTGTCCCACCGAGCGTGCCAAAAAGTGTGGTAGCGCAAAAAGTGGTTCCTTAAGCCCAACACACCAGCGAAGCCGGAAACGACCCTTGAAAGCAATAGAGCTCTCGCAGATCCAGCTAGCTTCGGACCCGGTCTGAGAGTGTCGGTAACACCCAAGCGTGCCAGTCAATTTGATCTGCAATTGACAAGGAAACAGATATAATCAGTAACTCAAGGCGGAACTAACTGGTGAGTCCAGATAGTTCCAACTGTACGGCTCAAAGAGCCAGTATAATCGGAGATCGACTAGAAAGCCGATTCCGTCATGTTATGAACCGATAGTATAATAATGAAGTAAAACGGCTATCAGGATACTCATATGAAGATAACAACGTGCTAGCCGATCTAATTCAGTTAATGTGTATAAAAGAAAATAGATCATGTGTACAGATCTGATCTGTACATCAAACAAGCAGAGATCTACCAAAACTGGTCTAAAAGGCCAGCGGCTTTAGTAAACCCTCTTCGTTAAGCTCACCAAGTCTGCATTCACATGGTCTAATGGCCAGCGGGCTTCAACAAACCCAGCAAACAAAGCTAGATCGTTTGATATCCAAATAAGTCTATATACACGATCTATTCGTGAAAGCATAACTGAATCGGCTCTTTAGCCGATGCAGGGTCCATGAAGCACGAACGAATGCTAGCGCTGTTATAAACAGACCTCAAATTAAAGCAAGTCTAATCTAGCGACACTTTTTTAGGTTAAACCTGTTCCACCGGATGACACTCAGTTTAACTTAAATAAGGACACGAAAATAAGACTTACGATAACCTCAGAACTACTTATGTCTCAACTAGCACCGAACGCACAACATGTAACGAACAATATTGATAGGGAATTAGCCGATGTAAGCATAGAACTGATCTTCATGGTAAAATAAGCATAAGAAAGCATAACGACGATAAGATTAAGTGAATCTAAGGCCAAATCTATCAATCTTGATCGGGCAGAGAGATGTTATATTGATAAATAAACAATAAACAACAAATAACATCTTGATAACTTAATGAATCTAACTAAATTGCCATATTTAGCTAGAGCCGATAACTAATCCATGCGTGCAAACTATCTGAATCTATAGCCTATCTACCGGATAACATTAACTAATAGATTAATCAAGCAAACAAACACAAATCGATAACTAATCCGCGCGTGAAAACCGTTCTAATCTGCATCTCGTCCACCGGATGACGGTTAACACAGATTGATCGGGTAAACCAGCGTGAATCATCCTTGACTCACTGTGCTTCCAACGTCCACCGGATGACGCCAAAGAAACAGAGCTTAGCAAGGACCCTGGTCTGCCATGCTTCCACGTCCACCGGATGACGCTAAAAAGACATAGTTTAACAGGGGGTTGACGATACTTACAAGCAAGCCTGCGTCCACCGGATGACACCCAGCCTGGATGAAGTAACTCGCCGGACTCAACTGACTCTAGGGTTTGTTGGCCGGAGCCAAAAGTTGTGTTGTATTGATGTTGTTGTTATTTCAATGGCTGAGGGCTTATATTTATACCCTGAGCGTAGATAAAGTCCTAGTCAAATTACAATTCATCAATAGATAAGGAAACTAACAAACTATCATATATCTAAGGTAACTTGGAGTCCCACCTTCCCTTTCCATAACGGACTCCGATCGTGATCGCATCCTTGCGGCGCGGACCCTGGATGATGTCATTAATACCGACGCTGCGCGCCTCCTGTCACCTTGGCCCGATAACTGATTCACCGTGCAATCGGCTATTTCCTCCCTTCCGCTAGACGAAATCTGCTTCCGAAATCGGCTATCTTCCTCCAGTATCGGCTACTTCCTCTGGTATTGGCTATCGGCTCCCAGCCCAAAATTTGGTGTTAACAACAGTTTATACTCCATATATTGCTATATGGAGGCCACCACTACCAATTGACCATCGGGCAGCAAGATGGTCGGCTACCTCTACTTACAATAGGATCGTACTGATCAAGGAAATATCATTTATAAGTATGGAGTTCACAGCGGAGATTTATTACAAACAGCGGAGATTTATAAGGATGAAGGTTGAATTCCTAACTAATAATATCTCAAAGTAAAGATAGATCTCGATGAAAAACATGACCTCCTCATGAATGATCCAACAAGTTAACCAACCTGAGCAAAGACACCCACTCTTGACAGTGACTTCTTAACCATATCAATATCTGAGACTTCCAAGTGAAACACAATAAGACCTTCATCTTGTTACATCTTCGTCTTGGCTACCCCCTTAAGAAAAGTTCAAAAAGGGCACCAAAGGTAGCTTAAATCTCACTGTAGCGTGTGTTACTATCATCATTTACTTTTGACATCCCACCAAGGCTCTTGAAAATGGGTAAGAATAGGTAATCTCAAATTTCTTGCGAGATGGAAAAAAACAGCAGTGTAGTAAATCAGTCGTAACTCCAGATCTGTTATTCTAAATAAGTCGCAACATATACCGTTGGAAAGCTGCTAAAATTATCTACAACTTTCATATAGACCACTTTTCTATATTCTGCAGTTAAGGTGGTCGAAAACAGTATACAACAGAACTGTTCCTGATTCTAGACTGCGCAGTTGCATCGTCTTGTGATTTTCATAACTCCCAAACCATAATAGCTATTAATGTGATTCTTGAGGCCATGGAAAGGTATGGAAGTCTAATGTTCCCCATAAATTTTTCATAATTTTTAGATTTATGAAATTAATTAAGAATAATTAAGAAGACAGAGAGGTCTGAAAAACAGATTTTGAGAAAACCAAATTTATTCAACCTAATTATTTATTTAAAAATTTTTACCCCTTCAATCTTTTAATTAAGAGAATTAGAGACATGTGTATAATCCTAAGCACTCATTACAAAGAACCAAATCACACATAATTCATAAGCACAAAGCAATCGAGCACATAAAATTCACACGTACACAAGACTCGACTCAACTTGACTCACATCTAAATCGTTCTATTATCTAAGTGGACTCCTATCTTGATTCTTCTTATCGAGCTTGGGCATCCTTTCCTAATTCCTAGTTCATCCTCACATTGATAGTTATGCTTGCGGCTTGGCTTCTCCACCACGCTTGTGGGAGGTTTGGCGATCATATCTCATCTTCTTAATTTTCGACCAAGACAGAGGTAGAATGAGAATGAAATTATAATTTTCATAATAGAACAAAGTGAGAAAGCATGAAAGCATGATAGAGCTTAGAATAAGAAGAGAAAATAAATTTTCATAATGGAATAAAGGTACGGGAAGCATATAATTTAACAATTATCAAGGTTAAGTAGAAAGCATGAATGAGGTGAGAAAAGCACATACTAATATGTCCATTCTATCTAAGCTTGCGTCCTATAGTCAACCTATACTCTGATACCAATCTGTCACACCCAATTTTAAGGATAAAATTGAATGAACCAACTTATGTGCGCCCAGAGATCAATCACACACATAAGTGACAAATTACATAGTACCATCACAAGGTTTAATATATAATGAATAATATCACAGAGTCTTTACATTAATAACAGCGGACTAATAATTATAATCTCTCGCGGAAGCTCCAATTCACAGGGAAGTAGTTGACTGGTGAACACAATCCTAATAATCCTCAGAAGAATCCTCATAGTCATCTGTTACCCATCCGGGATTTTTATCCAAATATGAAAAATAAAGCAAGCGTAAGTACATGTCGTACTCAACAAGAATAGCACGGGTTCATGAGGCTCAAATAAGGCATAACACTGGTTGATAGCGGTTGCTTTTAGTTGATCATATTTTAGCAATTTGAGTAGCAGCAATAGATTATACCAAGGAATAAGATTTACATGATCATATAAACATGATAATTAATATGGAATAAAAAATCAATAGAAACTTCAAATTAATAAATCAATATTCAATTATTATTATTCTGTAAGACGTCCAAGGCCGCTCGTGACCGTGAGCACGGCTGATATATCAGTTTTACACTCGGCAGAGGTGCACACTTTCACCATGAGTCGTGATTCCCATGTGTCGGGGTTTGCAAGGCCCACACTACACTGCCAAGGTGCATAACAGGGTCTCACTCTGAAGTCTTTCAAAAGGCTCTCTAACAAGTTACTAATCAATCCGGCCACAATGGCAAGGGGCGGTAGAGCCCTCCTTCCAAGTGGCACACACACGCAGCAGTACACACAAAGACAGGAGCCGCAAAACAGCCAGCTCGGCAAGGAACCTTTCAAGATTAACAACATGATAGAAAGTAACTTCATACTTGACTAAAGCCAGAGCCATATAGCCCCCATAGTTGCGCTGTAAGTCCCGGTGTCATACTTACAGATAAGTCCTTAGTCCATGTTGCTAAAAAAGCATCTTTTAATCTTTATTTCATAATCAATTAATCAAGTTCATAAGATCATGACCCATCAAAGCACTAGCATCACTACTCAAATGCAATCTCATAGGTAACAAGGATCAAGTTATCAAAAGCTAGGAATAATCACTACGGTTGCCAAGGTAGACACATGCATCATTAATTTAATGATTAAGGTGAATAGGCAACAAGAATGGTCCATGCTATAGTTGCCTTAGACTTGAGATCATTTTCTCTGATCCAAAACCTTCAATGAATTGCTTCTTGATCACCACGTGAATCTCACCGACTGGACATGATCATAACGCACCACACAGCATCCAATACATTCATGCATCACATACAAATATAATATTCTATTAGAACAATACACCAATCAATGAGAAAAGAAGTTAAAAAGTTTATAAAATAAATCTACGTGTTGCTATGAGCACACAGACACGAAGACCACGCTAATCGAAATTATGGTTGAAAATATACAACTACCGGAGGATTTGCTTTTTATAAAACAAAACGAAATACAAGTATAAACTTTGTTTAAATAAATAATAAATATTATATTTTGGAGAAACATCTAAATTAGATTACACGTATTAGAATTGTTTTAACGAAACCAAATAGAATAGTTATTCTTTTATTCATAAAAGATCAAAGTTGAATTACTTTTATTTAGAAAACAAGTGATTAACAAACAATTAAATTAATATTCAATCTAAAGGATATAGACATGTTAAACAACCTTTCTTCTGTGTAGAGTGTGATGAAATAAATCCAACACAATTTGAATCACTCAAATCGGAATTAAAACAAATAAGTTATGAATTCAATAACGTTTCCTTTTGTAAAATAATAGTTTAAATATAATTACGAAATTTAAAAAGTTGAAAACATATATAACAGTAGCAAATATATGTAGACAACGTAAATACGAATCTAACGCAAGTTGAATCATCCGAATCGGAATTAAAACGGAGAAACGACGGCCGAAATACGAACCGGTAGCAAATTTGTAAATACGTCATCTTCAACCTCGGATCATCTTCTTCCTTGGTACTGTCCGTACAGCCATGGTGGAAATACCTGCTGCAGGTCGTGATGGGAAAAGGAGGGCGTCGGCTGGACTTTCGGCGACCAGCACGGAGGCGCGGCACCCTGGCTTGGGTGGTCCCTGCAGGGAGGAGAAGGGGTGGCCGTCTTCTGCTGCTTGGTGGCTGCCGTGCTGCTCTGTTCCTGCCGCACACAGGGAGGTAGTGCGCCTGTGCAGGGGCGAAGGGGGCGCGGCCGAGGCAGCCAGGCAGCGCAGGTTCGAGCATGGGTCCACGGGGCGGCGTAATACCCAGGCTGCTGCGCGTGACGGCCGGAAACGAAGAAGGTGACGTCCATGGTGGATCTCGCCGAAAAGTTCACCGGAGAAAGAAAAACGAATGGGGAACGATCAAACGGACATTAATTCAAGAAAATAAATATACCACGATGTAGGGAACGAAGAGGGCTACCTCGTGGTGGTGGTGGTTTTCACCGGAGACGGTTGAGATAGCCGGAAAAGCTCGCCGGAGAGTTCACCGGAAAACTAACTTTTCCAAACTTCGATTTTAGATCTACGAGGCTACGAGTGGCCGCTGCGAAAACGGGTCGTACCTTCGGAATCAGCGCGTCAAGGGCAACGCGGTGATATATATAGTTGTAGAGTTTGAGGTTGGTACAAAATAAGATATTTTTACTATTTTTGGAATTATTAAATATTCTAAATTAAATAATTCTAGAAAAGTCCAGAATTGATATTTGGGCCCCGAAAAATATACCGAAGGCCCCGAAAATTATGGAAAAATTCCCGGAGACATTTCGAAACATGATGAACCCAAATAAAGTATTTGGACATCATGAAAAGATATTTTGGAGCATCTAAAAATTAGATTTTGCTCGTAGAAAAATAGGAGAAAGGTCCAGAAAAAGCCAGAAAAATTCCCGGAAAGTTATTAGAGATAATTTGATGAATGATGAGCACCAAAGAGTGATTTGGAGCTGAATAAAAGGTTCTGATAAACTCTGACTGAATGATATGAGTTGGAAATCAAGGAATTTGATTAAAGATAGACACAGAGACACGCAGAAAAGATCGTTTACTAAACGTGTTTTGAAAACTTTACTCACTCATATCATTAAATCATTTTGAGTTTTGGCAAAGATCGCTCAACCAAAATAAATCGTATGCAAGAGCATGAATGCACAACCATGTTGCTAAAACTTAGCTGGATTTTAACTTAATGAAAATTTTTAATTTCCCTATGTTTTCATGAGCTCAAAAATACCAAATTAAATAATTTTACCTATATTTCAAAAGTTGCAAAATTTGGGGTGTTATACAAAACCACTCAAGAAAAGAACACTAATATTTATATGGTGATCACATATAAAATGAATAGTAACAATGTTAATATTACAATCATGTGATCATGATTATGAATAGTGATTAATGCTCATGTGTGCAAATGCAAGTGCTAATGCATGTTTAACACTTAGGGTGTTACATATATAATTATATAATATGATTATCGACTAAAAAAATTTGGTATCATGATCCTCGTTTCTTAGTTACGTTCCATTTATATCAACTCAAATGCACCGGGATCATGATCCTCGTTCCGTAGTTTCGTTTCAGGTACGTTGTCCTAATTGACTAGGGATCATGATCCTGTCCTCGAACCCAGCGTCCCGAAGAGATATACCCCCTTACGAACCAGAAACTTAAAATTATCGATCCACGTACCACGTACCACGTTCCTTGTACCTTCGTACCAGGAACTTTTGTGACTGGCCCACGCCCTCTGCCGGCTCTGACCAAGTAGAACACTCGCAGAGCAAGCCCTAAGCTCCTAAGCGGTGGCATAAGAAGTTTGACAGAACTTTAACATCTACTGGCTTTATTATGAATGAAACCGATAGATGCGTGTACTATCGGTATAGTGGGGATCAGGGAACTATTTTGTGCTTATATGTTGATGACATACTAATCTTTGGTTCTAGCCTCATAGTAATTGAGGAGTTTCAATAATTCTTATCAAGTAATTTTGAGATGAAAGATTTGGGAGAGGCTGATGTTATTCTTAATATTAAACTTCTAATAGAAGGTGATGGTGGGGTAACTTTGTTACAAACCTACTATGTGGAAAAGGTGCTGAGTCGCTTTGGTTTAGTGACTGCCAGCTTGTTCCTACATCTTATGACTCTAGTGTGCTATTGAAGAAAAATCAGAAAATAATAAGGGATCAATTGAGATACTCTCAAAAAATTGGTTCGTTCATATGTCTTGCAACAAGTCCTGACATCTCTTTTGCTGTGTGCAAGGTGAGCCGGTTTGTGTCAAACCCGGGAGATGTTTATTTGAGCGCTTTTGAGAGAGTAATGCGCTATCCAAAAGGTACGATGAGCTATGGTACTCGCTATACCAGCCATCCAAAAGTGTTGGAAGGCTATTGTGACGCCAACTGGATCTCTGATGTTGATGAGCTTTATGCCACAAGTGGATATGCGTTTTCGCTTGATGGTGGCGCTGTTTCCTAGAAATCTTGCAAGAAGACCATCTTAACGAGGTCAACTGTGGAAGCAGAACTCATAGCATTAGACACCGCATGCATTGAAGCCGAGTGGCTTCGTGAACTCCTCATGGATTTACCGGTTATTGAGAAACCTATACCGGCTATTTATATGAATTGCGATAACCAGACTATGATTACGAAGGTTAACAGTTCTAAGGATAACATGAAGTCCACAAGGCATATCAAAAGAAGATTAAAATCTATCATAAAATTGAGAAACTCGAGTGATAGTGTTGGACTATATCCATACGTCTAATAATCTGGCAGGTCAATTTAATAAGGGTCTATCATGTAATGTGATAGAAAATGCATCGAGAGAGATAGATTTGAGACTCACATGAAGTCTACTATATTGGTAACGTGTTCTATGTGATCAAAGATCATATAAAGTAGGATGGTGAAACAAGATAGTAGTTGATTGAGAGGAAAGAGCCTTAACAAAATTTATCTCTGATGTTTATCTTTCCTATCTAAAAGGGCATGTTGGTTTTTACCTTAATATGTTCCAAGTGTCTTAGGTGAAGCAAAGATGTTGTCCTACATAACATATTTTGAGGAACATACCTATATGAGTCAGACTGTTGGTCATAGTCTATGAGATAAAGTTGATCTCTAAATATACATGAAAGGCACTGGAGTATAAACTATATGCTCCGACTAGAGGGGATGCTTTTGGCAACCTTGTATCAGTAAAGGACTTAGGTGAAACTTATTTCGCACAAAACTGTCAATTCAAGACATAGTCCATTGTTCAGTTGTGAAGAAGTGTAACCTCTGCTCTTGATGGATGTTCAACTTAACAGTCTGTATCGGAACACTGTTATATCAAACAACAGATGCATCGAGAGCATATTATATGTGCCATAATATTTGGTAGGGATTGTTGGATTTAATATGGATTTGCCCATATTTTATTTAATTACATCAAGTAAATCCAAAGGCCATATAAATGCTTAGTGCTAATGGTGGAGTGAATATAGTTGATGACTAACTGGTAACAACCATATTTATGGTGGGGTTACTAGTAACTCCCATGGTTATGGTAGTAACTCCCATGGTTATGGCGGTAACTCCTATGATTATGGTAATTGTTAATAGTAACTCTCCTATGTTAATGGTGGGAGTTACTAGTGATTGATGGACGCTTCATGATGTCCAGGTTCATCCTCTATTTCTATCTTCTACCTCCGGCGTCTACAGTGGCGGAACTAAGGGGGCCAGCATGGTCCCTGGTCCCCCTTATGCAGCACAAGTTTTTCAAATACCCCTATAATTATTACAATTTATAGTATACTTAGACACTGATTCACCTATTTTGTAGCATAATATTATGATTTTTCGTTATAAATACTCATTACATGTATAAAAGCATTAGAAAAGTTGTTCAAATATACATTTATGTATATAGTTATCTCATTTAGGAGTGTTATTATATTTGTCTGGCTCCTCTTAATCAAAACTGCTGGTTCCGCCACTGGGCGTCTATACATAGGGGCGCTTGTCTTCATCTGCGATGATGCAAAAAGATCGACTAAGCACCATTGTTCTTCTGTTGAGTTGCTATATTGAGCTTTCCCGTCCCATAACTCTGCGTGCATGAAGTATCAGGAGAGCAGGTGCCTCCGGAACCCTCGTTTGCATGAGATCCTTGCATGGGATGTGCGGCGTTTAGGTTTTTGGGGGGCGACTCCGCGACTGCTCATCCTCATCGACTAACTGGTGGTGATCGGATACTCGCTTCATCGATTTCCTGGTGACCGATCAAGGGACAGCACTACGAACCTCTACTTGCATCGGTTGTGGTCCACGACTTAGAGTAACGCATTAAGTCGACTAGTGCGAATAGAGCCTCCGATGCCCTCGGCATTGGACCCTCCGCTGGGTATATTTCTCTATTTACAGTATTTTGTGTACTTTCTGTTTCGATCGGTATGTTATTCTTGCATGCTGTAGTTTTTGAGAGTGACATACACATGCATATTGATAAAATTTTGAAGCCGACATATAATAAGAATATGGGAAATTTTGCTGCAGGACACTGTTAAGAGCAAAATTTATCCAGTACCATTATAAAATCATGTTTATTTGCTGAAACACATCGCACCTATTATTTTATTCATTTCTCATATTTGCGGACAGAGAAAGTGTATGAAATGACTTTTTTGCCCTCGTCTTCAACCTCCGGCTGGCCACTGATTTTTGCCGTAGCACACCGCTGCAGTTTTCTCGTGGGAGTCGCTCCGCCGCCGGGATGGGGACAAGGGCAGCTGGGCTCCTGCGCGGGGCGTGTTCCAGTTCAACGCACGTCGTATGTGCCACCAGCAGGGAAGCGCCATGCTAGCTAGCTTGTCCATGGTCTTCCCTTGGCAGCACGTACGACCATAACTCCTCTCTCTGTCTCTCTCTCGTTGCGGCCAGGTGTGCACACTCCCGTGCACCAGTACTACGTGTGCGCTGGCGGTGGCGGAAGGTCGCCGGCGCGGGAGGCAGCGGAGCCCACGCGCCTGAGCATGTCGTCGGCAGTGCCCAAGCTCGGGGTGGAGGTGCCGCTGCCGCCGATGCAGCAGATGCAGGCCGCCGGCGCAACTGGCAGCTGCTCCCCGTGGGTGCAGTCGACGCTGCACGGCCGCCTCCGGTTCCCTCCCTCACAGGTCGCAGCTCCAGCGGGTGGCTTGCAGCAGAGCCGCGGCAGTTGTGGCGGCCAGGGCGCGCAGCGCGAGTGGAGTAGGTACCGACAGAGTGCAGAGGGCCAGAGGCCAGGGCCAAGGTGGCTGCCGGCGGCAGCGCTGTAGGGAGCGCCTCGGCGGATCTTCTCGAGCGCTGAAACAACTCGGCTGTGTGAGACGGGGGCTGGAAAAATGAAGAATGGAATCAACGGGCATGGAAGACCTCGCCGGAGAAGAAAAGGCGGCGGCGGTGTGTTATGGCAAAAATGAGTGGCCAGCCGGAGTTTGAAGACGAGGGCAAAAAAGTCATTTTACACACCTTCTCTATCCGCAAATACGAGGAATGAATAAAATAATGGGTGCGGTGTATTTCAGAAAATGAACGCGATTTAATAATGGTACTGGGCAAATTTCGCTCTTAGCGGTATCCATCAGCATATTATGTATTTTAACAGTGTCCTGTAGCAAAATTTCCCTAAGAATAATGGTCTATCTTGTTGGATCCAATTTGCTTCTAGAATAGTTATCACCCCAAAGTTAAGGCTAAAAGATGGTAAGTTTCCAGCACGGAAGGCTAAAGAGATATGCCACCTGCTGCGAAACCATCTCGTGGGAACCTTCACGGTTTTTTTGGCAGGCAAGAAAACGAAGAGAAAAAAATGAAATGGTATCTCTAACTAATAAAACTAAAGAGGAGATAGGTTTTTTTGCGACGTTGTTTCATTTCCGTCTACCACCACCTACGTGCGATCCCTCCGCCGCAGCCCCAAGGGATGCGCTCCCGCCGTCAGGGATCGTATCACAGGAACAACAAAAAAAGAAAAATAATGGCAGCACCTCGTGCACTCACCTGCTCGGTGCCTCACCCCGCGCGTGCGTCCCTCACCTCGTGAGATCACGCCTCAAATCACGCTTCCTCCGCCGCACTCGCCCTGCACCGCCGTGCCCACTCTCGCCCCCACTACGCCCGACGCCTCGCTGCACGCGCTCCTCCTCACTGCAGCGCCGCCGCCTCGGCATCCTCTTCCTCCGCTGCCCTCGCCCTACGCCGCCGTGCTGACGCTCGCTCCTCCTCGTGGCCGTCCGTGGATCGTGGATCCACCTCACCGACTCCTCCTCTCCCCTACGCCTAGCAACAGGGAGCCGCCGCCGTGCCACCATGGGAATCGTCCATGGCGGGGGCCTCCTACCGCCGGGCCATTGACCGATAATGCGTGCTGCCACTGCAAGGCCGCACATGGCGCCGCCTACTTGCCCTCCTCCAGCATGGGCGCATAGCCCTTAATGGATCTGGAGAAGTAGCTTGGCTCGCCCATTCCTCTCCTCTTTGCACACCAGCGCGGTGGGCCTGGCCGGCGTCCGTGCCCAGGTCAGGATCCCGTCCAGTGAGGACGGAACGCACGCGACGAGCACATAGTTATGGTAATATGGTTATGCCCATCACTTCTCCTGCCTCCCGTCAGGATCTGATCTGATTACAAGTGAACCACATGTGCCCTGATATTGCTAGCATGCGTATCTATGCATTTAGCAAAGATGTAATGCTTCAGCTCCTCGTGAACAGTTTGCTGGAGTTAATGACTTTGGAAGTGAGGTTATTCCAGGGGCAACAAGCATTGGAAAGAGGGTATGCAAAGGTTATTTCACCTTTTAGCTGTTTGTTTTCTTCGGTTTACTGATGTTTCTTTTTTGTAATAAAAAAGTATTACATAGCTCTTTCTCACAAATGTCATACTCCATAAGTTGGTAGCTCACAGTTCATTTCTGAATAAACTTACTATTATCTAAACACTTCCATCGGAGTGCATACCTGTAGATTACACTAGTACACAAAAGCTCTACACCGACGCCACTGTTTTATTTGTACAGGCGGTTCCTGTTACCGGACGCCAGCAGAAAAAAACGGTGGGGCCAGAGATAAGAACCGTCAGTGCAAATCAGTTTGCACATGCGGTTCACTTAAGGAAACCGCCAGTAGAAATGTCCTATTTCTACTTGCGGTTCAGTTAAGTGAACCGCCAGTAAAAATCAGTTTTCACAGGCGGTCACTTAACTGAACCGCCAGTAGAAATAGGACATTTCTACTGGCGGTTTCCTTAAGTGAACCACCTGTAGAAATGGTTTTCTACAGGCGGTTCACTTAAGGAACCGCCAGTACAAAGCCTGCTATAAATGCCCTTTCTTCCTCCCCGAGCCGAGCAGTAACTCGCAGCCAACTTCCATAGTTGGTGATTTTAGTGGTCCAGACTTTTCCAAATACAAGGGGAGAGGTTTTGATCTTCATTTCTTTGAAGGAGATTGCTAAAAAAGGTTAGTTTACTTACTTCAAACCTCGTTTTAACCATTCTTTGCTCCATTTAGCCAAATTTTGGATCTAGGGTTTCACCATGAGCTAGAGAGAGGAATAGCTAGGTTATTGTCTTTTTTTTCAAATGAGGTTGCTCAACACGGTTAGATGAAGTTTGCCTTCTCTCCCTATCATGATTGCTTCTTAGTTTAAATAGTTTCTCCCCTCTCTCAACATGGTTAGTTCACCTCCATTAATATAAGCATTTAAGCCATATTTGTATGACTTTGCATGTGTAGTATGATTAACATGATTTAATGGAAGATTATAATAGTGAATACCCATTCTTCCTCCCCGATCTAAGCAGAACTCGCAGCCAACTTTCATTGGAGGCGATTTGGTGGTCTACATGCATTTCACCCTCTACAAGGGGAAGGTTTTCATCTTCATTTTTTGGAAAGAGATTTCTAAAAAAAGGTTAGTTTATACCTCTCACATCTTTTTGAACCATTCTTGCTCTATTTAGCCATTTTTTAATCTCGGGTTCCACCATTATTGTCTCTCTTTTCATTTAATTTGTTATTTGTAGGTAATGATGGAGAGGCCATACTGGATGTATAAGTTACCAAGAGTCGATCCATCATACCTACCTTAGCTCAACAGGTTCATTGATGCCGCTAAGAGCCATGCTAGGAGAACAGACATGAAGCACATATATTGTCCATGCACAGACTGCAAAAATATTGTTGTGTTCGATGACACAGAGCTAATCCTTTCTCATCTGGTCCGTCGAGGATTTATGCAGGACTATTTGATTTGGACTAAGCATGGAGAGGGTAGTTCTGCACCTTATTTAGCTGAAAACCGTGAGAACATCGGCGCCGATGGCCTGGATAAGTTTGTACGAGGGACACATCAGCCTAGTACCCAGAGTGAACATGTAGTGCCAAATGTTACTGATCATAATTTCGTTGGAGGAAATGTAGACGATAGAACTGATCATGTCCTACCAGATGCTGAGAAAGATGCAGAACTCTTAGACGCAATGTTGCGTCGTCATACTGATCCATCAATGTTCTTCGTGAAAGGTATGGAGGCCATGAAGAAGGCAGCAGAAGAGACTTTTTACGATGTGTCGAAGGGTTGTACGAAAGAGTTCACGACCCTGCGGTCCGTGATGAAGTTGTTGATGGTCAAAGCTAGATATGGTCTTTGTGATGCTGGTTTCGATGCGTTCTTGAATATTCTAGCAGACATGCTTCCAAAGGAGAACAACGTGCCAGCTAATACCTACTACGCAAAGAAGCTAATCAGTCGGTTTACTATGGGTGTCAAAAAGATCCACGCCTGTAGAAATCATTGCATCCTTTATCGAGGTGATGATTATAAAGACTTGGAGAGCTGTCCAAATTGTGGCGCAAGTAGGTACAAGACGAACAAAGACTATCGAGAGGAAGAGAACGTAGCCTCTGTGTCTACAGCAGGTAAGAGGAAAAAGAAAACCCAGCAGAGTTCAAAACCCACAAAGAAAGAAAAAGGGGAAGTAGACTACTATGCGCAGAAAAAGATTCCGTCTCCGGTGATGTGGTACCTTCCCGTGGTTGATCGATTGAGGTGTTTGTTTGCAAACCCTGACGATGCCAAGCTTATGGGTTGGCATGCTTCTGAGGAGCACAAGGACGATGGAAAGCTAAGACATCCAGCTGATGGCAAGCAATGGCAAGATTTCAATGCAAATCACACAGATTTTGCTAATGAGCCAAGAAATATTAGGTTCGCTCTGAGTGCGGATGGAATGAATCCATTTGCCGAGAGGAGCAGTAAGCACAGCACATGGCCGGTGATCCTCACCATATACAACCTTCCTCCTTGGTTGATGCAGAAGCGAAAATACCTTTTGCTAACACTTCTTATTTCTGGACCTACACAACCTGGAGTTGACATGGATGTCTTTTTGGAGCCCTTAATGGAGGACATGAAAAAATTATGGGAAGAAGGTGTCAAAGTGTTGGACGAGTACCGCAAAGAGACATTCACACTAAAAGCAATTATATTTGTTACCATCAATGACTACCCTGCTCTATTCGTGCTATCAGGGCAGTTCAAGGGGAAGGTTGGTTGTGTAATATGCATAGATGAAACAGCTTGTGTACATGTAGATGAATCAAACAAGCTAGTTTACATGCGGCACAGACGTTTCTTACCGAGAGGACACAAGTTCCGCTTGCGTAAGATGGATAATTACTTTGACAATATGGATGAACTACATTCTACTGCTCCATCAAGTAATCTTTTGCTCATTGGTCGGTGATAATGTTGAACATATCCAACCATATAGCTAACTTTTCTACTGCTCAATCAGGTAACAGCAAAGGTCAAAGAGTTTTTGAAATTGTCAAAAACATCAAGTTCGCTTTCGGGAAGAAGACAAAAGAAGGGAAGGCCAGAAAGGATGTCAAGCCAACTCCAGGGGCTACATTTAAGAAGATGTCAGTTTTCTTCAAGTATTTGCCATATTGGAAAGAGTTGGACGTACGACACGCGATCGATGGCATGCACGTTCAGAAGAATGTGTTTGAGAGCATAGTTGGCATCTTGCTAGACATGAAGAGCAAGATGAAGGAAGGACTGAAATCACGTCTAGACATGGTAAACTTAGGCATAAAAAAGGAACTTCACCCTATTCCTCTTGAAAATGGGAAGTACCACCTCCCAGTAGCAAGCTACAACCTCAACAAAGATGAGCAGCATGCGATATGTGTGTGCTGGAAGAATTTGAAAGTTCCATCTGGATTCTGCTCCAACTTAAGGAGTATTGTGTCAATGAAAGACCTTACACTCACCAACTACAACTCACATGATTGTCATGTCATGTTGACTACCTTCCTCCCTCTTGCCATCAGGGCTATAAAGCCAGTGTTCTTAAAGATGACAATCACAAGGTTGTGCTACTTCTTCAATAAGATCTCACAGAAGGTAATTGACCGCGATGAGTTGCCTTCTCTACAAGAATTCGTAGTGGAGACATTGTCACAGCTTGAGATGTGTTTCCCCCTATCTTTTTTCAATATAATGGTACACCTCATGGTGCACTTAGTGGGACAAATAGAAGCATTGGGCCCCATGTATTTGCATGAAATGTGGACATATGAGCGTTTCATGTCAATATTGAATGGCTATGTTTCAACTGGTGCTCGTCCTGAGGCATCCATGATAGAGGAGTACTTGACTGAAGAGGCCATAGAGTCCGGAGGTCCTTTCTGCAATAATGTCCTAAAAGACCAGATTGAAATAGGTTTGCCTCCCACACGACATGAGGGTAGGCTGCATGGACGCGGGAGGATGAGACGGAAATCATTCATCCCTTCAGACTACAAAATAGTCCTTGAGGCACACCACAGCATCCTACAACAGCTATCATTAATTGACCCTTTCATCGAGCAACACATTAATGAGCTTCGAAAACACAATCCTGGATGCACTGATGATTGGGTAATGAAAGAACACAAGCAGCGGTTTACCACATGGCTAAGTGAGAAGAACATTCCAAATGGGGAAAAATTGAGGAAAAAACCATCAAGAAGTTGGCATCGGGACCATCATGCCAGGTCACGACATGGCAAACCTATGACATTAGGGGCTTCACGTTTTGTACCAAATCCAAGGATCAAAAGAGTATGTCACAAAATAGTGGTGTTCGGTGCGAGGCCTTAGATGATGGAACTGGTGAAATCACTACTTACTTTGGCTTCATTGAGGACATATGGGAACTAGATTATGGTACATTCCAGGTCCCCGTGTTTCGATGCCAATGGGTTGAAGACAAACATGTCACAGTGGATAATTATGGGCTCAGAGTTCTTGATCTAACTAAAGTAGGTTACAAAGATGACCCATGGATTCTTGCTAACCATGCTTCACAGGTCTTCTATGCTGAACAGGTCCTTTCCAAGAATGAGAAGAAAAGCACCGACAAGCCAAAACATGTTGTTTTTCCTGGAAAACAACAAGCCATAGGAGTTGACGATGTAACTGATCTGGAGGATTTTAACCAATTCGACGAAATGAGTGTCTTTAAAGACCATCCAATCAAGATAAAGAATGTTGAGCGAAGCATCCCATCAACTGCATTACCATGGGTGCGCCACGATGGAGAAGGAAGAACAGTAGCAGGATAGCTAGCTAGCTAGGATCATGTGTCTTGTACCATTTTTGAGTCTTGTAATCCATTTGAATATAAATATTACCTTTCCTACCATCATGTGTGATAATATGTCAATCGACGCTATCGTATCTTAACCCTACGTAAACCCTATCTTAACCATAGCTAAACCCTAGCTTTACCCTAGGTGAACCACTACTTTTGAAGCTACCAAACCCAAAATATGAATAATTAATAATTGGTTAACCCAAAACTAACCATTGCATGATTTAAATATAGCATAACTAGTCCAGAATAACATATAGCAACATATTTATATTATTATGTGCAAAATAGAATAAGATTACTTGTAAAAATAAAAAATCATTTCTGTAGGAGGTTGTCTTAGAGAACCGCCTGGAAAAATCATTTGTGCAGGCGGTTCTCTAAGTCAACCGCTTGCACTAACATGATTTGTGCAGGCAGTTCTCTAAGTCAACCGCCTGCACTAATACGATTTGTGCAGGAGGTTCTCTAAGTCAACCGCCTGCACTAACACGATTTGTGCAGGCGGTTTACTATATCAACCGCCTGCACTAATAGCTTGTGCAGGCGGTTCCTTAAGAAAACCGTCTGCACAAATGGTTCCCATTTATATTCACTACGCGGGAGCCTGAAATTTTCTAAGTCACGGAGGCGCCTTTCTTCTCTCTGGTACGCCGTCAGGCTGCCGAAATTTTCCGCCGAGCGCGCCGCCGCTGTCTGCCGCGCCCGCCGCCGCCGAGGCCTGGTAGGTCGCTCTCTCTCTCTCTGCTTCTCTCTCTTACATCCCTCTCCATCTCGCGCGCGGTGGCGGCACGCGGCGGTGGCGGCACGCGGCTGTGGCAGCGGTGGTGGCACGCGGCTATGGCGGCGGTGGCAGGCCGGTGGTGGTGGCACGCGGCGGTGCGGCGGTGGTGGCACGCGCGGCGGTGCGGCGGTGGTGGCGTGAGGCGTGGCGGCTGTGGGCCTTAGCAGGCCGGCCGGTGCTACTGGGCTGGCCTGCTAGGGCTCGTTTGTGGTTTTTTTAAAAATTAGTTTTTAGTTTTATTAGTTAGATTAGTTATTAGGTTTAGTTAATTAGTTAGATTAGTTAGGTTTAGTTAGGTTTTTTAGTTAGGTTTTTTTAGGTAGGGTTTTTAGTTAGGGTTTTTAGTTAATTATAGTTAATTAGGTTCTTTGAGTTAGATTATTTAGTTAGGTTTTTTAGTTAGGTTTTTAGTTAGGTTTTTTAGTTAGGGTTTTTAGTTAGGTTTTTTGAGTTAGGGTTTTTAGTTAATTATAGTTAATTAGGTTCTTTGAGTTAGGTTATTTAGTTAGGTTTTTTAGTTAGGTTTTTAGTTAGGTTTTTTAGTTAGGTTTTTTAGTTAGGGTTTTTAGTTAGGTTTTTTGAGTTAGGGTTTTTACTTAGGGGTTTTAGTTAATTATAGTAGGGGTTTTAGTTAATTATAGTTAGGTTTTTTAGTTAGGGTACATATACATATACATATTATAAATGATTGTTTCTTTTTGCATTGTAATTTATTGCCTTTGTATATGCTAGAAACATCGCCATGAGTTCTCCAACGAACCAAGGACAAGGGTCACCCCATAATGATGACCAAGGACAAGCACGACCCTCCCACAACGACAAGAGTGGCTCTACTTCGGAAGACGAAGGATACCACACCCCTAGCGATCCGTGCCCTAGCATCGATAGGGTGGCTCGCCACGAAATGCAGCGTGACCCAAACTACGATCCGGCAAATGACGAGGTAAACACATCCATGATTTCATGTGTTTACATTACACATGATTAACTTACCATGCATGATTTCATGTGTTTATTATTTTACACCTTACATCTATGATATAGGAGATGATGTCTCAATTCCGCCAAATTGCTGAAGAAGATACAGTGACACCCGGAGACGCCGCACCAGAACCAACCGAGACGACCACCGAGACTGGTTCAAGAAAAAGAAAGTAGAGTGATCGAGCAAGAGGTGACAGGGGAGCGAACAAGTGGCCAGACAAAACATATCGGGTTACAGAAGTCAATGCCAAAGGACAACCTGTAGCTCCTCAACCACTGCCAGCTAAGTTTTGGAATGCAGTTGGTTTCTTAGTTAGAGATATGCTAGACTGCACAATATCTAATTGGAAGGATGTGCCAGCTGATACAAAGACGGCCATGTGGAATAAGCTTTGCACGAGGTTTCTTTTTCCTCAGGGTTCAGAAAACCTCGTTAGGGCATATGCCATGAAGCAGATTGCGATCTCGTTCCGAGGCTGGAGGTATGAGCTCAATGTAAAATACCTGAAGCTCGGATTGGACCCAACAACGAAATACAAGATCACGGCAGGTCAGTGGGCTATTTTTCAAGAGCAGAAGAATCGGCCGGAATTCCTAGCTATGAGCCAAGCCGCTTCAGAACAAGCAAAGAAGAACGTGTACTAGCACCACCTTGGCTCAGGTGGATATGACCGTCAGCTAGAGAAATGGAGAAGAGAAGAGGCTGAAAGGAAGGCGGCGGGGTTGCCTGTGCTGTCTGAGCAAATTGGCGAAAGGAGCGCGAATTGGCTTCGTGCTCGAAAACCTAGAGAAATAACAGATACAGGCGCGTCCTTTCATGATCCATTGGTGGAAGAAGCTGCAAAGAACATCTATGCGGTGGCAGCTAAGGAAAAGGAAGGATCATTCAGGCCACAAAGGGAGAAGGACGTCCTGACTGTTGCTCTGGGTAACCCCGAGCATCCTGGACGTGTACGAGGGATCTCATCCAGGAAGGGATGGAAAGAAGGATTTGGTCAGGAGTGGGAGGACATGTACAAGAAACGTAATAGATACAAGGAAGAGATGAAGAGTTATTTCGAGCAAGAGGCCAAGAAGGACTTCAAAGAGATGATATCTGCAATGCTAGCTAACCCTGATCCTGACTTGGTGCAGCAATTGGTGAGCGTGGTGTCCAATCAACAGATGACGACCACTCAAGCTCCGTCCCAGATGCAGATTGTACCAGTAACTGATCAACAGTTAGCGAGTCCACCGATTAAAAGCAGTGTCGCGTCTACGGCCAACAAGGTTCGCTATCCAGTTGATGACATCACAGGGCCAACACCTTGTTCCCTAGTCATAAGGTATGGTTTCAATAATAATCATACAAGGGAAGTGGCCAGTGGCTTTGCTATCCCAGGACGCAGGTACCATAACAGCGACATTCCAGATGACTACTACAAGGTAGAAGTCTCGACGGTCGTCCAAGGATATGAGGACGACATGCTAGACATCCCAGGCCCAGAGGATATTGAGAAACTCGGTCAGGCTGTCAAAAATTTCATCCTGTGGCCTCGACGAGACGTCCTGTTGACTCAGGAGCAGCTACTAACTCAGGAGTCTACACATGCCGAGTCATCACAACCTGACCTATCATCACCTCGTCATCCTGACCCAGCATCACCTCGTCTTCCTGACCCACCATCACCTCGTCTTCCTGACCCACCATCACCTAAGCAACAAACCCCGCCACCACCGCGGCCTCACTCTTCCCCACCAGCCAAAGAATCCGAACAGTTGCTTACGACCCCGCCAGCTCCGTCGCCGCCTAAGAAGAGAAAATTCCTGATACCCAAATTGGTTTCCCCACATGAGCCGAAGAAGAATTTTGCTGGCACGGCTCTGTTTATGAAAAGAATTGGAAAGTCTTGCACGACACGTGTCGTTGACTTGGCTGAGCACGAGAAGGCAGGAAAAGAGGAAGTCATACAGATCAGGAAGCCAACGAAGATGGATTATGAAGATGTCCCAGAAGAATATGTGTTTACCAAGCCTCTTCTCGGTTGGAAGCGACTAATAAGCATCCCAGCTGGTATAAAAAGGATGCACGACTGGTACATGAGAACTTCTCACGCTGGCCTCGACTCGATAACTGTAAGTATACCATATGGGGCTTTTCTTTGTACCCAGGGTATGGCCTATCTCAGCTTCGAGGACATCTGGTTGATGATGAACCCCAAAAGACTTGACGTACAGACCGTCACATTGTTTGCATTGTAAGTATATGCCTGTGTGTCGTTATCATGAATTTGTTGTGTTGTGTGAACAAGTTTGATGAGGATCTCTGACATTCAAAAAAATGATCCTCTTGCAGAATGCAATATGATGAGCAGGAGAATCGTGGGGAAAGAGACGAAAGCAAGTTGATTGGGTATCTTTCTCCAATGAAACTATACGAGGAGTAGCATACAGTAAGGATCGGGACGGAACATGATAAACTAAAGGGTTTGAGTGAGAAAGAAGCTTCCTTGAAAATAGTGGACATGCGTAAGGACCTTGAAGCCAAATATGCCATTTATATTGGGAACGCGCTGAAGCAGTGGAGGAACAGACAAGTCATAATGGCCCCGTACCACTTTGGGTAAGTATAATATATATACTGTGTGTGAACTTAATTGTGTATATTACAACATCATTAATATAGATTCACAAATTTGATTCGTGCAGAGACTACTGGATCTACTTTTATATTTATCCAAGGGATGGACGGGTGGTGGTCTTTGACTCCGCAAATTACTTGCCCTCAAAATATGCAACTGTCCTGGTTCTCATAGAGCGGTAAGCCAAGTTTTCGTGTATGCATGCATATATATACTTTTGTCGATGTGTGATTAGCTTGAGAGATTAATTAATTTGATGATGATTAATTCGAGTTGTTATATATAGGGCTTGGCGGTGGTCCACACTAGAAAAGGGAAAGGGAAAGAAAAAGTCGTTGGGGAATATTCCTCCAATGAATATAATTTATGATTACCCGGTATGTATACCTTATTATATATATGCCATACACAAGACACATATATGACAATATATGAAGTTGGCAACTTAATTATTTGTCTTTTATATATTGTGCCATAAGCAAACATCTGGATCGGTCCACTGTGGATATTACGTGTGCGAGTTCATGAGAGTCAACGGGCGATACGTCAACAACCCTGAGGTAATTAATGCACAAGCAATAATATGTCATTAAAATTTAAATTAATGTGTAATAATCAAGTTAAAAAAATTTGATGTTTATACAGGGACAGGGATGTAAGATAGAAAGGGCAAATAACATGTCAGAACAAACTTTACTGGGCATCGTCGTGGACATGTGCAATTTCATGTTGAAACAAATCATATCATTCGACGGCAACTATCACGATCCTACCGATGCCTTAGCACAGCCCAAGTATAGAGCGCTAACAGATATTGGCAGTCTAAATCTTCAGCGTGAAGATTACTCGCTAGGGCACGAACAATGTAAAAACACTGATCGATGCATGTGTTTTTGTATATATATATATATATATATATATATATATATATATATATCTCGATATCGCATGTGATGTAAAAACTTAGAAGTATATATTAAATATGTTTGTACATATAATTAATTAATTAATTGCATGTTTGTATATATATATGTATTGATAATGACTGTATAATAGGACCTAACATATTCAATATTATATCGTATTATAATGTTAAAAAACAGTGCACAACCTGTTTTGAAAAAAGACGGGAAAAGTAAATACAGGTGGTTAGTTATGTGAACTGCCTGTGGTAGGCGGTTCCTAAAGAGAACCGCCTGTAGAAATCAGTTTTCTACTGGCGGTTCGCTTTAGGAACCGCCTGTAGAAATACCTTTTCTATAGCTGGTTCACAGAAAACCGCCAGTAGTGATTTCTACTGGCCTTTCTCGCTGGCGGTTGGAAGAAACGCACGTAGAAATGCGTTTCTAACCGTCAGCCCAGAACTTTGTATAGTAGTGGCTGTCGACGAGGAAAGAGATGGATCTACTGGCAAGGTCACGCATGATCGCAGCGATGACTGCCACCACTGCTCAGCTCAGCCGGTCACATGTTCACCTCGGCCTCGCTGCAGAAGCAGAACAGAGCATGGACACCGGGAGCACGAACGTGAAAACACCTAGCCACCGCCGCCAAGTGACAGCTTGGAAATCCATAGCCGCCGTCCAAGTGGGAGCACGGAAATCCATAGCCGACATGGAAAAATAAGCGCAAATGCTCAAGGGGATTTCTTTGACCGGCAAAAATAAGTGCAAATCCTCTGGCCTTGGGGTGATATGTCAGCATCGCAATTTGCTCGTCTGATAGTACACTGCAATAAATTTCATGTCTCAAATAAAAATCCTGTCCGGAATGTCAATATTCAAATGGAGTTGAATGAACTTATTGAGCGTAGGCCCAGTTTAATGCTACTTGGTATATATACGACACATTAGCAAAGTTGACTTTTGTGATGTGGGAGGGCTTGATTATAAACATATAGATTAGTAAAGTAACAAAGAATCAGCCTCTGCTCTTAACATTTTTAGTGCGTGTAAAATAACATATTTCTTTTTTAAAAAAAATCCTTAAGAATGAGTGCCTCCTCTACCACTAATTTTGTCAACAAAATATCCCATACTCCCTCCGTCTCAAAATAGATGTTGCTATGGGAAGCGTGCTGGTCAAATTTTCTTAACTTTGACCGAGTTTCTAGAAAATGCGTGCAACATTTATATCTCTAAATAAATATATTATGAAAATATATTTAAAGATCTATCTAATGATACTAATTATATATTATAAATATTAATATTTTTGTATATATATTAAAAGTCTTTGACTTTTCGAGAAGTGAGAATGACATCTATTTTGGGACGGAGGGAGTACTTTAGAGCCATCCCTACTTTCCATTGAACTGTGAAGCCTTGTCTTAATTGCAAGATATCTAGTTATTCAATCCTATAAAAGCAAGCAATTAATATATCGTTGCTAAGGAGCATCAACCTGCCGCCCCCTCCAACTGAATCTTCACCTTCATCGTTCTCAGCTACTCCAAGAAAGAAGTATGTACCTAACTGCTATTTATACATAATAAACATATACACTCCAGTAACTCATGGGTGCTAATTCTTTCCTGTGCAGTTCTTCTGTAGATTAAATTGTTGAGCAATCATGGCAGAGATGGTGAGTTCGGCCATAGTTGGGGAGACGGTGAATAGAATCATGTCAAGCATTACTGGCAAGGATGAAGAGAAATCCAACCAAAAAGAAAACATAGAAAGGATGGATATGGCACACATCAAGATGAATGCCGTGCTGGAAGTATCCGAGAGATGGCAGATCACTGAGTTGCCATTGCTACAATGGCGGAGAAAACTCAAGCGTGCTGCCCAGGAATGTGATGAATCTGTGCTAAAATGCAAGCAGCGTGCCCTTGAACAGGAAGAGACAAGGCAGCAGCTAAGCCAGTCCCCATTTCCTAAACGGATTGCCCATGCTACCATGTCACTATTATCATCATTCATTGGAACTAATGTTGAGTCCAGCAGCTCTTCTAATGTTCAAAGATTCGAGAGGTACGCAAAAGATGCAAATGAGTTCCTAACGACTATCCAGTTTGGTGGGACTCCATGGACGTATACGTTCTTCAACCCTGTCATCAGACACCTTCTTACAGGAAAGTCTGTAAAGTATCAAGCAATTATGGACCACAAGCTTTACTACTTGAAGATACAACCATTTATCTCTGCAATGCGTGGTGTGGAGGCATTGATGGGTTTTGCCAGCCGTGATTTAAAGGATCCTATAAGGAGTTTCTATGTAGCCTGCATGCTGCGTCTCTCTCAAAGCACAGATATATTTGATGTAATAATCAAGTGTGTTCAGCCAGTTGCACCTCATTTTAAGTTTGTCACTGAAGGTCTTTCAAGAGGACTCATTCAACTGCCTACACAGGATTTTACCTGGGATTCTCCTTACAACCAAAGTGATGTCTGGGTGAACGTTCACGACAGTTTGACACAATGGCACCGTCCAAATCCACTCTGCTACAGTGGCAACAACATGCCCAATCCATGGCATTTGTCTAGTATATTTCCAGAGGAGGTTATGAGCTTTCTTTTGAAGTGGCACATCCCACTATCTGATCAGGACACAAACAATATAAGCTCAACTGTTGTACATGGAAAAAGTAGTTCTGAGAATTCAAACTCTCCAACTCTGAAGCTTGGAGTTTGTGTCATACCCCATGAATCTGTGGACGATATAAAGAATGCAGCAGACAGCTATGCTTTAGAGGTCATTGATGGAAACGAGCAAGGAATGATACACTCCAATGCACACCTACAGGACTTGGGTGAGAAGTTCTTGCCAAACGCCATAGAGTACCTCCATCAGAATTCTGAATCTGAAACATACCAAATGTCTTTGAAGTCTAGACATGGTGCTGCTCACTTCTGTTTGCAGAAGAAAAGCATCCAAATTCAAAGAACTACTTGGGTTCAAAGAGTAGCAACTAGATGTCCTCAGAATGGAAGGGCAACTGTACTAGAATGCATAGAACAATGGAAGCAGGTGCTTGAGGACCTGTTAATGCTATGAATTGTTCGTGTGGATCTAGGAAGCTACAAGGCACAATCATGGCCACAAGAAACTTGGCTTTTGCCCACATGTATTCATGTAAGTTTCAGAAATGATATCAATGGGGATGTAGAATTTAATATCTTTAGCTGCGAAACATTGCAAGTTTGAGAAAAATTGCCTTTGGTGAACAAGTACTCAAGCATGTAAGTGCGCCACACAAACTCAGACCACAAACCACAGATGGGCAAAAAATTGAAATAAAAAAAACCACAAATTTTACCACGATTACAATAGGTTAACTAAAACTTACATGCTCAAGCAGTGGACAAATGTAGAACCTCTTCCCCTTGCTGATCCGATTGCATAGACGCATGCTGGGGGCTATTCATGCTCCATGGCATGAAGGTTATAGGGCTGGGGCTTAGCTTAGCTTCAACGATAAATTAATGGGGTGGGCCTTTTTATTTGGACTTCAGTATTGGGCTTCGACATGTTCTGTCATACGAGATGGGCCTCTATGGACCTATCAGACAAGGCAAAGGCACGATTAGGCACGGCCCGTCCTGCCTCCCGTGCCGTGCCTCTTTGGCCCAGGGGCCTAGCCTTCGGCCTAGGCACAGCCCTATATATGGGCCGTTTTTCGTGCCGTGCCGGCCCGTCAAGCACGGCCCACAACGCTGGCCAGGCCAGCCCAAGACCCCCCTCCCATGCCGTAGCCGTTGCCTTCGCGAGTAACCGAGGGGCCGAGGTTGCTGGGAGGAGGAGCAGATGGCCGTCGCCGCGGCGAGGAGGAGCTGAGCGACCATGGTCACCACGAGGAGGTGCAGAGGGCCGTCGCGGCCGCGAGGAGGAGCCGATGGGCCGTCGCGGACGCGAGGAGCCGAAGGGAAGGGAGAGGTCGCACTCGAGCGAGGAGCATCGGCGTCCGTGCTCGCGCGACGGAGAGGCGACCGGGATTCCGCGGCTCTGCGCTCCTGCGACTGCGCGAGGGAGAGGCGTCGTCGGGTTCGCGAGTCGCGGCTCGCGACGGACAGTGGTACAGTGCGGTGGCGTTCAGGGGTGGGAGTCGGATGGAGGAAAAGAGAGTTAGGGTTAGGGGTGGGGTGGTCTGGGGAAATTAAAAAGGCCTCCAGCACAATGGGTTCTTAGCGGGCCACCAGGTAGCCGTAGTTACCGGGTCGCCACCGGTCCTACCTCTGTGGATCGGGCCGTGCTGTGCCGCCCACCGTGCTTGAGCATCGGCCCAAGCACAGCCTTTTGTATCGTGCCGGGCCGGCCCGGGCCCGCTGCTCACCGTGCCGTGCCGTGCTCGTATCGAGCTAAAATATCGTGCTTCGGGCCATGCTGTCATGCTTCGGGCTACATGGACATCTATAATTGGCAACCCTTTCCGGCGAACCTCAGGCTGCTGCCGCCGCCGCCGCCTCATCCTCCGCCGCCTCCTCTCACGTTCACGTCAATATGTGCCTGTACTGGGCCATGCCGGCCGTACGCAGGCGGCATGCCGCCGCGCTTGACATCGCAGAGATGGATCGCAAAGTCCACTGCCCGTCCGGTGCTTGGTCGCAGTCTGAACAGAGGGACGGCGGGAGCACGGAGCCGCTGCTCCAGCCGCATCCATCCACGTCAGAACATTTCGCTGCCGCCAAAGGCGACAGCATGGTACAGAAGTCCATAGCCAGTGGCCAGCGACATGACGGCATTTGGTTGGTTCATTTCTTCCTTCTTTCACTACACAGTTCAAGTGTTCAACTCCATTATGTGTCTTATTTGTCTGTTACGTTTAATTGGTTTTGAATAAACTCTCGATAGGCTGCAGCAATCGATTGAATTGGTAACCGATAGGAATAGTAGTGAAGGTGCTGCAGTAGTTGCTTGAATTGGTATTGAAGGAGCATTGGTTGGCTCGTTGCTACAGTAACTGAATAGACAGGATTTCTTTGGCTTTGGTAGATGCAGCAACAATTGAAGGATGGTACCTATCTGTCAGCGTTGCATTTCGTTCTTCTGATAGTCAGCTGCAGTAGCTCTCATGTCCCCCAAAAAAAATCCTCTCCACTGTACAGAATGTCAAAGATTCAAAGGGAGCTGAACTGATGGAGCCAATAAATCTAGTCCTTCTTTACTACTACTCCGTATTTCTTGCTGTACATGATATGCTTGTGAATTCAACTTTCCATTTTGTGGGTGGATTAGATTAGTAAATCTAATAGAAATAAAGCTCTGCTTTTTTTTCCTTGTCTGTATATAAGCTTTCTCAATAAATCTGAAGAAACAGGGGCCTCTGCCACTAATTTTGTCAATGCAATCTGTCAAACTTCCTTGCTATCCTCATTTTCCAATGAATTGTCAAGCCTTGTCTTAATTGCAAGGCATCTGGCTATGTACTTCTACAACTATATGTCTAATGACTTAATGTGCATCATGTCATCAGCGTACACTCCATGTCTCAGTAAAATTCATCTCCAGGATGTCAAATATTCAAAGGGAGATGAACTGATTGAGTCAACCAGTATTGTCCTTGTTTACTTCTAGTACTTATCATCCGCACAGCGGATCAGTACAAGATAACTTAGTGTGACAATAGTTCATGGGACTCCTTTGCCATGGAAAATTAAAGTGCCAATGCTCTGGCCTTGGGATGATATCTGTTAGCGTTGAACTTCAATCATCATTCTAACATTTTTCCTTGTGTATAAACTAAGCTATTTCTTCAGAAATCTTAAGAAATAGGGCCCGTGTGAGGGATGTTTGCGCTGCGTAGGTAGTACTCGTGACTCGTGAGAGGTGGGATGTCTGGGACTTGGATCGCATCGGTGAAGCGGCTGCGATGCTGTCCTGCTGGCCAGCGTCGCAACGAGGAAGAACGGAAGAGCAGGAGGCCAAGGGCCAAGGAGCGAGAGGGATAAACTCTATCTTTGGCTAATCTTCTATTGAACCATTAGTTCAACACTTCTAGGAAATCTCAAGCAAACTACCTAACTCATCTAACAAACTCATGCATACTACTCTTAACGTAAACAAACTAATTCTGATTTCCTCATGAGAAGTCGACCTGTTGGCCAGCCCGTTGTAACCGTGCACCGTGCTGCTCCGCATCGCGCTCGGTTGGCATGCCCTCCTCAGCCACATGTGTGCTTCCTCCTCTGGTGGATAGTGCCATCCATAACAGCCTCTGCCACAAATTTGGTCAATAAAATCGACCATACATCCAAGCTATCTGCACTTTCCATTGAATTGTCAAGCCTTGTCTTAATTGCAAGATATCTAGTTATTCACTACTATAAAGCTAGTTATGTATAATTGCAATTGAGCATAATCCTGCACTAAAAGTGAATCTTCACATGCATCGTTTTTCCTCGCAACACCAAGAAACTAGTTTGTACTTCACCCATGTTTATAGATACACATCATGTTTCTCCCTTTAGTTCATAAGTTTTAACAAATGTTATATTCCCTGTGTAGATCTTCCCCTGTAGATTAAATTGTTGAGCAGTCATGGCAGAGATGGTGAGTTCAGCTATAGTTGGGGAGACGGTGAATAGAATCATGTCAAGCATTACTGGCAAGGATGAAGAGAAGTCCAAGCAAAAAGAAAACATAGAAAGGTTGGAGATGGCACACATTAAGATGGAGGCTGTGCTCCAAGTATCTGACAGATGGCAGATCACCGAGGTGCCACTGCTATGGTGGCGGAACAAACTTAAGCGTGCTGCGCAGGAATGTGATGATACTCTGCAAAAATGCAAGCTGCGTGCTCTAGAGAGGATGAGACAAGGCAGCGGGTCAGCCAGTCCTCATTTCCTAAACGAATTGCCCATGCGACCAAGTCAACAATAATATCATCTTTCATTGGAACTAATGACGAGTCAAGCAGTAGCTTTGCTAATGTTAGAAGATTCGAGAGGTATGCAGAAGGTGCAAATGAATTTCTAAACACTGTCAAGTTTGTTGGAACTCCGCGGAGGTATACGTTCTTCAACCCTCTCATCAGACACCTTCTTACAGGGAAGTCTGTAAAGTATCGAGCATTTCAGGATGACAAGCTTTACTACTTGAACGTACAACCTATTAGCTCTGCAGACCGTGGCGTAGAGGCATTGATGGCTTTTGCCTGTCAAGATCTCAAGGATCCTACAAAGGGTTTTTATGTATCATGCATGATGCGTCTCTCTGAAAGCATGGACATGTTTGATGTCATAATCAAGTGCGTTCGGCTAGTCGCACCTCACTATTCAACTCAGCATTTTCTTTTATTTCAAACACGTCCCCCCTATTCCTTGATGTCGTGTATCTTCGGTCCAATAAACTACTGTCAGAGTAAAAAAGAAGGTCTACGCGAGAACCAAAACATGAAGAGCTATTAGTAGTAGAGGATAGAGTGAAAAGATATATGATTGTGGATAACAAATTATTCTATGGAAACCATCCAATGGAATTATAGCTTGTACATGTACTGATTTTTTAGATAAAGAATAGTTTATATCCGGTTTCATCTATCTAAAGGTAGAATCAGACCATTATTATAAAGTTTAGTCTCACAACCACCACACAACTTTCAATGATCAAAAGCAAACAGCCACACGCTGGAAAAACAAAGCAACAAGTAAAGTCCTGACTAAGAAAGACCAATAAACTTAGTCGATAACTATCCATTGGAATAAAAAAATGTAAGGCTGAAGTCCCTCCAAATGCCTTCCAGTAAGGATCAATTGGTCTCAAAGGTCATCGCACGGCGCTGCAATCTTACCCATTGTCGTAACCAATGAGATGTCCTGAATAGTACCTGCAAAAAAAAATTTTGTTCTATATTTGTCAAATACCGCTTCATTTCTTGCTAACCAAGTCGTCCAGTGTACACGTACTAATTAATAAGTATAGAAAGTACATCTTGTTTCTATACTCAAGATTAATAAGTATAGAGCGCGGGTTCGACGCCCTCAAGCCCGCGCTCTGCGGCGGCTCACTTCGCCAAGGTATGTTCGTCGTGGTCGCAACTGGCTACTGCGCGCACACGATAATCGCATCGATCGATACAGAAAACCAGAATATTAATATATTCTCTTTTCTTAAAAAAAAAACAGGGTGCACACGATTGAACAGTAGAATTGCATGTCCTCGGACCTGACACATGCTACTACTACTATGTATGTATAGCATGCCAGGAATACTTCGGGACGGCGCTGTTCGTCGTCGGGGAGCTGGGTTGGAACGACTACGGTGTCATGCTGCTCGCCGGCAAGAGCGTCGACGAGGCCGGATCTCACGTGTCCTCGCCCTGCGACTCCACTAGCCTCGCCAGCGTTGCTCTATCGGTGCCAGCAGTGGCGCCCCGCAAGTTGTAGTAGTCTTGGATGCGGCCCAACAGCTGCATGCCTGAAATCGTTGGAAACATCTGCGCGGCCACGGAGGTATACAACAAGATCGAAGCTACACGATAGTGTTGTGTTCCACATTTCCACTTCGCACACACTTTCCGCAGAAACTGATGAACGACGGCGGCAAGACGGTGGTGGTGTCGGGGATCCCGCCGATGGGGTGCGCGGCGGCGAACCTGGTGCTCTTCGCGAACCAGACGGGGGGAGAGCTGGAGCCACGCACGGGGTGCCTCAGGGGCCTGAACCTTCTCTCCAAGAAGCACAACCGGCAGCTCCGCCAGGCGCTGACGCGGCTGCGCGCGGGGCACCCCGGCGTGAGGCTCATCTACGCCGATTTCTACGCGCCCATCATCGACTTCGCGACGTCTCCCAGTCGCTATGGCTTCAACGGCACCGACGGCGGCGCTCTGAGAGCTTGCTGCGGCACCGGCGGCCGGAACAACTTCGACCTCACCGCGCTGTGCGGCATGCCGGGCGTGAGAGCCTGCCAGGACCCGTCGGCGTATGTGGACTGGGACGGCGTGCACCTCACTGAGGCGGCGAACCGCCGCATCGCTGATGGCTGGCTCGGTGGCCCGTACGCCCACCCGCCCATATTAAGCACCAACTGTTGTGACTAGTGAACTAGAGTAGTAGCGTTTATTTTGACTTTGACGCACGAGCTGCAACCGAGTAAAATAAGAAGGGATTCGCTTTAGGTTATGAGCGTTTATTTTCAGCTCCAAAACAGGGTTTTCTCTCATAACAAATCAGCGTCAGCTAAAATTAACGTTTATTTTCAGCTCCAGCGAACAGAGATGTCTGCATAAATTGGAACACAAAACTGCAAACTGAGAGGGAAAAAAGGACTATGCCAGTATAAAATGGATCTGAAATACGCCAAAGAAGATGATAACGCCATCCAACTAAAGGATGGGTTAATCGATCCTGTTTCTACAGTATTATAAGATTTCCAGGCACATACGTACGAGCCATTCATAATTTGTGCTGCACTGTTCCTCGTAGGCTAGTAGTTCGATTACGGACCCTCCAGAACAGTTGCGGGCTTAAGCCTTGAAGGTGGGGAGCAAACCGAGCGTATCTTCACACCTCAAGAGCGATTGCATGCGCGTATGGTGGGAAAGGGTGGCGGCGCGTCGGCCGTCCTCTTCGGCGGCCACTCCCGCGGCGGCGGCGCTCGGTGCCCCAGCCGCGCACCGTCCTTCCACCTCCCCGGTCACATCATCGTTGCTGTGGAGTTTAGTTGGGCCGGGCCCAAATTGAAGTCCGCTCTGTTTTGTCTTGGCGGAGCGTGTCGTTCGAAGTTTTCAGAGTCAGTCCACCTAAAAAAAGAGGGTCAGGGCTCGTTTTTGCATTTTGCTTTCCAGGCAGATCTTCTGCGAATGCTAAGAGCCTGTTTGGCAAAGCTCCGGCTCTGAAAAAATTGCTCCAGATCCACGGATCCAGGTAGCTCCACTGTAAAGCAGCTCCATCATCGATCTATAATCTTAAAAAGCGTTTGGTACAGCTCTCATCTCATCTCTATGTCACCAACAATTTGGGCCCATGCGTCAGAAATAAAAAAGGTTTCCTATGCGGGGGGAGCAGCCGCGGCGAGCCTCGCCGGGCGCGCGCGGGAGCGGCAGCGGCGGGCGCAGCCTCCCCAAGCTCGCTTGGAAGCGGAGTGGGTTTTCCAGATCTAGAACTGTGTGGAGCTCTACCAAACAGGCCCTAAGTATATACTCTCTCCGTACTTGTAAAGAAAGTCGTTTTGTACAAGGTTTTGGTCAAACATTTTAGGAATATAAATCATGAATAACTTTTAAGTTGTTGAGTTTGAAAATGTGAAAACTATATAAATAGATTTGTCTTGAAATATACTTTCATAAAAATATGGATATGTCATTTTTTTAATTAATATATTTTACGGAAATATGAAGTCAAAGTCATGCTTTGGAGACCGTGTTCCTGTCATAAACAACTTTCATTATAGGTATGGAGGGAGTAAATGGTGACCGCCGACCAGCAGTGGTGGATTCAGGATAAGAAAGACATCTAGCAAACTTTGTACTACTAATTTATGTGAAGGAATGCTCATATAGATGGGCTTTGATTGAATACCATGGACGTCGTGGACAGCCTATGTATAGCAATTTCTTGAGGGTAAAATTATACTGCAAGTATGGATGATATCGTTGCCAAAGACTTTGACTAGGAAAAAGGTATAGACATGCCCAATAGTGTGAAAAGTTTAGTCAGGAAAAAGGTATAGACATGACCAATAGTGTGAAAAGTTTAGTCAAGAAGGCTTATTAGACTTAGATTAGAGTAGGGGTTCAAAGTTTCGGCGATGTTTCACAAAATTTTGGTAATTTTCGGGTGTCAGAAAGGAAACTCTTAATTACACTATACATATTGTTGATATATAACTCCAGACTCATACTTTCTAATTTTTGACCAAAGTCAGCAGGGAAAACTCCAACCTATTTTTTTTAGTTTTTTTATTTAGGTCTGTTTAAATTCGCTCCCACGGAGACTCGAATCCAGGACCTGGAAGGTGCCGCCGGAGTGCTAGACTAACTGATCTAGCATCCTTTGGCTCATACTTTCTAATTTTATGCTGCATATTCTTCTAATATAGTCGATAATCATGCGTGCTAATATTTGTTTAGATCCAAAAATTTTAGAAAATCATATTTATGTTGAAGTCTCTAAAAAATTGGCAAATTTTTTTATCGATTTTAGTATTTTGGAAATTTTAGGGTGGCCAAGAAATTCTAATACAGAAAATGAAAACCCGGCTTAGAGTCTCCACTTCGTTGCATACGTAAGTATGACATAACAACATGCATTATGTAAAAGGAGAAAAGTAGAATGGTGCATCGTCCAAGTCGCATGAATTGGATATTGGTTCAATGACTTATCAAAACCACGCCTTTTGACTAAACTTTGCCTAAAACTGAGCCGTTTTGACTTAAAAGCAACATGTGTATTCCTGTTGGCATGTGTCACTTAATTAGTATAATTGCTAAGAGGAATAAATTTTGCAGCAGTGAACATTATTTTGTGTGGTGATGCAATACTTGGGAAGGACCACAAGCAAGATACAACGTGGACATCCCTTTGTTTTCTTGATAAAGACATCTTTGCCTTATATTACGCACCAGTAGAGAGTACTCAGGATGCATTCGTCTTTGTTTCAGATGATGGTGTACACACTTTCAAACCGCCGTGTGTTACCTGGCAAGGACTTGTGATGATGACACAATATTCACATGTCAGGAATTATAGCAGTGTATGACATGCTTCTGGTCGACGGCAGTTTCCCTGCTTAAATTGGCTTGCGATCACTGCTCACTATTTTTCACATCTTCGTAACAAAAAACTATTGAATGACATTCTACAGTTTCACAGAGGAACATTGGATCACCAGCATGGATTTAGCTGACTCTAAAATAAAGGACCTACTCTCGATTGAATTGCACGGTAGCAGCGAAGCATTAACTGAGCAAAGCGAGATTAATTCTGGAGGGTCATGTCCTACTGATACTAGGTACAATTACAGCCTGAGAATAAAGATAGTGACTCTATATGTTGTCTCATTGTCTCTTGGAACGCGTGTGTGTAGGTTTTTTTGCTTTTGGGGTTGGTTTCTATTTAGTTCTTGTCTCCCAGGATAACTCTATGATGAGCATGGCCTCCTCTGATTTTATTTCCCCGTCCTTTTGAGTGTGAGGAATAGAGCATCATCATAGAACAATAATTTGGCTGAAAAGAAGTTTTGATTTTGGCTGATACTGATTTATTGTGAGAGAAAAATATTATTTCATGGCTGAAAAGAAATGCTGATTTTAGCTGATTTTTGCTGGTATTTCTAATAAGCCACATTATTGTTCTATGTTTGTGTTGTTAAAATGGCGTGAATATGTAATTGATATAGAGATAAGGCCAAAAATCGTAGAATTTTTTTTGTTATGGTACTGATGTTTAGGTACTTAACTGTGAATTAATATTTTCAAGAATTTTCACCCTCCAAATTTTAAATTTGTGCGTGAGTGACATGATGCTATCACTGTTAGAAACTATTTGGTCACAGAATCGAACATATACAATGAGTTGTCAACTTTTTCCATATGGCTTACAAGATGTATCTATAGAGCGCGAACAGGTCTTAAGTTGAGTGCCTGAGTTGGTTAGGTGGTTCTAATAACAGTTCTCAGGTCTAGTACTGTTCGACTCCTCTTGAGAGCTAATTTCATGATAGGATTACATATACTGGGGAGCTTTACTCCATAGTCTTCTCTTATAAAAAAACAGATGTTTATATAGAGGGAACACACTGCAGTTAAAAAATATTCTGACACAATAACTAGGACCGGGGGCATGTTAATAATACTGGGTGACTCCAGGTATCCCGTCTCATGTTAGAATCCAGATCATACTCTAACATGAAGTACAGCCCTTTAGCAGCTTTTTGTCTATGGTTATTTCACTGATCGAACCATGTTATTACATGATTTATAACTTCTGTAGGTGGTGCTCTTACTGTCTTTCCATTTCTTTCTGAATCCATTCCTTGATTGATCCCTTCAACCAAATGGGTCCATGTGCAGCCCATAAGTTGACACAATGAAAGATCCCATATGACCAGTTCCTGGACTCCTCATCTTCTTGCTGCATCATTCTATGTGTACTTGGCGTGACGATACTTGCCTTCTCAATCAGAACATATGTAATGCCATGCTTAGACCTCCAAAGCATTTTGTAGACTGTTGCATTGCCATTCTTGTAAAAGTAATCAACTGCCTCGGGCAGCATTATATCTTCCAGTTCACGCAAGGTGAAGTCGGCACAAAAGCAATGTTGCTCTTCGCTGTAGATAGCCACTCTCTCTCTACTTGTATCCACAGGCAGGATATCTTCTGAATATCCATGGGGTGCAAAAAGGATTCTAGCTTTCAGATAAGGAGAATCTTCTAGGGAATTCTTGAATTCAGACTGTAAAGCCCTATATTTGTTGCACCTCGATAGTGACACATGGCAGTCAAGACTTACTGAAATAACTGGATCTACAGACACATCTCGTAATCCCAATATGTCTAACTTGCTACCATGACCGAGCTTGTGCTGATTGTGCTGCTTGCAACATAAAGGGTTTGGGCGAAACCATTGTGTGCACAAACTTAGAATTTTGTCCCAGTGTTCTTTCTGCTGTGTATCAACATTTAGCACCCATGAGAAGTCTTCTGTAGTTAGTTGCACTAGTTTTTCCCTAATGGTTTCAACTGTAGACTTGAAAAGAGGTGCAAAAAGCTGTAGGCACTTCATTGTAATGCCAAATATGTCAGTACTTTCTGAAATCTGTAGTATTAAAGTAAATACAAAGCCATCCTCTCCTACGTTACCATCTTCCTGAATTATGACTAGTCTAGCCTCTGTTCCATACTCAGAAGTATTGAACGGCGCCAATAATAGAAACAAAGGGGACTTGTTTGCCTGAATGATTCTATGCTGTAGTTTCTTGCCTGCCAAAAGGTGCATATTAAGAGGGTGAAAGGGCATGTGACGACATGGCGTTCCACCAAGCTCAACTAACCTTATAAACTCGCTAGCGCCATCTGCAAACCATTCAAATCTCCGAGCAATGAAACTGTTCAGCTCGTCTTTATCGGGTCTAAAGATGGAGGAAACAAATAACTTTGCTCTACGTGCTATACGTTTAGGAAACGAGGATTTTCTCACCTCCTTTTGTACTGTCTCTTCGTCTTCCATGATCCTCTGTTTGCAGCTGTGCAGCGTGTCGTCGCACTCTTGAGCAACTCGCTTCAGCTTTGATCGCCAACGCAACAAGGAGGTGTCGGTGATCTGCCACCTATCAGATATCTCAAGAACAGCCTCCAGTCTGGTGTGCGCCATCTCTAGCCTCTCCAAATTTCTATGCTTATTGGATTCATCTTTCTCCTCATATTTTTTAACAAGATTAGATAAAACCTGGCTAACTGTCTCTTGGACAACTGCTGAACTGACAATCTCTGCCATTAGGACTCAAGGATCCTGCTCAGGAAATTCAACATATAACAGTATACATGAGAGACTAGATATATGAACATTGGATCAATAGAAAAAATTAGCTAGCGCTTGTAAGAACCTACCTTTGATTGAATCACATTGACAGGTTGTGCTTTATGTGTATAGAGATATCTTGAGGTTATAGGATCATACAATGAGGAAACATGAGAACTTGAAGAGAATACAGTCGTGATGCCAAAGACTGAGACCAAGAGAGAAGAAGAAGGCAAAGTACGATGGCAAGGGGTGTGCAGGATTTAATTTGTTCTCTACAAAGGGAAGAAAGGGGTAAGGTAAGGCCTGTCCGATCCCTCAAGACGACCTATATGACATAAGCCAACGATGAGAGTCACCAGTTCGCTGCATATTTGAAAAATCAAATGAACCTAGCTGGTGCGACAATTAAAGACAGGTAAAGCAAGTGAAATGCAGGATGGAAATGTTTCATCTACACATCATTAAAGAACTTGAAGAGCTAGCTCTTGGTCTGGCAGATAAAACAAGCTAGACAAACCTGAAGTCTTGGTCCCTTGTCAGTTGTAATAATTTTTAAATTTAACACGTTATGATCCGTTCGTCCCTGCCGTGTAAGCTGGGGACCTTAAAAAAGTGACAGGGTAGCTTGATCAACTGTGTCGCTTTTCTCCACCCGACACGCCAGGGACTTGCGGGCTTGCAGCGGCCGTACTAATCAGCAAACCAACAGCAAGTTTGGAAACCAGCAGTCAATTCTCTCCAGACATCGGGATTTTCTTGACAAAAAATATTTTTCCCAATTTTTGTTTTTGGAGAGTTACAAAATTATAAGCAGCAGTCACACCTACGACCTTCCCGATTTTTCATTTTAACAAAGAAAAAAGATCATAACTTTTCGTATTAGAAAGTTATAAAATTATGTGCATAACTTATACATATAACTTAATACGGGACAAATATTATCATAAATACTTTCTAGAGATTCTAGGACAGATTATGAGAAAACACAAAAGCGATACGGCTGAGCGTCGCCCCCCTCCCGCCGAGCGTCCCCAACCAGGCGACTCGGGGGCGCCGCCGCCGCCGCCCAGGGCCTCCTCTTCCGACCTCACTCTGGCCGCCGCCACCGCCCTCTTCGGCGTGCGACGGCGGCGGCCCACTCCCAGTCGCAGCTCCCCTCTCCTTTCTCTCCCCCATCCCACCCCTCCTCCACCAACCTACCCCTCCTCCACTGCGTCGAGCCTCCGGCGTGTTGGCCGCCGGCGGGTCGGATCCGTGCCTCCCAGGGCCGGATCTTGCCTTCCCTTGGCCGGATCTGCTGCAGCTTCCCCACCAGCTTCGGGCCAGGGCACGATGGCGCTGGCTGGGGCGCGGCTTCAGGCCGGGGCGTGGCGTGGCGGCGCTGGCCTCTGCTACGTCGAGGAGGGCGCCTCGTCGTCGCCATCGTTCCTGAAGCAGCTCGCGCACGCGGGCTGCCCTCTCCGACTACGAAATGGCTAGCACGATCTGCGACAAGCTCCCGGCGGACGTGGCCACATTGAGTGTTGACTGCGCGGCTGCGGACCGAGGAGCGGCTTCAGACCGGGGCGTGGCAGCGTTTGTCGGGGCGTGGCGGCTTTGGCCTCCGCTGGAGCCGAGGCGTGGTGGCTCTGGCCTCTCGCTGGAGCTGAGGCGTGGCCTCGCTCGGTCAAGCCGTGGCCACAGCCTCGGCCCTACTGGTAGCGTTCGTGGCGGCAGCTGCCAGTTGGGCTTCACCCTGGTCGCCTAAGCTGGCGTGGTGGGCTGTTCGCCGATGGCTGCTATCGGTGTGCTTGCGGCCTCCGGGGCAACTGCTTGACGTGGCCCTGGTTGTGCTGCCAGATTCTGCAGTTGCGAGAGATGGCGGGATGGTGCTTGTGTTGTTGCGGGTGCGGCGAGTGCCTCCTTCTGCAAACAAACAGTAACAGGGTGAAAACCTTGCCTGGTTCCTCCGGGCCGGCAGCGGTGGTGTGACCGCGTCATGTGCCTTCTTGGAGGCGCTGCCGATGTTCTGTTTCCTCGGGGCGGGTTGAGGTCGAAAGACCCACTCGTGTGTCTCTTCCACGGCGTTCACGGACGTCGAGGTCCTTCTTGAAGGCATCACTGGAGCACTACCGTAGTCCATCGCCCTTTGCTCTCACCGGAGTTGCTCGTCATTCTGCCTGCATGTGCTTCAAGATCGTCTTCGTATGGGTCTGCTCAGCATGTTTCTGTTGTCGCCGTCGTATGTCGCTTCGTTTCTTCGCAGCAGATACTTGGCCGCTTGCGCTCGGCCGGATACTTTGCCACCAATGTCGCTTTAGGTCCCCCCCTCTTGCAGTTACTGCTGAGTGTGAGCTGGACCTACCCACTCGCGGATACTTGGCCACAGTGGTTCTTCTTTGGGGGATGCTTTGCCCTGTGTTTCTGGCTAGAGCGGATACTTTGCTGCTGCGATGCTTGGGCGGATACTTTGCCGTCGTATGTCGTATGTTCTAGGTGGATGCTTTGCCACCGCGGCTCTATCGACCATGTTGGCGGCCTTGCGTTGATGTATATTTCATTGCGGTTGCAGTTGGTTAGGCTAGGTTAGTGGTGGGGGTCTCTCCCTACCGTCTTTCTTTTCTGCTCTGTTGTCTGTGTTCTAACCACTTTCTCTGTGGTTTTGTATGTGCACTATGTGATCTTTCGTTTTGGGATCACATAGCTGCGTTGTGTTTGCCGTTCTTTCGGCCTCTTTTTCTCAATGAAATACTCGTGAACTCGCAGTCACGAAAAAGAAAACACAAAAGCTGCATGTGCCCTCACATTATTTTCTAATAATCAGATGCTATCATCAATTATTGGATTAGTTGATAAATGTCAAGTACCTAAAGCAAAGCTGGTTTCCACAACATTCCTTTTTTGGAAAATTTTCGTTTCACGCATTCTCTTTTTCAGGAAGTTTTAAAGTTATACCTATAACTTATGTGCATACTTTACATGGCAACGTGGCATCACAACTTTTCTTTTTTTTAATAAGGGTAACTTTTCATTATTAACTTCTGCAGATTTGTGATGATGAGGTTCAACTAGTTGAGAAAAAATGAAAAGAATAAAAAAATGGTGGAAAAATAAATGGAGAAAAGAATAAAGAGATTCAACTAGTTGAGAAAAAAGTAAAAAAAATGAAAAAAAGGTAGAAAAATGAAACGGGAAATGAGAGAAAAAAAAACGTCCAACCGGTGTCCGCATGTCACCAAACAAGCCCGGCCCACGTGCACGGAACTTTCGCTCCATTATAATGGTATATAGAAATGGAAAACAAATAAACCATACTGATTCCGCAGCCACAGAACTACTGGACCCGCGCACATAAGACGGATTTGCTCAATTCGAAACGAGCAGTCCTGCACCATAACGCCTGGTCTGCATCTTTTGGAGACATGCCATCTAAAAGTTTGAAGAAGCCTGACGAACAAGGTGTTCTTACTGGTGAGTTAGATTTAAATTTGAATTTAGGCCTTTCATCTGGAGCTTCCAAAGGTCCAGTCCTTTTGGATTCTGTCCTCTGCCGGCGCTATCATTCTTCCTCACATTCGAGGTCCGCATGCAAAGCCCATATTAAATGTGATAATTACTATGGATGGGGCCATGTTACAGCCACTTGCCGTATGGGTTGGGAAAATCTGCAACGTAGTGTGAAAGGCCCCGTCATCTGGATAATTTTGCCAAAGATTTTGGTCTTCTTGTGGATTGCACCAACTGGTTTAACTGTGGACGAATGACAGCGGGCCCGTCCACCCCTCCAAAGTTTCTAAGTTTTTCTCAATACACGAGTGTCTCTTGGCCTTCCCGTACTATACATTGTGCCTCGCCGGAGCCCCCACAGTTGGACAACGGGGCTACCCTTCTCACAGAAAACCCCAATCCCTCTCGACCCGGTGACACTGCTCAGGCGTCAACAATGGCGTACTTTCGTGCTGACCCAGCTCCATTCACTCCTGAGGGCCTGCACCAACTTCACATTGAATCTCATAAGCCAATGGAAAGGGTGGTCTTGATGCGCCCACGTGCTCGGAACCATGATCTGGCCATTGTCTCTATTCACCCAATGCCCGATCAGCAACAGGTAACCTTCCAGGCCATCAGGGATATTGTTTCTGATTTTCTTGTCAACGAACAGCATGTGGCTTTCACCGACATCCAGCCTACGCACCTTGTTCAGGCTTTTGTTAGATTCAGAAATGCTTTTGATTGTGATAGATTGGTTCAAAATGGGGCTTTCTTGTTTGGTAATGTCTCCATAACCTTTGTTGAGCACAATAGGGGCAGAAATTGGCGTGCAATCAATTTCAATAGAGAATGTTGGCTTCTTCTATTGGGTTTTCCGCTTGATTACAGAGAAGATGACTACATCGTATTACAGAGAAGATGACTACATCGTTAACACCATTTGCTCTTTTGAGAGGGTTATCTCTTGGATTGATGTTGGCAGACACCTTTCAAGGCTTCTTGTCAGGGTTCGTGTGGTTGATCTGGAGTCTGTCCCGCAGTTCTTGGTGCTAACTGAAGGTGAAGGGTTCCAAGGAGAATCGTGGACAGTCCAATGTGAAGTCTTACAGGGAAATCTCTTGGGTGGTCTACCGCAGGATGAGGGTCCAGCGCCAGGTCCAGATGACTTCCCTCCGAATGGCCCTTTTGACTTATTTGGATTTGGCCAAGCTGGCCCTATCCATGGCACAGCCTGACCAATAGTTTGGGCCAAATCTAGATGGTGCTGACAATCAGGCCAAAGCTTTAATCTAACGCCCTTCTGAGCTGCATTGGTGATGGACAAAATGTGAGTTTTTCCCTACCAGAAAACGGTCCTACACAAGATGATCCTTCATGGGTCTGTTCGGAGAGTATGGCAGTTGATGATGCAATTGATCTGGGAAAGCTTTCTCAAGACACTTCTCATAAAAAGGTGAAAAGAAAAAACAATAAGAAGAAGGGAACTGCTCTTGTTGAGAGTGAGGTCAGAAGGAGCCTAGGCTTCAGGTGGTTAAGCAAGGCTTCAAGGACCCCATTTGCAAGAAAAAGGGCTGTCTTGGCTGTGAGGCCAGCCCTCCGAGTCTCTCTGCTAAGGCTATCAGAAGCATTGTCTCTACCTTGTGTGACCATGATGCTTCCCAGGTCACTGACTCTGCTCTATCCAAAAAGAAGATGGGCCAAGCTGTCCTGATAGGACCCATCATTAGCAAGAAGTAGAAAATTATTCTGAACAAGAAGAGTGATGCAGCTGCAGAGGATAATGCTGATGAATCCTCAAGCAAGAAGAATGATGATGCAGATGAGAAGAATGAAGACAACAAGAACGAGTATGCTGATGGGTTTTAAGCCTCCTCCCTGAGAAGAAGGTGATAAAGGGCCAGCCCTTATCTCTGCTAGGAGCCCTTTATTTTGTTATTTCCTTTTGAACTTGATTATGTTGAACTTCGTTTTAGCTTTGTGCTGGTTCCTTGTTGGCATTTTAGTTCATGAGTTCTTTTGTGAAGTCTATCTTTGCCCTTGGCTCAACTTATGTATGCATGCTTTTCATGTCTGTACTTGGGCGCCCTACTTTTACTTTTTTAATGGATAGTGCAATTATTACTAGATCTTGGAATATTCTATGTTGGAACATTAGGGGCATCAATTCTGAGAGTAAGTGGGACCCCATTAGAAACAAAATTACTAAAAGTAACTGTGATATTGTTAGTATCCAAGAAACCAAGAGGGATAGTTTTTGTCTTGCCTATATTAGAAAGTTTTGTCCTAGGTTTTTGATGAATTCTACTTCATCCCCTCGGTGGGAGCCTCAGGAGGGGTTCTTGTCATCTGGAAAAGTGCTATCTTCACTGGTCATGAAGTTTTTCATAACAGATTTGCAATCTCTGTTGAATTTCACTCTGCCCACAATAATGACCCTTGGATTCTTACATCAGTTTATGGGCCCTGTGATAGTGAAGGAAAAGAGGAATTCATGCAGTGGTTTGAAAACATTCAAATGCCAAATGATTTTGACTAGCTTGTCATAGGTGATTTTAACCTTTATAGGAAGCCTGAAGACAGAAATAGAACATGTGGAAATGTGGGAGACATGCTGCTTTTTAATGATGCAATCAGTACCTTGGGGCTTGTTGAGATCCCCCTCCATGGCAGGAAATTCACTTGGACAAACAAGCAGAACCCTCCCCTACTTGAGAGACTTGATTGGTTCTTCTCCTCCCAATCTTGGACCTCTAGATATCCCCTAACTACTGCTCATTATCTGGTTATGGAAACTTCTGATCATTGGCCTTTTTCATTGAAATCAAAACCTCAATCCCTAAAGGGAAAATCTTTAGATTTGAAAACTATTGGATGGACTTTGATAGCTTTCTGCCTTTAGTTGCTAGTTGTTGGAATGGGCCTTTCACCCAGCAAGATGCAGCCAAGCTTGTCACTGCCAAATTTAAATCCCTCAGGGGTGTTCTAAGAGCTTGGCAGGCTAGACTTTCTAACATCAAGATCACAATTGAGAATATCAAGCTTGTAATCTCTTTCCTTGATACCATTGAAGAATGGAGGGATTTGTCCTTACAGGAATGGAACTTTAGAGACACTCTAAATTCAAAGCTTAGCTCTCTCCTTCGCCAGCGAATGATTTTTTAGAAACAGAGAGGGTCAGTCAAATGGGTTCAGTTGGGGAATGAGAATTCCAAGTTTTTTCACTCTTTTACAACCATCAGGCATAGAAAAAACTTAATTTCTCCTTGGTTGGGCCCACTAGAATTACTTTAACTGATCATAATGCCAAGGCTAACCTTATTGGTCTGATTTCAAGGACAGGTTGGGCACTTCTGGTAATTGTTGTATGTTGTTTGATCTTGCTTCTCTCTTTGGTTAGTCCTTTGATCCCAGTTCTCTAGAAGCCCCCTTTACTTCTCATGAAATTGATGATGTTGTCAAGCTGCTTCCTTCTGACAAATCCTCTAGGCCTAATGGATTCAATAATAAATTCATAAAGAAGTGTTGGTTTCTAATCAAACAGGACTTTTATAATCTGTGCAATGCCTTCCATGCTAAGCAGGTTTGCCTTCAGAGCATTAATGGATCCTTTATAACTCTCATTTTGAAAACTGGTAGCCCTTCAAGAATCAGTGAATATAGACCCATCTCACTGCTCAACTCATCTGTTAAAATCATCATAAGCTCTTGGCAAATAGATTGCAGCCGCTCATAACCAAATTGGTCCATGTTAATCAATATGGTTTCATAAAATCAAGGACTATTCAAGATTGTTTAGCCTGGTCATTTGAATATTTGCACTTCTATCATTCTTCAAGAAAGGAGCTGGTTATCCTAAAGCTTGACTTTGAAAAGGCTTTTGACAAAATCGAACATAAAGAAATGCTTGAAATTATGAAGGCAAAGGGCTTTGGGGAAAAATGGCTATCCTGGATGAAGATTATATATGTTCTCTTCTGGCACTTCTTCTGTCCTTTCGAATGGTACTCCAGGAAAAGTTTTTCATTGCAAAAGGGGTGTCAGGCAGGGTGACCCCTCTCCCCGCTCCTCTTTGTTCTTGCAGCCAACCTCTTGCAGTCAATTCTGAATAAAGCCAGGCAGCTTGGACTGCTCAACCTTCCTTTGCAACTCAATCACACTGAAGATTTTCCTGTCCTTCAATACGCTGATGATACGCTCATTATCATGGAAGGATGTGCTAGGCAATTCATTGTCTTGAAGGCTCTTTTAAGCTCCTTTGCTGAATCTACTGGGTTAAAAGTAAATTTCTCCAAGTCCATGCTTGTCCCCATCAACATCTCTGACAGTAAGCTTCAGCATTTGGCTGCCACTTTTGGATGCTCCATGGGAAGTCTTCCTTTTACCTATCTTGGTTTGCCTTTGGGTATTACTAGACCCAGAGTTGAAGATTTTACCTCTAGTTACTAGGTGTGAAAGGAGATTGACAAGCACTTCTCTCTTTCTTTCCCAAGCTAGGAAGCTTCAGATGACCAATTCTGTTTTCACCTCTCTGCCTATGTTCTTCATGAGCACCTTCCAACTTCCCTCCACCATTAGTGCTCAAATCGATAAGTTTAGGAAACACTGTCTTTGGAGAGGTGCAGAGCAAAATAACAGAATCGATGCCAAAGCTGCCTGGTCTATGGTAACAAAGTCAAAAGAAGATGGAGGCCTCGGGGTACTAGACATTAAAACTCAGAATGATGCTCTCCTTATTAAGAACTTCCATAAGTTTTTCAATAGAGCAGACATTCCATGGGTGTACCTAATCTGGGAGAGGCATTACAGTAATGGCAAGCTTCCCAATCATGTCAGAAAAGGGTCTTTTTGGTGGAAAGACATTTTAAAGCTTTTAGATAAATTCAAGGGAATGGCATCAGTCTCAGCTGTGGATGGTGTCTCTTGTCTCCTTTGGCACGATTGTTGGATGGGACAACCTTTAAGGCTTACTTATCTTGGGCAGCGCACTTCAGCTTCTTACGCCAACGCAACAAGGCTGCATCCGTGACCTGCCACTTGTCAGATGTCTCAAGTGCAGCCTCTAACCTGATGTGTGCCATCTCTAGCCTCTCAATGTTTCTGTTTGCATCATTTGGTTCTGAATACCTATCAATCAGACCAGATAGGATGTGGCTGTCTCCTGGGCAACTACAGAACTGACCATCTCAGCCGCCATTAGGATTCAAGCATGTGTTGCACTTGTTGCCTGCTCAGGAGAAAGAAGTATTTATGAAACATTATCAGATGAGCTTTGCTACGGTACCTCCAAATAACTATGAGCCGTTCATTTAATTAGATCGGATGGCTGTGATTACATATTACCTCCTGGGAAGTAATATGTAGAATATATTTATTTATTTTATAAAATAGGTTAGATATGGAAACTTTTAGATCAGCAAATCTTTCTTTAGATCTAATTGATGCATACATGATTTATTGGATATGGAAACTTTTTAATTTGGGAACTTTAATTTAGACGTAACGTGTATTCATAAATCCTTGATGCGCTTGACCTGACATGTTTATACATTTTGATCACGTTGTACGTACGTTATTTAATTTTATCCAGATCTCATTTACGTGCCACAATATTGATGCAGGACATATACCTGTATATGTGTATGCGTACACATGAAACCATAATACTATATTGTCAGCCAAAAAACATACGGGCATGAGATGGATGAAAAATCTTTTCAACGTGAGGGCAAAAAGAAACCGATTAAAGAAAGATGGAATCCCTCTTCTATGCCTCCTTTTGTGCGTGAATAAAGGAAGGGCTGCTTCCGTTTCTCCTCGGATTATGGATTTGCAGGATCTTTTTTCCTTTTCTTGAGTTACTTATTTATTTAACTAATTCAAAAATTTAAATAAATCAATGGCTCAGATTTATTCGAGATATTACCTCCTAAGAGGTAATGAGTGTACCATAGCATTGCCCTTATCAGATATATGAACCTTCTATTTGTTTTCTGGACTTTTTAGCACAAGCAAAAATTTACACAACTGGATGAAAGTTGTGGCAGTTGTACTGTTTTTAAAGGAGGTAATCTGGATTTTAAATGCAAATGTGATGTTAGATTAAAAATATATTAAGAAGACAGCGACGTCCACGAGTTAGACAGGCTATGAGCATGGAGGAGACAGATGGTTTGAGTGATAGAGAGGGTTGTCAAGGAATTGGTCCCCACACCTAAATAAAGAATTCATTGACGTCCCAATCTCCAAGTGGAGAAGGTGAACGTGCAAGTCAATGGAGGAGTCGGATGACGCACAATGCAGAGCACAATAAAATGAACTGATGTCAAGATTTTGAAATGTATTTTTAAGTCCCCACAACTAACTTATTTATGGATTTGTTAATCCGTTTGGTTCTCAGTAGATGTGAATCTTACGTTGCATAGTTTTTGAGGTTGCGCCGTCCTACATATATGGCACGAGGATATGTTTAGATGCCTAGGCGATATGACAATGACATAACTTAAAATATATTTGGGCCATTCTACGACATGTAGGATATGCCTCAAAAACTATGGACATGTCTATACAGAGCATTATTCTATCATGTCTAAGCTATAGTCAACTGTCAACCTAGGTCATCAAGGCATAACAATCAAGAGGTGGCTAACCAATCTTGTTGTAGCCAGTAAATGAAAACATTTTCTACACATAAAGTCTATTTTGGTGGACTTGCCTTGGTCGGATCGGAGATGTCGAGGAACTCAGCTCAAAGTCACACACGCTCCAGGTTTCAGTCTGGCTTTGGAGATCCTGCTTCTCCTTCTGCTCATTGATCACTATTTCAGGTAAAAGGCGTGCAAAGGTTAAAAAGTGTGCAAACACAAAGCAATGCAATGTAAACCGTAAACACACTCAAAATTATTTTGAATACCGATGAGCTTCAAAAATTACGAAACATGTATTGATGGTCTGTGCTAGAGAGAGAAAACAACAGAGACGAAAATTATGAAGCTAGGCTTGCATTAGAGTGGGGCGCGACTGACTGCTTACCGTGGTCGTTTGCAGCTCGGAGGCGGAGCAGATCGGCCGTCCGGCCGCCGGGATGCTCGAGAGAAGTGAACTCGCCGGAGTCAGAAGCCAAGGCGATCAGAGGATCAGAGCTCAGCAGCGCAGCGCTGCTGGAGGAGAAGATGGTGCGTCGTTGTCGTTCTCGTTGTGTTTGTGTGTGTGTTTATATTTATACCAGTTAGCCCCGTTTAGATGCATTTTGTTTTACAATTTTGATTGGAGAATTTTTTATAATAAGTGTCCAATTATGGCATAAGTAGGCTTAAAAGATTCGTCTCGTGATTTACATGTAAACTGTACAAACATGTAAAAATTTCATCTATATTTAATGCTCTCTGCATGTGCCACAACATTTGATGTAACGAGAACTTTAAAATATTGAAATGTAACTAAACATGACCTTAGTCAAGTCAAGGAGACTCGTGACGGCTCCAGGAAATTTCTTGATGACACGAGCAGACAGGAAAACAGGGCCATCGGCGTTGCGTGCCACCACTCGTCCAAGTCAACTGTCCTAAGTACACGAGACTAGATGCACGCAGTCACGCAGATCATGCATCTTGCTTCTTTTTGCATATACATATAGCCGACAGTAGATCGTTGTTCGTGGGATCCACTCCCTCGCTCCCTCGCCTCCGCTCTCTGGCTCCCTCGCCTCCGCACCCTCGGTTAAAAAAAAAAAAAAAAAAAAAAAAAAAAAAAAAAAAAAAAAAAAAAAAAAAAAACTGGCGCTCCCCATCTCGCTCACCCCGTCACCACCGCGCCCATCCCTCGCTCACCGCCGTCCGCGCCCGCCGCGGCACCTGGCCACCCCGCCACCGCCACCTGCACCGCCGCGAGCTGCCGGCTCGCCCTGCCGCGGCAGGCCCGTCGCAGAAGCACGTCGCGCCGCCGCCGCAGAAGCACGTCGCCCGCCCACCTCCGTGAAAAGCTACCCCGGCACGCGCGCATCCGAGGAACCGCCGCCCACGACCCATCAGCCTCCCCGCCCCTCCTCCTCCTAATCCAGCGAGCCCAGTCCCAGCGTCGCCGCCAAATCTTCGACCGTCGCCTCCTCCCCTCGTCCGCCGCACCCTCGCCTAGGCGGCTGGGCCCGTACTTCCCTCGCGCGGCTTCTGCCGTCGTCGCTGTGGTCGCCGCCCTCGTCGCTTCGTGTGGTGCGGTGCATGGCGAAGGTGCGGCGGGTGCGGATGGTGGCGAAGCAGATCCAGCGTTAGCTCGCCGACATGCTCATGTGCGACCCCGTCCTGCAACGCGCCGTGCTCCTCGAGGCCGCGCTCGGCACCGACCGCTACCTCTCGTCGCTCACCACCATCGCTGACGTCGGGCTCTCCAACGACCTTCAGCCGCCGCGCACCGGCTGACCTTCGCCGTTGTGCATCGCTGTCAACCGCCGTCATTGCCGTCACGACCGAGTCTGCCTCGCACCCTACCGTCTCCACGGCCCTCCCTTGTCATCGCCGTCGTCCTGCCAATAACCACCCCCCTCGGGTCTGCAGCTCTGCCCGCTCATCCTTCTCGGCACCGTCCCGCTCGGCGAGATCCCCAGGGTCGGTCGGCGAGGAGCAGCCACATCCCGTCGAGCAATAGCAAGAGCTTCCGGGAGCTGTCACATCCTCGACCGCCATGCATCCAGTTCATTGATCATGATTTATTAATACTATGTTTTGCTTGCTTATATATTGCTTACCTCCTTGATTGCACAAGGTAGCCTGCTAGGCGTGGTGGATTGTAGATGTATCTGTATTTGCTGGACTTGAGCTGAATAAGGACGGATTGTATGTATCTGCTGCACTAGCCTACTCAATTCACGGTATGCAGGTAAACCGTTTGATGAAATGCACCTTAAAGCAGTTCTGTACTGGTTGTTGCGTTGCCGCTTGCTGATGAGATGAATCGGTGCTCCAATGATTCAAAATATCTGCTATCATGATGCTCTATATCTGCTCCTTTCCTTTTGAAGAACATGCCATTATTTTTATTAGTTTGTTGCATGGTGCAGAAAAAATATCGTATTTGGGATGTGCATTCTCTTCCGTTAATGCAGAATTTTGGGCACTCCAAATGAAGGAACTTGGGCCAGGTGTTGCTTCATTGCCTCATAACAAGTCAACTTTTTCTGAAGTGGCCACCTGTTGTAAGTCCTAAGTACTACACAAGTTCTTTCTATTATTGCAAATTGGGATGAGGATTTGAGTTGTGGGTGTGGATGAAAACTTTCAATGTTTTGCTTTGTTATAGATAAGTTTAGGATATCCCAACACTTGCACCTCCGGGACTCATTATTGTAGGATCTAAACAAATGCAAGCCATACCGTAACCATTTTTTTTTCTGATTTGTCAACTGAATACCTGCTGCAACTCAACTTTAAGATAGTGTGTCATATTAACATCCATGGTACTGCCATGCAGGATAGAGGATTTTTCATGTTTGTTAGAGGAGTCTTGGTGTGGGGAATCATTTGTTATACACCCATGGTCTACATCAGTGGAGGGAATGGTCCTTTCAGTGTCCAGCAATATGTGTTCACCCAACTTTGTTGTTACATCTCTGACAGTTTTTACTAAACCTTTCATTAGATGCCTTTAAGGGCCTCAAATTATTTTTTTGGTTGCCTAAATAGTTATAGGTTGTTTTCATAAGCTTTATAGATTGGCAAAATACGATCTTTAGAGGAGCTATGGAGTCTGAAATCCTGGTATGAATTGTTTTTTCAGGGGTAGAAATCTGTGATCAGGTGGTTTCAACTAAGTTGAGACGCTGTTTACCCCTCCGGTTTTACTGGATAAGAATGACTTCAAATCAGAAACCGTAGTTCACAAAGCTGTAAGCTTCAAGGCCATAGTATGCTCACAATATTTTGCAGGTCAACAAGGACCGTAGACAACAGATGCATGTACTATTTTCTTCTCTCTTGAAAGATTTATGAGACCATAGATATCAAAGCCGCATGCATTTTAGAAACAATCCAGTGTATATGCCTTAATGTGATGTTGACGCAATGACTGGTTATTGTTCAATGATGCATGTCATCTATCTGTTCTATTTTTAAAGTAGGTGACATAATCTTTGACCATTTTGTTTGATCCTATTAATTGTACAGGTTGCCTGGAGAGGCTCCAGGCGCTCCTGAGGCAGGAGTTGAGTAGGCTACTCTGCAAGGATTTGGGGGAAACAAGCGAGGCCAACAAAAAGGAACACTGAGAAGAGTAGTTCACTATGTGTTTCCAGAAGGGTAGATGACAAGGCCTCGGGGCAAGCGTGCAGGCTCGTCGGTGGCGTCCTGGAGTCACGGCCGGTGGCCGTCGAGAATGTGGGCTCGACTATGGTTGACTGGTTGTCACCATTGTGTGCTCATCCCATGTGATGGTCGCCAACTGCAGGGATTCGCGTGTCATCCTCTACCGTGAAAAGGAGCCCGTAGGGCTGTTAATTGATCAAAAGGTAGAGCTTTTAGTTGGAGCCATGATGCTTAGCCCGTACCGTGGGAATTCATGTGATTGACCCTTGGTTGTTTCAGCTTGACATGAAGGATGAGCGGGAGAGGATTGAGGCCCAGACATGCAAGGTCATGTAAGAGCTTTTAGTTGGAGCCCGTTTGGGGCTTAATGCCAAAACCCCTAAAGTGATATAGTAGGTTCTTACATTATGAATAAATATGGAGTTTATGTTTAAGTTTCATGTCATAATTTGGAGTTGTATTTTAATTATCTATCTCTTTTAAAGACTTATGTAATCTTAAGAATTCAATCCTGACGACTATGAACTTTTTTAATAACAATATCACACGGTCTGTAAGTTATCGTTGTATTATTTATTCCTGTTACAACGCACGGGCACTCACCTATCAAATTAAAAAAAACTCGTAACCGGAAAGTTTTTTTGAGGAAACTCGTAACAAGAAACGTCAACAGCTATAATTTTTATATAAAAAGAATCTTCGTACAAAAAAATACGACTTTTAGAACATTTCAGAGGTTGTACCTACGTACCTCCACATAAAAATATAACCAACGGCCCACATGTCGGACATGGTGGGTAAGATATATCTTCTCCTTGTCATATGTACGGAAAATGTGTATAGTGCATCCCATAGTCCCATAAAAAATGCCATTCTCTGTTCTTAAGAAATCAAACATTTTCCTCTTCATTGGAAAAAAACGGGAGCCATCCATTTTGATAGATCAAATAGCTATAAAATAAGAAGAACTGCGAATGGGCCTCTAGTCCAAGTATAGATGGCCAACGGGTCGGCCCGGCTTGGCAAGGCCTAGACACGGGCCAGGCACGGCCCACAGGAGGTCAGGATGGCATGGCACGTCGGGCCTGTCGTGCCCGTGCCTCTGCCATGCCCGTGCCTCGCCATCGGCCAAGCACGGCCTACTAGGCCGTTTGTTGGGCCGGGCCAGCCCGAGAAGCACGCCTCCCTGGCAGGTCGAGCCGGCTCGAAGCACGGGGAAGGAGGAGCTGATGCGCCGCGGGATGAAGAAGCCGATGAGGACCTCGCTGTGAGGGGAGGAAGTCGGCGAGGATGCGCTGCAGGGGACGAAGCCGGCGACGATTGGAGGAGGAAGGGGGTGCGTGCCCCCTAGTGACAAAGCCGGTGGGGGCGAAGTTCGGGCACGCAGACAAGCTTCTGAGCGAAGAGAGAATCGTCGGCGACTAGGGAAGGGATCCCGGCCTCCCGGCATCGGCGGAGTGGCTTCCCTGCGTCGGCGACGAATAGGAAAGGGAAGGGATGCCGGGATGGAAGGAGGCGAGGGATGGGGAAGGAGAGACAGGGAGGACATGAAAGAGCACGACTCGTACTCACGACGCGCGAGCAGAGGCCGAGCGGCGGGGGAAGAATTGAGAGTTGAGACTAGGGTTTGTATGCCATTATGACGGGCCATGCCGTGCCAGCCCATGGGCATGAGTGGCGGCCCAAGCATGGCCCGATGCCCCATGCCGGGCTAGCCCGAGCCCGATGACCCTCGTGTCGGGCTATGCTCAGGTCGGCCAAAAGGTCAGGCTTCGTGCCGGGCTAGCGGGCCTCGGGCTGCATGGCTATCTATAGGTCCAAGGGTAGAACTGTCCAGTGGGACGTTACCCACCAGGGTTCAAATCCTGGATCGGATGTCGCACCTTTCTTGGATTTATTCCAGGATTTAACAATGTTGTGCTTTCAGTGGTAGGCGACGTTCCTGTCGACAGGAAGGCGCCTATGGTGACTTTGTCAATCTCGAGATCTGTCGGTGCAGTCTTTCAGAGGTGCTCATAGGGGTAGGGGTAGGGTTTGCGTCGTGTGTTCACAGGGGTGAGTGTGCGTATATTGTGAGCGTCTATGTCTGTACTGTTTACTGTGTAATTTAAAAAAAGGAGAACTAACGTAGAGAAACTTAAGTTATCAGCCCGGACTAGAAATATGTGGGTTTAAAACAAAAGAATATATGAATAAAGAATCAGATTTGCTCCACTGCATTCGACTGTTGGATTGCAAATCCGTCAGGCGACGACCTGCTCTATCTGATTCATGCCCGCCCGCCTCCCATTGTCCGATTCACGCCCAGGATGAAGAGGAGAGGGGGAAGGGGGTCATCGGCGCCAGGTCAGAGACGAAGAAGGTGACAACGGCGCAGCTAGGGTTCCAGCGACCTCCATCTCCAACTCCCTCGGGTTTAGAAGGATGGGGCCCCAGGGAGACAGGCCGCCCAGGCAATGGGGACGACGACGGGCGGCCTTAGGATCCTGGCGGTGGTGGAGACGGCCGGGCCAGGGAGGGGTGGTGGAGCTCCATGGCGCTCCATGGCCGCCATCGCCGGAGAAGAAGAAGGGGACGAGGAGAGGGGTGGCTACCGTAGAAGAAGAGTGGTGTGGGGGTGTGGAGGGGGTGGGCGGCCACCGCGAGCGTCCTAGGGTTCGCCGGAGCTCCGACGAACCCTAGGGTGCCGCGGCGGGGGCAGGGACGAGGAGGGCGTGGCCGCCGGCGAGGAGGAGGAGGCTGCGGCTGCCGGCGAGGAAGAGGAGGAGGAGGTGCGGCAGTGGATGGGCGCGGCTGGACGAAGAAGACGGCTGACGCTTTAGCAAAGCGTCAGTCACCTGCCGCTGATACACTCCCATAAAGAATTATTTTCAAAATATATTTAAAGAATAGAATAGTACTTCCGCGTGGCTGCTCCTTGGCTCGTCTCTCTTTTCATGTCATGGAGCGTGGGCTACGCGGCTGGCAGGGCCCGGTGGTGGCTGGCGCGGGAGGCTCCATGGCGCACGCGACCCCATTTGACGGCCCTCGCAACTCCCCCTCCGTCTCCTATCACGGCGGCATGACGTGAACGCTTGCATCTGTGAAATTGGGAATTCTTGGCGGCTGCGGCAGCGAGCATATATGAGCGGCCTCCTTTGCTTGACTAGTTTCAGAATAGTTCAGGAACTATCGTATTTACAGGTCTTAATCAAGTTGTGTGCTACTTTGTGGATTAAGATTCAAAATATTATCTATGGCTAAAAGTTTGGGAGCTTGATCAATCACAGAAAAAAAAAAGAGAAATGATCTATGCCATTGTTGTTTATGCGGATTACTAGATTAGTTTGTATGGATCTTGTGTTTGGACCTGGGAGGCCGTCTCTGTGAGCAAAATCATGAGTAAGGATGAAAACATAATAGAAATATATCCCGAACCGACCACTTTCATTTTCTATATTATGATTCCGTTTTCAAACATAAAAAATTGTTAGTCTCAATTGGTTTCACAACTATTTTCAACCATTTTTTTTACTCTTTAATTGCTAAATTATAGAAATGTACCAAACTAACCGATTCTGTTTTCTATTTCTTAAGTCCGTTTTCGACCATTTCTGACTGTTTTCATCCTTACTCATGAGTGCCGGTTAGCCCCTGGTCTCATAGTCTGCTGAGTCTTGGTCGGTGGCCGGCGATGGGCGCCGGCAACTCTTGGTCTGCGGGGAGCGATGGTGCGGCCACGTTTTTTTATTTTTAATACTTTTTTAATACATATTTTAATAATAACCTGGTGCAAAAAGTATTTTTGGGTCTAACCCGTTTGGTCGCGCCATAGCCGATGGCGTGACAAGAGAGTACTGCCGCGCCATCCCGCCTGGCGCGTCTGGCTACCACGGTGGCATTTGACCGCGGTCGGCTACGTGCGTGGCAACGTGCGGACCCCAGGTTGCCGCGCCACTAGGGGTGGCGTGACTGTGTGCGTCTGTCGCACCCGGTTTTGCAAAGCAAACCAAATACTCATATATGTGTGCCTAGGATGTCCAAAACACACATATAATACCAAATTGCATAATATCAAAGTAAAGTACTTTATTACATCGAATAATTCATTACATTATTGTCACATAGTCTATGCTCAAAGGCAAATTATTACATAGTGGAAACTAGCCCGTACTGCCACAGGGACTCTGACTGGTGAGCATCAACTAGAAGTCTTGGACGTCTTCGGGAAACTCCTCAAATCCATCATCTGCTACCCATCCGGGATTTTCATTGAATTTACAACAAGTGTAAGCGCACCATGCTTAACAAGTTTAACAAAGAGGTTCATGAGGCTCAAAAGACTTGACACGGTTGACTGCAGTTCGTAATTTTAAGTTGATCATATTTTATTTAACTTATTTCTATTTATAGTGAGTAAACCCATCCCAGTTGTAATATTATAAATAAATCGACACTTTATCAAATAATTAGCTTAAGGTAAACCAGAACATTAATCATGAAGGATCCAAGCCACTCGTGTCCGTGAGCATGGCTGATATATCAGATGAGAGAATTCTGCAGAATTTATACAACTTTACTCGTCGAGTCGTGATTCCCATATGCCAGGGGTCGCGAACCCCATTAGACGTCCTCTCTGGAAGAATGGCAGGGTTTCACTACGAAACCTTTCACTAGGCACCCTAACAAGTCAGTGGCCGCGAGGTTTCATTGGCAAGTGTGCACAGACATATCCTTCTCAAAAACCAAAACATGTGTAAAGTGGTCACAGCACAATACACGAGGCAGGAACATCCATGACCCCACGAGGCACCCCCTCTTGCACCTTTCGGTAACCACTAACAAGCTAGAAACACACTAGTTATATGATTAAGACCAGAGCCATATAGTCCTCGGGGTTGTACGGAACCTCCTGGGTGGCCGCTTCAGGATTAAGCCCCTAATACCTTGTTGCTAAAAAGCATCATTTTATAATATTGCATATGTAATTAGCCAAGTTAAACAATTAACTTTTGTTTTGCGCGGCAACAGCTATCCAACATGCATACCAACCCCATATGTAATAAGGATATGTGGTACAAGAATAAACTAGGTAAATCCCTATGGTTCATCAAATTAACACATGCATATATGAATGATTAATTGTTAATAGGTACAAGGAGCCTTTGTAACACTTGCCTTTCGCAGAGTTATTGTCCTAGTAGTACTGATCAGCACCTTGGTCCTCAACAAACTCAACTTGATCGCCTTCTAATCGCATAGTAAATCACCATTCATACATCCAATACAAGCCATTACATGCAAACAAATACATTTATATTAGAACAATACAATAAACAGTAAAAACAGAAGGTAAAAAGTTTATAAAACTATTCTACGTATTTCTACGAACACGTGAGCGCGAAAATCACTCAAATCGGATTTAAAACGCGAAAGTTATAGCCAAAATAAGTTCAAAATGGCATTTCTGCAATTATTTCAAAGTCTATTTGAATTAAATTGAATAAAAATGAAATTCCAACCTGGTGTGGACGGCGGGTCCTATTTTTGAAAAGCACAGGGCCTAAACCGAAAGAAACAGGACTGAAATTGAAATACTTTTGAACAAGAGTGGACTCCGGATTGATTCTATGGAAACTGAGGGGCTTATGTGAAAAATAACCACAGCCGGTCTGCTGTTGACCGTGCGATTGACCCGCAGTGCTGACTGGGTGCCACGCGGCTTGTTCTGATTGGGCCGGTGCACCACGTGCGCGTGGTCCAGAAGGGTGAGCGCTGTGGACCGAGTCCACCGTGCGCCGGTTATGAAGTGAACCGGTATGATTTAATCAGGGCCGACCAGATGGAATCCAACGGTGCATAGAGAAAGGGGAGAACTGCTCACCGGCTCCGAGCATGCCACGGTTGTGCCATCACCGCCGGTGGCCCGAGCTCACCGGAGGAACTCAATCCGGCGCTCCGGCTCGCTAAAACCGAAACCGTCTACACCAGCGGGCTGCCCGTGAGTTCGTGAACTCGATACAGCTAACAAAAGGGGACAGGAACGCACCAAGAGGGCGGTCCCCGCGGCGGCGCACATGGCCGGCTCTGCCGCCTCGCCGACGAGATGCCAAACAGCAGTTTCGGCCCTCTAGGATACAAACCGACTCCACCAAAGTGACAAGAACGGCAACACGAAACAACTAAGGCTTTCGGCAAGGTCGGGGAGCTCGACGGATCGACGGCTCCGTGGCGGCGCCATTGCCGGCTCCAATCGGAGCTCGCGGATACAGCGATTGGGTGCACAGAAATAGAAATTGATGGCCCGGGGAGCGAAATAAGTATACCCCGAGTCCAACGAAGCTTCTCGCGAGGTCCGAGGGTGCTCCGAGATGCCTGGCGACGCGCGGCGGCGTTCTGGAAAGAGAGAAACGGCCGGTGAGCTCAAATCCGAGCGGTTCAAAACCAAAACCAAGAAGAAAGGGCACCCAAGGCCGCGGTGATGCACTACGAAGCTCTGAGGCACGGCCTTTGCGTCGATCGCGGCTCTGAAAGGTGAATTCGACGATAGCAGTGCGTGTTCGATGGCAGGGAGCGAAAGGGAGAGGGAGTGAACTCGGCCTCGAGCTTTATAGGCGGATGAGGGCGGTTATAGTAGGGCAGTTACTGCTCGGGGCGTCAAGGCCGACTTGAAAGCCCTCTTGATGGCCTTCATCACTCGGGCCATTCAAGCGGAGTGAAGGGGAGGCATTACTGCCTCTGTTCGTTTCGCCGACGCGAGAAGGAAGAAGAGGTAGGCGCTAACGCGCGGGCCCCGCGGTGCAGTGAGACAGAGGGAGAAAACGTGGAGTGGGGAGTGGGCTCGTCGACTCTGGCTGAGCAGGCCGCCGAGTTGGGCTGGCTCGGCCCACTTGCGCGCAACAGAGAAAAGAGGGAGGGAGTGCGGGATGGAGAAGGGCTCAGCTCGCTTGGGCCTGGTCGGCCTGCGGCCCACGCGCAGAGGAGAGAAAGGGAATGGGGGAGAGTGGCCGGTTAGGCCGGCTCGGGCTAGTCATGGCCCAAGGCCGAGAGTGTGCTGGAGAATAAAAAGAGTGAGGGAGTGGGCTGTGTTGGGTGTTGGGCAAGAATAGATAGAAGAGTGAGAGAGATAAAAGAATTAGCTTTTCATTTTATAAACTTTTCGAACCAAAGCAATTTCAAATATTTTCTTTCTTTTTTTTAATCACTCCAACCAGCTGGACTTACATTCAATCAAAATAATATGATCCAGCATGAATGCAACAAACACGTTGCTAAACCCTATATTTGATTTTAATTTGTTCAAAATTATTATTTGACCTAGGTTAGAATGCAAAGAAAAATTAAATAAATGCCCAATTTAATTCCTAAATTGAAAATAAAATTTTAGGGTGTTACAGCGTCGCCACGCGGGGTGGCGCGACATGGACTGCGGCCTGGCCCATTTTTTGCGTCGCGGCGCCAGGCGGGGTGGCGCGACACTAGGAATGGTAAGGTTCGGCCTAAATTTTCTTTTCTCTCTCTCCCTCATTCTCATCCTCACTCAGCCGCGCGACCCAGCCGCCGCTGCCGCCACCGCAAGTTGGCGTTCCCGGCCGCCGGCACGCCTTCTCCCGCAACCGGTGGTCCAAGTAGCCGATTGGGGTGACCCTTCTCCGCTCCAGGTACTCCCATTTCGCTTTTCCCTCACCGATTCATTGATTTTGTAGTAGTCTAGGGTTTCGTTTTTGATGAGGGATTTGTTGAGATTCGTAGCGTTGGATTGTAGTTTTAGTAACGTACATTGTTGACACTTCGTAGCGCAATCACCAGAGACAGTGTGTTAGGCTATCTCTGATAACGGTGCCAGAAGTGCCTGAGGGGTAATTCGTATGTCTATTGGATAATTCCACAAGCGCACAGAATATACCGCTGTAACACTTCACCCAGGAGTATTCCAAGGTATCGTTATTTATTTTATCCCAAGGGAAAGCGATTGCTAGGAATGTTAATAAAAGAGAGATCCTCAAGTCTACTACAACTTAGCACCAACTAGTGATAGGGGGGTAATCGATATAGAGGAAAGGGTAATGACAAAAAGGCAAGGCAAGACTTAGGATAACTAAGGATAACTAGTAGAGTATAGCTAGGTAGGAGGACAACGAGTGAGATATAAGACTCCTATGTTTCTTACTTTACTCCTGTGACTTAACCTTAACAGATAGATGAAATAACTAGATGGATACCTTACTTCTTGAGTGCCAGGGATAGTCCGAGACAGTAGAGGATAAAACATCTACCCGAAGCGGCTATACACTTATGGGAGCTTACCTTTTAAGAACTTGCTTAAAACACGTGGTGGGATGCTAAGACTAGACAGGGCTATCACCACCTGCTAGTACCCACAAACAATCCGTGCAGCAAGCGGCAATCAAAGAAAAAATTTAGTATAAGCACCACGCTTACACTAACTCTCACTATTCTAGTTGTGTACAAGGCAACTAAAGCACCCTATGACAGGCGATGAACAGCACACAATAGTTGGTTACAGGATCACAATCTAGTACAAGTCAACTATATTGGTAAGACAAGACATAACAATACTATAGTAAATATAGAATTGCACAAAGTAAAGAGTTAGTAAAGTAAGGCAAGAATATTATATTGATATAAAGAAAGTCTTACAGAAGGAAAGGTACAAGAGCTATACCAGACTCTCCAGAAGACGACTCCGGAGGCCCCAAGCTTAGCTCGACTCGACTCTAACTCCCACACTAGACTAATACTACTACTAAGAAATAGAACTTCACTCTTGCTTCCTTCTTGTTGTCTTGTGTGTTGTGTGTCTTGAAGAGGGTGGTGGCTGCCTCTATTTATAGGGGGAAATGGAAAGGTGCCACGTCAGCGATCCGTGTGCTCCTTGCCTCTCCACCCTTGGATGAACCGCTCTTGAAACCGCCTCAAATGGATGGCAGTGATCAAACCAGCATGTGGGAAGCATGCACAAGTTGGTGGGGAGCTAACCGAACTGGCTGGCTACCAGGGGGGTCGGCCGACCCCCCTATGGTAGGTGGGCCCAGCCAGTGTCTTCTAGAAGCTGTCCCCATCTATCACAGGAAGTGGCTCCACCTTTTGCTAAGTGTTTGTCACGTTGGTTCCTTCCTTGATCCATGTACCTTGATCTTCCACCGTTGAATGAAATCCAAAGGTTGAGATGAGCTGGGTGGAGTGTCATGTGGATCGTGCCACGTCACCAGAGCTCTGTGGGCCCCATACATGGGTCGGCCGACCCATGCATGGGCCCACCTTGAGCTTCCCTCTCTTCTATGTGATGTTGTGCATCTTGTGTTGAATGTTCATGGCCTAGGGTCACCATGTGTGGGTCGGCCGACCCACACTAGTGGCCTCCAGCTGCTCACTTTTGTCCTGTTTGTTCTTCTCTGCATTCACAAGCTAAGAGTACAAGTGGAACTAGTTATTGGATAAAATATGTTCATGTTATGTTATTCTTCCATAAAAAATCGAGGCTGTCGACGGTGTTAGAGTGTGGAATTTTATGGCTTATCCACCGTCAACAAGATCCCCCAAGCTTAACCTTTGCTCGTCCCGAGCAAATAATTAAACTTAGCCTCGGTGGATCAGGAGTTGCTACTATGTTTATATCTCAATAGTACCATGTATACAACAAAATACTTCTCTATTGATTGGAAAAATTGGCTATAAAAACTCACCCATTTTACCTTTGTCCTTCATGGGGCTTATGGCCTTTCCTTTGTCTTGGGTGGTTGAGAGATAGAACAGTTTAACTTGAGCACTAATTTCCTCATTCCTTGCAAGTTTCATACTGGAGGTTTTAGCAATGTTTTTCAAAGGAAAACTTAATGTTCCTCATATGGTTCTCTCATGTCGCTCAAATAGTGTATGATTCCTTACCAAGGCATAAAGTAAATGTTGCCTTCTCTTTGTCATCCTACTCATAAAAGGGCTTATGTGGAGCTTAAGGTAGGAATGAAAGAATATAGCATACTTACTTTGCATGTATTGTCGAGTCAAAGCTCGGATCCAAAGAGAGAAGTGTCATGCCCTTAGATCAAGATGTGCATGTGTATGGAAAATAGTAGACTATAATGCTCCTCTATTTGAAAGTGTATCTCTCTACTAAATTTTTCCGAGACTTGGCTATCGTTTTTATTTTCTTTTATTCATGAGCCTAGACTTGCTCATATTTTATTTTTCTTTTCTATGGACTTTCTCATGTCCTTGTTTCTTTCTTTTCCTTTTATTTTTATTTTGCATAGCCTTTTGTCTCTTTTACCATATCAACTGAGAGAGATATTCTACGACCTTAAAGCATGGAGCATTTATTTGGTGGAAATGAATGATATGTGATTGCATACTTCTAGTGTAGAAGGAGCAGATATATATGTGGTGTGTACGTGATCTTGATCTTGGGAGCATGATAAGTCTCTCAATAAGGGTCAACAAGACTTGACAAAACTCCTTACAAAGCAAATAGCTTATGTAGAAGGTTTGAAACATGTGTAGCATATATGGCTGTGGTAGGAATTCATTACCATTGAGGAACAATAATGTTTTGATTGTTTTAAGAAATAAATCTACAGTAATCATGCCTGCTTAGAACAATATTATAGCAGCTCTTATCTCACTATATCATGTCTCACAACAACTTACACTTAGTTCTAGCACTAGCATCCCACAAAGGTTTCAGGTTCATAATGATTTTAAATGAACCAAGTAATCCATACTCAAAGAAATACTAAGTTGTAAACTGGGCATTAGAGAAACATCAACAGAGCAACTATTCATCATTTACATGAGGAAGATAAACATTCATGAAACATATGGGACAAGGAAAATATTTTGTTTTTGATATTTTTATTATTATCTTAAATGCATTAAATTAAAAGCAATGCAATATGCTAAAATAGAATACTTACCTTAGTGGGGGAGAGGATCTCCCCCAAGCTTGGCTTTTGCTCATTGTGGTAGCGGATAGTATTGGAACCATCCCACCCATCGCTGTGCTTCTTCTTTTTGTATGGCTTGCATAAGTTGGGAATTTTGTTGTGCCACATTCAGAGTTACGTCTTGCTCAATCTGCATTGCACCCATGCCGTCGATGAGTTGATCCACCTCCGTCCTTTGGCTGTGACGCTCCCTCACCCGTGTGGACGAGCGAGGAGTGTGTGCTCTTGGAGTGTGCTGTGAACGTGGGGGCCTTTCCATGGACCTTGAAATGTCCATGGAACTTGCCTCATCGCCCTCCTCTTCGTCTCCCCCTGCAGCTTGTGACATGCCGCCTTGCTCAAATTGAGCGGCCTGTGACATGCCTCTAGTCACCCTGCTTGTTCCTGCAACATGTTGGCTTCTTGCCTCTCGGTCCAATTTAATGGTTAGTGTGCGGAGCACATACAACTGATGTTTCTCACATGGGAGAGGAACCTCAGCTGTATGGCCGCGATAAATCATTTTAAGACCACCTCTTGGACCTCTTTTTAAGACTCGAACATTTATGAAGTAATCTTCAGTTATCATTTCTTGAGGAGAAGCAATGTATTCAAAGTTATGTGTTCCATTTAACAGATCCATTGTTTCAGCAATGCGGGTAATAAAAGAAGTAAAGAATATGGGCTCTTCCCTTCTTTGGAACACACCAAGCCAAAAGTTGACTAAAAGCTTAGCAGGTGAAACTTGTATTTTATTGGTCATGGCATAAAGCAACCTTAGCTCATCATTGTGTAGAGTTTGCACATTAGAGCCAGGAAAAAGAGTTATAGCCATCCAATAGCAAAGAAAGAGCAAAGTAGGATTATGAATTTCATCAGGATTAGGATTAGAGGAATCATCGGATGCAGATATGGCTTTCCAAAAATCAGCTTTTCTAAATCTACTAGTGGCACTAGTTAAATCTTGCTGACAGGTGTTATCAAGACCAAGAGCCACACTAAAAACTCCCCAAGTCAAATTATAGTCTTGATTAAACATGCGAAAATGAACTCCATCATTTGTGACTTGTAAAGAGCATAGAAACTCTATGGTGAGCGTTCTAATCCCAAGTTCAAGAACTTCCCAAAAGCCTCCCCAACCAATTGTATTGAATACAGTGTTGAACTTCGCAGTCATACCTATGCTGTCTAAAAGGACAAGGTCGATTATGCCGGTATGCTCAAACCCGCGGTGTCGGATGGAGAAGTATTTTTGGTACTCTTGTTGATTCAACAAGAGACCACTCTCGGGATCAAGTGCTTCCTCGGGAGGCACTTCTAATGCCTCTTGGTCTTCTCTTGGTGGAGCTTCTCTTCCTCCTTCTTTGGCTTGACGGGAACGTCGGGAGGAGCTCCCCATGGCATCTTTGGCCCTCTTGATCGCGGAGGAGAACTTCTTCATATTCCTGTAGCAATGAGACAGCACAAAAACATACTAGGACAACAAAGATTAGCGTTAGCATTAGCGTTAGTTGTCCCAATGTTAGTAGTCCTTGTGGGGTATGGTCACCTCCACAAATTCATTCTTGTGGGTAGAAGTACTCCACAAACTTGTTTCTGAGAGCAAGAACTAGAGCATGACCAGCTTCTACTACTACTACTATGCAAGAAAAAGTAACAAAATATTTTTGGGGTTTTGTTTTGAGTGGCTAACTACTACTAAACTTGAGAAGAGACTTGCACAACTAGAGAAGAGAAGAGAGATTGTGTGCTTGAGATGATTCTGCTGGTTTGGATGTGGAGTTGAGGACACATTGCATGGACATTTATAGGGGGAGAAGGGCTGGTGGTGGAGCCACCAGAGCCAGGTCGGCCGACCCCCCTACTGATGATCTAGCTTTGCTTTCAACTTTGGACAGGTAATATCACTGAATGCCTGCAAAATTTTTCTGAGGTGCCTTTAATCATGGGTCGGCCGACCCCCATTTTGAGGGTTTAGTCAGCTTTTAAACTTTGGATAGGGAATCCACTTGAATGTCGACGAAATTTTTCTGGGGTGACCTTAAACATGGGTCGACCGACCCCTCCCTGGTCCCTCCATCAGCTTTAAACAATGTGTTTCACTTTGTTCAGAATAGTAAAGAGTAGATGTGTACCAAAGGTTTCAAAAATTTCAGAGATTCCCATGTCTTGTGTTTAGTGAAAGGGCAAGGTGTATGACCAAAGTGGAGACATGCCTTAAAGTGATTCCCATGGACCATGGGAGCACTAATGCATGCCTAAGTGATCACTTTTCAGAATTTGGATGGTGGTGATTGTTGGATTCTCTTTGGAGCATGTGAAAGTTTAAGGAGTGACCATGACCAAAAGTGGTCGACCACATGCAAGAAAGAGATGGTGTTCAAAGTTTAAGATATGAACTAGCACACCAAGACAACACCACCAGCGGTGATTGGGCCCCATGGTGGGGTCGGCCGACCCCACCTTGGGTGGTCCACCACCTCAGGTGTGAGTGCTACAGTTCTCCTCAAATTTTATTTACTATGGTAACTTGTTTTTGTTGAAATAAATTATGCAAAAATTTAAATGTGAAAATGCTTGAAATATGTAATGCAAAAATGCAGGAATTGAAAGTGCAGAAATTAAATATGGGATAACTACTGATTTACCTTATTAGCAAGGGCTCTGTGTTTTTGGTCTATAGAGCGGGACCTCTCCGTTCGGGTTCATTTTTCGGGTGCTTCAGTTGGTCCCGGAGATGGGGACCGTGATGGTTGCACCTCTTTCTTCCGCCATTCCTTCTTAGTTGTTACTTGTGACTCGGCGGAGTCGTCCTTCTTTACCGTCTCGGCTTTACTTACCGGTTCAGCCTTTTTGGCCCTTGATGGTTGATTCTTCCGGTGGGGTACGTATTGAGGCTTGTTCTTCCACAGGTTCTTCCTTGCCTGCTTCATGGCTTTATAACCATTGAAAGGACATTTCACCCTTTTACCTGGGAGTTGGAAGTGAATTTGGCCGGATCCCACATAGATGGTGGCGTTAACGGTGTGTAACAACCCTAAAAATTCTGACATAAAAATCCCAACCATCAAAAATTTTCTCATGAATGTGCATGCATGTAGGGGATAAATGTTGCAAATAATAATTTACATATGTTTATGAATCTTGCAAATGCCCCACCCTACATAAATATAGAACATAAACCCACCAAATTCATATTGCATATTTGGATTTTATTGACATTTTATGTTTTGCTCAAAAACTCATATAACATGTGATGGCAAATATATGTGTGAAAGAATGAGAAAATAAAAAGAAAATGAAAAGGAAAAGAGGAAAGCCAGTGAGCTACCGGTCCAGCTTGGCCCAAACTGGCCTTTTCTTCCCTTCCCTCGCGCGCTTCACCCCGCCGCACTTGGGCTGGCCCAGCGGTCCGCACGGCCCACGGACACGCCGCCCGCCGCCCCGCGTGCACGCACGCGCCCAGAGGGTCGCTGGCGAACCGGGCCCGCTTGACAGCCGCACCCACCTCCCCACTGTTGTTCTTCTTTCCCCGGCGCTCACGCAAATCACGTGACAATGTACGAAAGCTGGCAACCCCACGGCCGGGGCGTGGCCCTGTTCCCTGCCTATCCCCCTCGCCTTGGCCGCCAAGGGAACCTGAGCATGTCTGGAACTGGCTCGAGCCACAGCCCTCCGATCCACCGAACGAAATCGGAGCTGTCCGCCGTAGGAAGCACACCGAGCTCTCCTATTTAAGAGGACGGGTCATCAACCCTAGAGCAATTCTGTATCCTCACCGCCGCGCTGCGGCACAGACCACATCATCACACAGCGCGCCAGAGAAGGAGGGAGAGAGAAGGAAGGAGGCGCCGAGGTGCTGCCGCCGCGGAACCCGCCGGAGCCGAAGCCGGAGCCGGCGCCACCGTCGCGGGTTGGCATAGCACCGCGAACTCTCGGCACGGCCATGACCCTCCACTGCGCCGCTATCCACACTCCAACGACACCACGGTGAGCCGCCCGTGCCTCTTCTCCAACCTCGCCCGTGTGCCACGCCATGGCGTCCCGCCTCTGGGACGCGCAGGCACGAGCCACCACCGGCTTTGGAACACGTTTGCACTCACACACATGACTAGCCATTTGGGCCCAACGGATCCGCGGTGACGAGAGTTCACCGGCGCGGCTGGATCACCGCGCGCCACGCCATAGGAGCACCCGCGATAGCACCGTGTCACGTTCCATCTATCTGGAAGAGCTGCAGGAGGACCCTAACCTAGCAGAGCTATCCGCTACCCTCTCGACCACCGCGAACGAGCTAGTTACCGGCAAGCCGAGTCCTCGCAACCCCGGAACGCAGCAAGACGCGTTCACGGGGAGCGCACTCACCATGGATACTCTGCACCATGGCGAGCACCCGTTCTGGGAGCCTGCGACCATACCGAGCGCTGACAGTGGGCCATCGAGCTTCATAGTGACTCCGCGAACCCAAATCCAAGTATAGGAGTGACCCTAGAACCCATACCCAGCGAGTTGCATCCTCACCGTGAGATCGCCAGAGTTCTGTCGTGGGCATCGCCGCGGCATGAGCTCCATTGAAACCATAGGCTAAGACTGAGGAGCTCGGCAGACGCCACCGCTAGACCCTGCCCGGGCACATGAGTAGAAGTGCTCTGGACACCCTGGGCTAAGCCTCGCCGTCGCAAGGGCTGGTCGCGTCGTGCCGCCGCAAGGACCATGTTCCGATGAGTACCAGCTACCACCATCCAACCGCCTGATGACCTTCGTGCTGCCTGTAGCAGCTTAGATACAAGGTACGGGTGAGCCAAAGCTGCCGCACGCACACTGACCGTGAGCCCCGTGCCTCGCCGGAGCGCCGCCGATTGACCTCTCCGCGGGGAGGGCACCACCGTGACCCTCAACCGAAGCCGTAAGGCTGTAGACCTCCCTGACGAAGCGAATCGAGGACATCCGCCCTCAATTGCATGGGGACACGACCAGAGCCGTCCCTTCGATGACCGCCGCCGCCATGTCCGAACTTTAGTCGAGGCAACTCGTCTGACCCTCCTACCGTCGGAAGAAGGGGGCCTAGCCGGAGTTCAGCTCACCCGCCGGAAGTTACAGACCCTTTTTCTCTCTGGGGAAGCTCGTGGACTGCCCCCCCGTTGAGTCTGTGCGAGCTCGCCGGTGAAGAAGATTTCCGCTGTGTCGGTTTCAAAGGGGAAAGGGGGAAAGAAGAGGAGGCAGGCGGGATAGACCCGGTTCACGTGCACCGAGTCCCGGAGAAGTGACCCCACGCACCCGAGTTCACCGTGCATCGGCCTCTCGTAGACCTGGACAGGAGCGCTCCAGCGCTGCCATGTGGCGAGCCCTAACGCTGACACGTGTCACCTATGTGACGTCATGATGACGTCACCCGACCCCACCTGTCGGTAAAACGTTGACTTGGTCAACACTAACGTCAGCAGTGACGTCATGCTGACGTTAGCAAAACCGATGCCGCTGAAACCGTTGACTTGGTCAACTTGAACAGTACCTGGCCAATCATAAACTGCCACGTGTCACCCCCCGGTTTATTGGTCAATTTTCCATTTTCAGAAAATGAGGCAAAATTCAGAAATTCATAACTTATTCATATGATGTCCAAATATTGCGCACCACATATCAAAATTCTCAGAAAAATGAGCTCTACAACCTGAACCTATGTTTGAGTGCATTTGGATCTTTATTTTTATTGGATTTTTCTGAATAATCTATAGGAGTCGCTAACGCGACTATTTCGATTCCGTTTTCAGAGCCGGAGGAGAATCTGACTGAGGAGGACGGCCACGAGTACCTTTAGGAGCTAGGAGACGACTACGAAGGTGCCATGACCCACCAAATCCTTAGCACCTATTACGCATTGCTAATGTCGATCATGCCAATGCTTTATGATCATATGATATTAACTGTTTAGGTTGCATGTTAGAATAATTGATTACCCTGCCTTGTTTAAACTATCACCCTGCTATCCGCTGATAGGATAGATGCTCGCTGTTATATGTTTATTTGCTCTTCTACTACTCTGTTATGTACTCGTTGTATGGATCCTGGTATCAACTGAGATTTAGGTAATTTTATGGATTGTCTGATACAATCTATTTAATTACATTGCGTGCCTGTGGATTTCCCTTCATGGAAATCAAGGTCGTTTCAGTTGGTATCAGAGCCATACTTGACTGTAGGACGAGACCCGTAGAAAATGGACGCTAGAATAGAAAACCAGACTCTCTTTCGGTTATATTACCGACCTTTGGTTTTACTTTTTATGCAATGGCTTATCTAATACTCGGACCTGCTAACCCGTTTCTTGAAAAATTGCAGATGACCAGCCTTGGACACCCACCACTTGGACCGCTACGCGACGGCACCGTCGAGGCCCCAATCCGCGAGAGGAACTATGGTGGATTTGCCTTGGTCCTATGACAGGTGCTCGAGGAGCTTGGAGCCCCGGCTGACCAGATCCAGTACTTCTGCAGAGGGAAGATCATCGCGGACGTGTGCTTTGAGGGACCCGTTGCCACCAGGGTAGAGACCCTAGTCAGTCTGACCTTCCCAGGGCTGCCGGTATTCACAGACTACACTGCCGGAGAGACTGTTAAGGATGGAGTGCAGTTGGTCTCCCGCAAGGTACTGCGCACAGTGGTTTACACAGCCTACGAGTACCTCAGAGGGACCCGCTTCTGTCTGCTACCCCAGGCCCTGGAGCTACACCCTGACCCTTACTAGAGAGTCTTGTACGCTAGCCAGATCACTCAGGCCGAGACCGACCCTTGCCTTCGCACAACAGCACACCACCTCATGGAGCAAGACAGGTATATCAGCTCATTGGAGCAGAGGAGGTAGGGTGACCGAGCCTGTTTGGCAGAGGCAGAGGACAGCTTGCTGAGTGGGACTCAGACACTAGAGGGTTTGAGCAAGGCAATCACCGACTTGCAGCAGGAAATGCAGCGCAGAGACGAGAAGCACCGAGTGGAGATCGCCGATCTGCGGGACAAGGTCGGAGACTTCGGGATTCGCAACCATTACCTGGGTTGCAAGGTGCTGGGACTACAGAGGGAGCTCGATGACAAGAACAGGGCACTCGCTGAGAAGGAGCAGAAGGGCAGAGATAGAGGGGTTGAGATGCTCAAGTTTCGATCCAGGATCAAGGAGTTAGAGAAGGAGTTAGGGGAGGCTGACCAGAGGTCCGTCCGCAACCAGGGGCACCTAATCGATCGCGTGAAGATGGTGAAGTTCCTAAAGGACAAGGTACGGAGGATCATGAGAGCTTGGAAGCTATCCGATGCCAGGAGGGTCGTTGAGGTAAGGAGGGTGCAGAGTCAGCTACCGCCTGTAGACCACACGAAGCCCAGGGATGGAGACTTTAGCATACCACCTACTACGCTCAACATGGGAGCTTGCCCATCCCAGGGACTGTAGCAGATCGGACCCACTCCAGAGTTACCAGAGGCTCTCTCCTACGTCAACCGCCTGCACATGACCAACGACGAGATCGAGGCGGAAGACAGTCGTATTCCTTCAGCCATACTCCACCTCATGTAGTAGTAGCTTGTTGGACCCTGCGAGGCCCTATGATCAGTATCACCATGATTAGTAGTATTACTATCTCTTCTTCAGCTGCCTGCGTGTAGCACGATCTTCATAGATGCTAGGGACCTCTTGTTATGTAATAAGAACCCATGTAATGAGTGATATTTGGATCTTAATGCATTTTATGGTTCTTCATGCTTCTTTGGTTGAGTGCAAGATAGTATGTTTTAAAAATATTTAAATCGCTGTAAATCACCTAAACTCTTACTTGAATATAATATTTATCACTACACTGAGCACATGCCAAATATTTTCAGATGTCGATGAGACGTTCCGCTCGTTTGGTGAACCGCCAGCCCTCCCCCGCACCTGCGCCAGGAAGCGGGCGTGGTCGTGGCCGTGGACGCCCAGCTGGCAGGCGTGTTGGAATCAACCTGGAAGAAGAGCTGCACCGGGCAGAGGATGCACCGCCGGTGAACGACCCGCCACCACAGGGCGAGAATGTGCCTCCGTCACCTCCGCCACTGCCACCGCCGCCACCGCCGACGTTGGCGGAAGTGATGGCTCAGCAGACCTAGCTGCTGAATGCCATTGCTACGGGGATGAACAGGCACCATGGACCACCCCAGAACGACTTCCAAAGGAAACTGGAGGGATTCCTGAAGCTGAGGCCACCCACCTTCGATGGGACTGACAGCGATCCCCTCACTGCTGGCGACTGGCTCAAGGAGATGGAGAAGAAGCTGGACCTGACCACTTGCACTGATGAGGAGTGTGTTGGAATTGCAAGCCACCAGCTGACGGGTGCTGCACGAGCCTGGTGGGACAACTTCACCAGCGCTCACGAGGACCCGGCCCGCATTGACTGGGAGGAGTTCACTGAGGCTTTCCGCGATCACCACATCCCTGAGGGTGTTATGGAGGCCAAGGAGAATGAGTTCCGCAACATCTCCCAGAGAGCTGACTAGATCCACGACTACACCACCCGCTTCAACTGCCTACTCCGCTACGCACCTGCGTCTTGCATGAGTTCCGAGAAGGAGAAGATGTACTACTACAGGAAGGGACTACAGACCAAGATCAGGTTGGCGCTCTCAGGCAACAAGAGCTACACCCTTCGTGAGCTGATTGACCGCTGCATTGAGGTCGAGAGGGATCGCATGGAAGCGCGCCTGGAGTTCGAGGCCCAGAACAAGGGAAAGAAGCGCTGCTCCGAGGGACCCGCTCGCACTGCTCCACCCCAGAGACAGTGAACGGGTGCACCTCCGCCTTTCCGGACTCGCCAGGGACCTCCTTCGGGTACGAGCCGTGGTGGTGGTACCTACAACAACAACTACCACCGCCCGGCTCAGACCTACCCTGCGCCGGCTCGGACCGTGCAGAACACGCCCGCCCCAGCTACCAACATGCCGAGGGCAAACAACTGGAAGGCTCCTGCGACAACCTCAGCAGGCAGTGCGCCCTTCACTTGCTTCAGATGCGGGAAGCCCGGACACAGAGTGGCTGTGTGCCCCGACCTCAACCGCGCACCAGCTGCTGCACAAGGCACGCCGAACCGAGGATCCGCCGCCCGTGGATGTCTGAACCACATGACTGCCGAGGAAGCAGAGGCTGCCCCAGATGCAGTATATGGTATGTTTTTAGTACATGGTAACAAGACTACCGTTCTGTTTGATTCTGGGGCTACATGTTCATACATTTCATCTGCATATGCACATAAGTATAATGTACCTGTAACCCCGAGAGCAAATCCAATCCTAACCAGCTCACCCCTAGGAACCTTGAGGAGCATCCACATATGTAAGGGAGTGAGAATCACAATTGAGGGATTAAACCTCCGAGCCGACCTCACCCTGTTACCCTCTAACAGCTTAGATGTCATCCTAGGTATGGATTGGCTAACCAAACACCGTGGGGTGATATCCTGCTCACCCAGATATGTCCAAGTAACCCATCCCTCTGGACAAGCTGTCCGATGTATACCCCAAACCGAGAGAATCCAAGCCCTCCTATGCGCCCAAGAGACTAAAGGAGACAAGAAGGCCTTGACAGTGGATGATGTACCAGTGGTCAGAGATTACGCCGATGTATTTCCTGAAGAATTGCCAGGCATGCCACCAGATAGGGATGTAGAATTTGTTATCAATCTGATGCCTGGAACTGCCCCGATTGCCAAGAGACCGTATCGGATGTCAGCAGACGAGTTGAGGGAACTTAAGAAGCAGCTAGGGGAACTGTTGGAGAAGGGCTATATCAGGCCAAGTGCCTCGCCCTGGGGATCTCCTGTCTTGTTTGTCAAGAAAAAGGATGGCTCGATGAGGATGTGCATTGAGTATCGGAACCTAAATGCAGTCACGATCAAGAATAAGTACCCACTGCCCCGCATTGATGACCTGTTGGATCAGTTGCGCAATGCCAAGTACTTTTCGAAGATTGATCTCCGATCAGGTTACCATCAGATGAAGATTAGGGAAGAGGATATCCCGAAGACTGCGTTTGTCACTAGGTATGGGCAGTACGAATGCACAGTAGTCTCATTCGGACTTACTAACGCACCAGCCTATTTCATGAACATGATGAATAAGGTCTTTATGAACGAGCTAGACAAGTTTGTGGTGGTGTTTATTGGTGACATACTGATTTACTCGGCTACCAAAGAGGAGCATGAGCTACACCTCAGGACTGTGTTGGAGAGGTTATCTCACCATCTGCTGTATGCCAAATTCAGCAAATGCGAGTTCTGGTTGGAGGAAGTTGCTTTCCTAGGCCACGTGCTGTCCGCCAAAGGAGTTGCAGTAGACCCAGCCAAGATTGAAGCTGTAAGAGAATGGGAGCAACCCCGCAATGTGACAGAGATTAGAAGTTTTCTGGGACTTGCTGGTTATTATCGCAAATTCATCGAGAACTTCTCTAGGATCGCACGACCTATGACCAACCTATTAAAGAAAGCCAATGGGTTTGTATGGACTCCAGAGTGCAAGAAGAGTTTCCAAACTTTGAAGCAGAAACTCACCACAACCCCCGTATTGGCTCTACCTGATATTCACAAAGACTTTGTGGTACATTGTGACGCCTCTCGGCAAGGTTTGGGCTGCGTACTAATGCAAGAAGGAAGGGTGATAGCATATGCCTCAAGACAGTTGAAATAACATGAGCAGAGATACCCGACTCATGACCTAGAACTTGCAGCCGTGGTTCATGCACTCAAGATCTGGAGACACTATCTAATAAGCAACAAGTGTGACGTCTACACTAACCACAAGAGCTTGAAGTACTTCACTCAAGAGGATCTGAACATGAGATAGCGCAGATGGTTGGAACTCATCAAGGATTATGATCTGGAGATTCACTATCATCCGGGAAAAGCAAATGTAGTTGCAGATGCTCTTAGCCGTAAAAGCTACTGCCATACCCTTATCACCGAGTCTATGCCGCCCGAGCTTAAGAAGGAGTTCGACGCATTCCAGCTCGAGATTGTCTCTCATCGTATGCTAACTGAACTTCGCGTTGAGTACAATCTCACCTCTCGGATTCGAGCTGTGCAAAAGAACTGCCCAGAGATAGATTACATCCGGGGACTAATGAAGCTAGGGAGAGGCCCCAAATACCGAGAAGATGAGCAGGGAACTGTATGGTACAAAGACAGAATCTGTGTGCCGACGGATTCGGCATTACGGGAAGAGATCCTATCAGAGGGGCATGATTCCAAGTATTGCATTCATCTAGGGTCAGCCAAGATGTACCACGATCTGAGGAAGCACTTTTGGTGGGAGAATATGAAGGCAGACATTGCAGGGCATGTAACTTGATGTGATACATGCAGTAGAATCAAAGCCGAGCACCAGCGATCAGCAGGGTTGTTATAACCAGTTGAGATACCAGAATGGAAGTGGGTGTGCATATCCATGGACTTCATAATAGGACTACCCCGATCCGAGCATGGGTATGACTCCATATGGGTAATAGTGGACCGCCTGACCAAAGTTGCACACTTTAATCCGGTCAAAAGAAAGTATAGAGCAGAAAAGCTGGCAGATCTGTACATAGAAAACATTTTGAAGTTACGTGGGACACCTCTGAGTATTATATATGACCGAGGCTCACAGTTCGTATCCCAGTTCTGAAAATCCTTGCACAAGTCCATCGAGACCAAGCTCGACTATAGCACAGCATACCACCCATAGACGGACGGACAAACAGAAAGAGTGAACTAGATCCTTGAGGACATGTTACGTGCTTGCATATTGAGGTACAAGGAAGGTTGGGAGAGCTGTCTACCCCACGCCGAGTTCTCATACAACAACAGCTATCAGGCAAGCATTAAGATGTCTCCGTTTGAAGCGTTGTACGAAAGACCTTGCAGAACCCCGCTAATGTGGTTGGAACCAGGTGAAAGGTTATTCTTTGGCCCCGCACAAATAGTAGAAGCAGAAGAGGGTGTTGCACAAGTTAGGGAGAATTTGCGAATCGCCCAGAGCAGACAGAAAAGCTATGCGGACAAAAGACAGAGGGAACTTGAGTTCAAAGTTGGAGATTATGTCTACCTCAAGGTATCCCCACTCCGCGGTACTGTCAGGTTCCATGTGAAAGGAAAGTTGGCCCCGAGATATGTTGGGCCGTACAAAGTTTGCAAAAGGATTAGAAAGCTTGCGTACAAGCTAGAATTACCAAAAGAGTTGTCAGGGGTACACCCCATGTTCAATGTCTCGCAGCTGCGAAAGTGCCTGAGATTGCCCGAGGAGCAGGTTCCTACGGATGCATTGGATTTACAGGACACACTCGAATATAAGGAGCATCCGATCAAGATCTAGGCACAAAAGAGACTCGAAGCAAGACCATTTCGATGTGCAAGGTACAGTGGAGCAACCACACGGAAAGAGAAGCTACGTGGGAGAAAGAATAGGACCTGCGAATCATGTTTCCTTACCTCTTCGAAGGGTACGATATCTCTGAATCTCGAGGTTGAGATCCTAATTAGGGGGAGGACTGTAACAACCCTAAAAATACTGACATAAAAATCCCAACCTTCAAAATTTTTCTCATGAATGTGCATGCATGTAGGGGATAAATGTTGCAAATAATAATTTACATATGTTTATGAATCTTGCAAATGCCTCACCCTACATAAATGTAGAACATAAACCCACCAAATTCATATTGTATATTTGGATTTTATTGACATTTTATGTTTTGCTCAAAAACTCATATAACATGTGAAGGCAAATATACGTGTGAAAGAATCAGAAAAGAAGAAGAAAAGGAAAAGGAAAAGAGGAACCAGCCAGCTACCGGTCCAGCCTGGCCCAAACTGGCCTTTTCTTCCCTTCCCCCGCGCTTCACCCCGCCGCACTTAGGCCGGCCCAGCAGTCCGCGCGGCCCACGCACACACCACAGCCCCGCGTGCACGCACGTGCTAAGAGGGTCGCTGGCGAACTGGGCCCGCTTGATAGCTGCACCCTCCTCCCCACTATTCTTGTTCTTTTCCCGGCGCTCACGCAAATCGCGTGACACTGTACGAAAGCCGGCAACCCCACGGCCGGGGCGTGGCCCTGTTCCCTGCCTGTCCCCCTCGCCTTGGCCGCCAAGGGAACCCGAGAACGTCTGGAACCCTAGGCTGGCTCAAGCCACAGCCCTCCGATCCACCGGACGAAATCGGAGCCATCCGCCATAGGAAGCACACCGAGCTCACCTATTTAAGGGGGTGGGTCATCAACCCTAGAGCAATTCCGTATCCCTGCCGCCGCGCTGCGGCACAGACCACCTCATCACACCGCACGCTAGAGAAGGAGGGAGAGAGAAGGAAGGAGGCGCCGAGGTGCTGCCGCCGTGGAACCTGCCGGAGCCGAAGACGGAGCCGGCGCCACCGTCACGGGTCAGCACGGCACCGCGAACTCTCGGCATGGCCACGACCCTCCACTGCGCCGCTATCCACACTCCAACGACACCACGGTGAGCCGCCCATGCCTCTTCTCCAACCTCGCCCGTGCGCCACGCCATGGCGTCCCGCCTCTGGGATGCGCAGGCACGAGCCACCACCGGCTCTGGAGCACGTTTGCACTCACACACACGACTAGCCATTTGGGCCCAACGGATCCGCGGTGACGAGAGTTCACCGGCGCGGCTAGATCACCGCGTGCCACGCCATAGGAGCACCCGCGACAGCACCGCGTCGTGTTCCATCTATCTAGAAGAGCTGCAGGAGGACCCTAACCTAGCAGAGCTATCCGCTACCCTCTCGACCACCGCGAACGAGCTGGTTACCGGCAAGCCGAGTCCTTGCAACCCCGAAACGCAGCAAGACGCGTTCACGGGGAGCGCACTCACCATGGATACTCTGCGCCATGGTGAGCACCCGTTCTGGGAGCCTGCGACCATACCGAGCGCTGACAGTGGGCCATCGAGCTTCACATTGATTCCGCGAACCCAAATCCAAGTATAGGAGTGACCCTAGAACCCATACCCAGCGAGTTGCCTCCTCACCGTGAGATCGCCGGAGTTCTGTCGAGGGCATCGCCGTGGCACGAGCTCCGTTGGAACCATAGGCTAAGACTAAGGAGCTCGGCAGATGCCATCGCTAGACCCTGCCCAGACACACGAGTAGAAGTGCTCTAGACACCCTGGGCTAAGCCTCGCCGTCGCAAGGGCTGGTCGCGTCGTGTCGCCGCAAGGACCATGTTCCGATGAGTACCAGCTACCACCATCCAACCGCCTAATGACCTTCGCGCTGCCTATAGTGGCTTAGACACAAGATACGGGTGAGCCAAAGCTGCCGCACGCACACTGACCATGAGCCCTGTGCCTCGCCAGAGCGCTGCCGATTGACCTCTCCGCGGGGAGGGCACCACCGTGACCCTCAACCGAAGCCGTAAGGCTGTAGACCTCCCTGACGAAGCAAATCGAGGAAATCCGCACTCAATTGCACAGGGACATGACCAGAGCCGTCCCGTCAATGACCGCCGCCGCCAAGTCTGAGCTTTAGTCGAGGCAACTCGTCTGACCCTCCTACCGTCGGAAGAAGGGGGCCTAGCCGGAGTTCAGCTCACCCGCCGGAAGTTACCGACCCTTTTTCCCTCTTGGGAAGCTCGTGGACCACCACCCCGTTGAGTCTGTGCGAGCTCGCCGGCGTAGAAGAGCTCCGCTGTGTCGGTTTCAAAGGGGAAAGGGGGAAAGAAGAGGAGGTAGGTGGGATAGACCCGGTTCACGTGCACCGAGTCCCGGAGCAGTGACCCCACGCACCCGAGTTCACCGTGCACCGGCCTCTCATAGACCTGGACAGGAGCGCTCCAGCACTGCCACGTGGCGAGCCCTAACGCTGACACGTGTCACCTGTGTGACGTCGTGATGACGTCACCCGACCCCACCTGTCGGTAAGACGTTGACTCGGTCAACGCGGACGTCAGTAGTGACGTCATGCTGACGTCAGCAGAACCGATGCCACCGAAACTGTTGACTTTGTCAACTTGAACAGTATCCGGCCAATCATTAACTGCCACGTGTCACCCCCTGGTTTATTGGTCAATTTTCTATTTTTAGAAAATGAGGCAAAATTCGGAAATTCATAACTTATTCATACGATGTCCAAAAATTGCGCACCACATATCAAAATTCTCAGAAAAATGAGCTCTACAACCTGAACCTATGTTTGAGTGCATTTGGGCCTTTATTTTTATTGGATTTTTCTGAATAATCTATAGGAGTCGCTAACGCGACTATTTCGATTCCGTTTTCAGAGCCGGAGGAGAATCTGACTGAGGAGGACGACCACGAGTACCTTCAGGAGCTAGGAGACGACTACGAAGGTGCCACGACCCACCAAATCCTTAGCACCTATTACGCATTGCTAATGTCGATCATGCCAATGCTTTATGATCATATGATATTAACTGTTTAGGTTGCATGTTAGAATAATTGATTACCCTGCCTTGTTTAAACTATCACCCTGTTATCCTCTGATAGGATAGATGCTCACTGTTATATGTTTATTTGCTCTTCTACTACTTATTGATTATTACACATATGTGGGGAAATTAGAAACGGTTTGACATATGTGAACTGGACTTAATTAAACGGGGGAGCGTGCTGCGTGAGTCTTGGGTGCGTGGTGAGGGTCAAGTCGACCAAGTGGGTTATGAGACGAGCCAGAAGGGCAAGTCGTGCCGGGGGTGCAACCTGGGCATCCCTACGAGAGATACCTGTGGCGGGTAATGGATTACGAGGTGGTTCCGGGTTGGACGGCCTATGTGGTTTGAAGCCCGTGAACGGAGGTGCTGTGATGGCACGGGGAGAGTATCCCCTAAGGGAAGATGCCTGCTTGGTCAAACCTAGGACGGACTAGTTTCAGGTTCATGGGAATCCTTTACTGCTCACTCGTCTTCGATAGGCGGGGAACGGCTGGACTACTTGGTAGGACGGTGCCACTACTGCTAGGTTGTGAGGTGATAAGGGTGGGCGGAGACGGTTGATGGGTTCCCGTTCTGTTCTAGATGCGCAGTACCACTGAATGGGCCCGGTACTGCGTCTCCCAGTCTCAGCGTAATGGTGTTGGATCCGGAATGTCCCAGGGCTGAGTGGTAGGGTGGCATCGACCAAGGCAAGCAAGCACCCAGAATTCTGCCTAGGTGTTTGCGCAACACCTTTGATGGCTAATCTTGTGAGTCGTAAAACCTCTGCAGAGTGTATGGTTGATCGATCGATACATATGCCAACTCGTCGGCTATGGACCTTTCCTATGAATCTTCTACTAGTGTAGTGAGTGTTCTTTTCTCCCCCTGGATGACACTTTCCGGCAGTGTGCCTGGTGTGGCAGTGTGCCGCTGAGACAGGCCCGAGAGGGAGTTAGTCCTGCCAAATGAGTGTGAGGTGTGAGTGAGATGTGGTGTATGGGATGGGAATGGAATGAATTGGGTGAATGGGTGGAACGAGATAAAACTCGACTATTAAAATATTGATTACACTTGCATAGGAAACCCTAGCCTACAGGTCTGCTTGTACAGCCTTGGATCCACTTTCCACAAAGCAACTGCAATCATAGGTGGGCTCCGTGGCCAGTACAAATCGTGCTGATAATTTGCTATCAGGTGATGAGAAAGAGTACAACATCGATGGAGACGATTGGGAAGAGTAGGGTCGCGTGCTACATTCAAGTTGGCCGTAAAGGATGAATCGCTTCCGCATCTTATCAGCTTCTCTGAATTGTTGATCCCGCCAGTGTGGCGTTGTAATAATTTATGTAAGACTCTGTTATGTACTCGTTGTATGGATCCTGGTATCAACTGAGATTTGAGTAATTTTATGGATTGTCCGATACAATCTATTTAATTAAATTGCGTGCCTGTGGATTTTCTTTCTTGGAAATCAAAGTCGTTTCATGATGTGGAGGAATGGCCTTCTCAGGATGACGGGGACTTCGTCATCGGCTCCCATGTCAAGGATGATGAAGTCGGCGGGGGCGTATTCATCCTGGACCTTGACAAGGACGTCCCTTGCCAATCCCTCGGGGAACCATATGGATTGATCGACCATCTGCAACTTGACAAATGTGGGGTACAAAGGTCCCCCTAGCAAATTTTTATATATTACCTTGGACATGATTTTGACCCCTGATCCAAGGTCGCAGAAGGCGTTGCCGAAGATGTGCGGCCCGATCTCGCAGGTGATGGTTGGATGGCTGGGGTCACTCTTCTTGACCATGAACGGTGGGTCAAGAAGACAACCCTGGTTTGTCCTGGGCGGAGGCTTATGAAACCTCGTAGATACTAACTTGACACCCTCAACTGGATCCTCGGGCTTCCCTGGGATCTTACCTTGTTCGAAGGATGGGACAGCTGTTGCTATTTGAGCTAATTGTGTTTCTAACATTTTATTAAAGCTCAATTGATTTTTCATGGCAGTGGCAAAGCTATCCATTTTCTCACTAAGATTTTCAAGAATCTTATCATTAGCCATCATTTTCTTATTTATACTATCATTGATTTTAGATTGGCCTAAGATAAGATCTTTCAAAGAAGGTTGGTTACCATAAGAATTATTGTAATTATTGTTGTAACCATTACCTTGATTACCTTGGTAGAAGTGGCGCGAGTTCCAGCCTCCTTGTTGCTGGGGTCGATACCCAGTGTTATTGTTGATGAAGCTCACCTCCTCCTTTGTTTCGGGACAGTTGTTGTCCGAATGATCTTCCCCACCGCACACCTCGCACCATGGATCAACTTCAACGGCTCGTGCGGTGGCGTGGGGTCGAATGGCCTCTTGTTCCTTTTTGGAACCTTCCTCGATCTTCTTCATCAAGAGGTCCATTTTGGCTGAGAGCATGTCCACCTCATGAATGGTGTGCATACCCCTCTTCTTGGGCTGGAGACGCTCCTCATTCCATCCTTGGTTGGTCACCATCTTTTCAATGAGGTCTTTAGCATCCTTGACATTGTTTTGCAGGAATGCTCCTCCAGTGGCAGCATCAAGGTGACTACGGGCTAATCCAGTTAGGCCATGATAGAAACCTTGAATTAGGAGCCATTCTTCAATCCCATGATGAGGACAGGCACGAATGTACACCTGGAGATGTTCCCATGCTTCGGGAATCGTCTCATCAGCTTGCTGTTGGAAGCTTGAAATCTTTCCACGAAGGGCGCTGGTTTTGCCCATCGAAAAGAAATTCTTGAGGAATGCATTGGCACACTTCTCCCAAGTGATAGCTTCACCCTTGTTGGCATAGAACCATTGCTTTGCCTTCCCAAGCAGTGAGAATGGGAACAGGCGAAGATGGATGGCATCTGCCAAGACATTCTTGATAGTGAAGGTACCACACACCTCCAGGAAGTGTTGGAGATGGGCATTAGCATCCTCGTGCAGCTTCCCACAGAACGGGTTGGCTTGCACCATATTGATAAGCGCTGGCTTGAGCTCAAAAGTAGCATCCCCCAAGTTAAGCTACGGACCGGTGGCGACAGCCGACGGTGCAGAGTACTCAGAGATGGTCTTTTGGGCCATGACATCCTTGGTTGATAGTGCAGAGCCTCTTTCCTCGAACGGATTCAGGTCTGAGATGAACCTTTGAGGGAGAACTTGACGGCGTCTAGTTCTCCTCAACAATTGCTCAGGATCTTCAACAAAGTTTGACGATAATTGGAAACCGCTGATGCACTATCTAGCTTCACGATAACGAGAAACACAGATAGAGGGTAAGCCCCTAACACTAATTGATAACTAAATTGATGATAGACTTCGGATTCAATTTTATTAATATTCCTAGCTGATGCTTTCCCTGGCAACGGCACCAAAAATGCTTGTTGACACCTCGTAGCGCAATCACCAGAGACAGGGTGTTAGGCTATCTCTGATAACAACGCCAAAAGTGCCTGAGGGGTAATTCGTATGTCTATTTGATAATTCCGCAAGCGCACAGAATAGACCGCTGTATCACTTCACCCAGAAGTATTCCAAGGTATCGTTATTTATTTTATCCCAAGGGAAAGCAATTGCTAGGAATGTTAATAAAAGAGAGATCCTCAAGACTACTACAACTTGGCACCAACTAGTGATAGGGGGTAATCGATATAGAGGAAAGGGTAATGACACAAAGGCAAGGCAAGACTTAGGATAACTAAGGATAACTAGTAGAGTATAGCTAGGTGGGAGGACAACGAGTGAGTATAAGACTCCTATGTTTCTTACTTTACTCCTGTGACTTAACCTTAATAGATAGATGAAATAACTAGATTGATACCTTACTTCTTGAGTGCCAGGGATAGTCCGAGATAGTATAGGATAAAACCTCTACTCGAAGCGGCTATACACACACTTATGGGAGCCTACCTTTTAAGAACTTGCTTAAAACACGTGGTGTGATGCTAAGATTAGACAGGGCTGTCACCACTTGCTAGTACCCACAAACAATCCGTGCAGCAAGCGGCAATCAAAGGCAAGACTTAGTATAAGCACCACGCTTACACTAACTCTCACTACTCTAGTTGTGTACAAGGCAACTAAAGCACCCTATGACAGGCGATGAACAGCATACAATAGTTGGTTACAGGATCACAATCCAGTACAAGTCAACTATATTGCTAAGACAAGACACAACAATACTATAGTAAATATAGAATTGCACAAAGTAAAGACTTAGTAAAGTAAGGCAAGAATATTATATTGATATAAGGAAAGTCTTACAGAAGGAAAGGTACAAGAGCTATACTAGACTCTCCAGAAGACGACTCCGGCGACCCCAAGCTTAGCTCGACTCGACTCTAACTCCCACACTAGACTAATACTACTACTAAGAAATGGAACTTGACTCCTGCTTCCTTCTTGTTGTCTTGTGTGTTGTGTGTCTTGAAGAGGGTGGTGGCTGCCTCTATTTATAGGGGGAAATGGAAAGGTGCCACATCAGCGATCCATGTGCTTCTTGCCTCTCCACCCTTGGATGAACCACCCTTGAAACCGCCTCAAATGGATGGCAGTGATCAAACCAGCACGTGAGAAGCATGCACAAGTCGGTGGGGAGCTAACCGACTCGGCTAGCCACCAGGGGGTCGGCCGACCCCCCTATGGCAGGTGGGCCTAGCCAGGGTCTTCTAGAAGCTGTCCCCATCTGTCACAGGAAGTGGCTCCACCTATTGCTAAGTGTTTATCACGTTGGTTCCTTCCTTGATCCATGTACCTTGATCTTCCACCGTTGAATGAAATCCAAAGGTTGAGATGAGCTGGGTGGAGTGTCACGTGGATTGTGCCATGTCACCAGAGCTCTGTGGGCCCCATAAATGGGTCGGCTGACCCATGCATGGGCCCACCTTGAGCTTCCCTCTCTTCTATGTGATGTTGTGCATCTTGTGTTGAATGTTCATGGCCTAGGGTCACCATGTGTGGGTCGGCCGACCCACACTAGTGGCCTCCAGCTGCTCACTTTTGTCCTGTTTGTTCTTCTCTGCATTCACAAGCTAAGAGTACAAGTGGAACTAGTTATTAGATAAAATATGTTCATGTTATGTTTTTATTCCATAAAAAATCGAGGCTGTCGACGGTGTTAGAGTGTGGAATTTTATGGCTTGTCCACCGTCAACATACTTTGTGTTTACAAAGTTGTTAGGCCATTGCATTGACGTAAATCAAGGGTTGCATGAACCCTAGGTGATTATCATGTAGGATTTAGATAGGTAGGAGTATATCTTGTGTTTATGCAAATTGGATGGCTCATGTACATGTGTTGGTTGATTTTGTAGACGAATCATTTAGTACGATTGTTCCATGGTGGCAAGGTTAAAGGTAATGGAGAGTTTGAAAGAATGAAACAAGAAGTTGAGTTCTTTGTTAGGCCTCCCAGCTTTAACGATTTGGTTATGAAATGCCATGAGAAATTTGGGTGGCCACTTATTTTCAGAGGTAGGTTTGATTGTGGGAAGGAACGAGCACACTATGTGGTAACGGGTTTGTCATCTGAGGATGAATAGAAAGATTATAAAAAAGTTGTAAGTAGTTGTAGTGTTAATTGTTTGGAGGTAGTTGTGGAGAAGGCGAAACGACCATTACTGGTAGGTTCCGATGATGATGTGGTTGTGCAGCCCATGGCCAACATTAGTAAAGAAGAAGTGTTTGAGGCGGATGTTGGTAAGTTGAATGATGAGTTTGATGTAGAAACTTTTGTGGAGGATGATGGGTTTGAGGAAATGTCCAACGAATTAGAGGATAGCGAAGATGGAGTTCCGTTGAGCGACGAAGATGACTATACTTCAGGGGATTCTACTCCAAACCATGCGATGGAGGATGAGTATAGGACTGATGGTAGTAGCGATGGTAGTACAGAAGATGAGGGTGATTGGGCTGATGAGAGGGTGTAGGATCTCTAGAAGCCTAGAGGGGGGTGAATAGGCTTGCAAAAACTCAACTCAAACGGAAATCAAATCCTAGGGCGACACTGCCACACCCCTAGGGCGGCACTGCCGTACTCTAAAAAATAATCCAAACAGAGCAAACGAGATATGGATAGAACGAGTATACTATCAGTAGCTTATATCTCAGATCTCACAAAAGTTCACAGCTCGAAGACTGGATACCACAGAGAAGTCTCAAGACAATGGATCGAAGCAAACCCCAGAACAAAACAATAGCACAAGAAAGATGGAGAGACAACAGCACACGATTATTTATCACACGGTTCAGCTTGCCACTTAGGCTTGCCTACCTCCACGTTCTTGAGGCTTGCCACAAATAGGCTAGGGTTACCACAAAGGCTACCCTATTCCTCATTCTCAAATCAAGAGAATGAACTCTTGAAGTAAGGGGTGATTTCTTAGCTGCAACACAAGATTACAAACCTCCCTAGGCTTCCACAATGGAGTTGGCAAGCTCTAGGGCGATGCCTAGCCGGCTAGGAGCAAAGCTCCAAGAAGTAGACCTCAAGAACGCCGGCCAAACATGAACCAAGTGCTCTCAAACTTTAGGAATCAGTAGATCAGCTCTCAACTCGCAAGTTGCTGCCCTTTCTCTCAAATTTCTAAGGTGGGATGTGGAGATCCAACTTTGAGCTCAACGTCAACAATGGAGGAGAGAGGAAGCTATCTTTTTCTGTCTGTAAAGCGCAGAGTGTTGGGAGCTGGAAGAAGAGACCGTTGTGAGTGAGAAAAGTAGTATTTATACGCTATCAACCAACGGTCGGTTGGAGGGCGGCACTGCCGCCCTGGCAATATCCAGCAGAAAAGGATGGGTTGGACTTGCTGGAGTTGCCAAGGTGTGAGGATGTTGTTTCTAAGAGATGAGCACTTGATTCAACAAATTGACTGGCATCCCTAAGAAGTCCTTGATAGTACGGCATCCCTAAACTCAAATTCAAAAGTAAAACGAAATTAAACCTCCATTTGAGTTGGTCACCGCTGCTGCAAGTTATCATCAAGTTCTTTGAAACTAGTATCATCCTCTCACTCGAATTCCCTACTCAACATCTAGATAGAAATCATTAGTTCTCTGATTCGGTGGTCATCAATACCAAAACGCACAATAGGGTATGATTGCACTTTCAGAGGATGGTGCAGGTGTCTTTTGGTCGCCAATGTGAGGCATCATTGAGAGTGGAGTACAACGATGCGGAACTCATGCAACTAAGGGGTGTTAATGTGGAAGTACCTGTGGTACCTAATTTCATTGACGTTAGTATGGTTGATGATGCAATATGCGACACTGGCTTGTCATTATTGACAGATGCTATTCCAGATAGCGAGGAGGTGGATATCAAAAAGGGGATAATGTTTGATACTTTGGAGCATTTGCAGTACTTTCTCATGGACTATGTAGTTCGGTTTCATCGGCCATATAGTGTGACCCACTCAAATAGGAATGAGAGGTACACTGTAGTATGCAAGGCTGGCTATCCGTGGGCCTTATTGGCACGGAGGCAGAGGAATGGAAAGTGGAAGATTCGCAATGTAAGGCAACCACATACATGTAGAAGTTCGAAGCCGAAGGGTGTGCACGCCGAAAACACAGCAAATTATCTTGGTCGTCGGCTTGTTGGTATGGTTAGGGCGAATAGTGACACGTCAGTGTCATCCATTATCGAAGCCTTATTTGGTTTCACTAGTTATAGAGTCACGTACTCGAAGGCTTGGCGGGCAAAGCAGAATGCCATTGAGTTGCTATGGGGAGATTGGAACGAGGCGTACAATTTAGTTCCGAGGATATTGTTTGCAAAGAAGCACTTCAATCCAGGCATGAGGCTTAGTTCCGAAATAGGGGTTCTCTTCAGGGACCCATGGATATGCTTGCTCAAGGACCCTAACAAGTACTAAGAGTCCTAGCAATTCAGGATTATGGAAGTTGACCTCATGTTCGTCAAATATTGTCATATACAAACGATTGAAATCCGACATCACCGCGTCGCCGATTGAGGCCCCAGAAGCACTTGTCCTGCACAATTATAAACAAAACACTGTCAACCCATACATTCTATAGCATGTACCCTACAACAAGAGTAACTACTTCCAACACATTATTCAAAGGAAAAAAAATAATATACTGTCCTATTCTAAAACTAATGACAAATACAACTAACAAATTCTACTAGGTCATTATCATTATTAACTCAAACACTTTTGGGAGCCACTAACAATAAAATAACAAATAAATTAACAGCTTTCTCACAAATCCTATATGCATAACGCCATAAGCTGCATCACATCCACGTGCAATTGATCTTCCCTGTCATTCCATGCACGACTAATTAAACTTGTATCACTTCATCCTCACATGAAACCCCCAAAATCAGTTACTGTTACCTAGGGTTGACATCAATAAGCTGCAACTCATCCACGTGCGGTCTAAACAACTTTCTAAACACAATGCACGACAAATACTATAAAGCAACGGTACCAATCTCAACAAATCCCTCAACAAAAACCAAACCCTAGACTACTACAAAATCAATGAATCGGTGAGGGAAAAGCAAAATGTAAGTACCTGGAGTGGAGGAGGGTGACCCCAATCGCCTCCTTCGACCACCGGTTGCGGGAGTAGGCGCGCCGGTGGCCGGGAACTGCACCTGGCGGCGGTGGCGGCTGCGGCAGCGGCTGGCTCGGGCGGCTGAGTGAGGGAGAGAGAGAAAGGAAAATATGGGCCGGGCCTTATGCTACCCTTTGTCGCGCCAACCCGCCTGGCGCAACGACAAGTTGCGCCACCCTGCCTGGCGCCGCGGTGCAGAAAATGGGCCGGGCCTAAGTCCACATAGTCGCGCCACACCGCGTGGCGACGCAGGGTCCGCACGTTGCCACGCACACAGCCGACCGCAGTCAACTGCCACCATGGCACAAAGACACGCCAGGCGGGATGGCGCGATAGTAGTCTATTGTCGCGCCACTGGCTATGGCGTGACCAAACGGGTTAGATCTAGAAATACTTTTTGAACTAGGTTATTATTAAAATATGTATTAAAAAAGGATTAAAAATATAAAAAAATCCACAGAAGCGAAGGGTTCACATGCATCTGCTAGTAGTAGTAGACTCCGGGAAGGCAAGTGACGCTAGAGCCGAATGGTGCGCGTGAAAGAGCACATGTGTGGCAGAACCTCCTAAATCATATGGACCACACACACCTGTCATTATCCCTAAGACCTCCGACAGCGGTGCATGTGACCCAAATAACTTAAGATGTTCTGCCGGGTCTCCTCGGAAACCCGTAACCTCCAAGCAGGATCAACAATGGAGTGACTATAATATTACAATATTTGTTACAAAAACATATATATATCAGAGTGCGGAAGAGTAATAATAATAAATTTACAATTTATAACTAATTTAACATGTACAACTTAACTTAAATTGCGGAAGATGAGTGGATCTACAGGAGATAACTTAGGTAGTGAACTGTTGACACTTCTTAGCACAACCACCAGAGATATGGTGTTAGGCTATCTCTGATAATGGCGCCAGAAGTGTCCTGAGGGTATTTCTTATGTCTATTAGATAATTCCGCAACCGCACAGAATATACCGCTGTAGCCCTTCACCTGGGAGTATTCCAAGGTATTGTTATTTATTTTTATCCCAAGGGAAAGCGGTTGCTAGGAATAATTAATAAAAAGAAAGAGAGATCCTTAAGTCTATACCAACTTAGTACCAGCTAGTGGTAGGGGGGTAAATCGATAGGTAGAGGAAAGGGTAATGACACCAACACACAACAAGTATTAAGATAACTAAAAGATAACTAGTAGAGTATAGATAGGTGGGAGGACAACGAGTGAGTATAAGACTCCTATGACACTTACTTTACTCTTGTGACTTACCCTATCAAATAGATGACTTATACTAAGATAGTACCTTACTACCGGTGTGTAGGGGGTAGTGCGAGACAATAGAGGACAAAACCTCTACCCGAAGCGCCTACACTCTTATGGGAGCCTACCTTTTAAGAACTTGCCTAAAACACGTGGAGGGATACTAAGGCTAGACAGGGCTGTCACCACCTGCTAGCACCCACAAACAATCCGTGCGACAAGCGGTAATCAAAGGCAAGATCTAGTCTAAGCACCACGCTTACACTAAGTCTTACTATTCTAGCTGCGTACCAACAACTAGAACACCCTATGACAGGCGATGAACTAACGCACGTTCAGTTGGGACAAGATCACTATCAAGTATAAAACAACTATAGAAGAAGACAAGACACAACAATACTATAAAGAATAGTAAAGACTAAGTAAGAACTTAGTGAAGTAAAGTAAAGATAATATATATTGAAAAGGATAAAGTCTTACAGAAGAAAAGGTACAAGAGCTATACCAGACTCTCCAGCAGACGACTCCAGAGACTCCGAGCGCAGCTCGACTCGACTCTAACTCCCACACTAGACTAATACTACTACTAAAGAGTAGAACTCTTGTGACTTGTGTTGTATGGTGTATGGTGTATCTTGAAGAGGAGTGGGCAGCCTCTATTTATAGTGGAGAGTGGAGAGATGCCATGTCAGCGATCCGTGTGCTCCTCACCTCTCCACCCTTGGATCCACCGCCTATTAACCGCCTCAAAATGGATGGTCTTGGCAATGTGAGCATATGGGAAGCATGCTTGGCATCGGTGGAGGCCAATCGACCTGGCTGGGCACCAGGGGGTTCGGCCGACCCCCCCTATGACTAGTGGGCCCAGCCAGGGTCTTCTAGAAGGAGTCCCCACTTGTTACTGAGTGTGTAGGTGGTTGGGTCCACACCCCATGGTTCGGCCGACCCCTATGATGGGTGAGGCCAGGCCAGGTGTGGTCCCCACAAGTCATAGACTCTTCCTATGTGTTGGTTCTATCTTGATTGCTTCATTTCATGCCTCAATTCGTGTGCCTTTGATCTCCGCCATTGAATGAAAGCACAAGTTGATCCGATGGATGAAATGACTTGGTTGGAGTGTCACACGGATCCTGCCACGTCACTAGAGCCAGGTGGGCCCCATGGGCAATTCGGCCGACCCATGGGTGTGCCCACCCTTGGCTCTGATCTCTTCTATTTGATGTTGTATGCACTGTGTTGAAAGGTGGTGGCCTGGGGCAACATTACATGGTTCGGCCGAACCATGTAGTTGGCCCCTAGCTGCTCACTTTTGCATTGTTTTGGTGTTTCCAGCAATCACAAGCTTAAGAGTACATGTGGAACTAGTTATTGATAAAATATGCTCAAGATATCTTTATCTTTCCTTGAATCCGAGGCCTGTTGACGGTGTTTGAATGTGGAATTTTAGGGTATATCCACCGTCAACATGAACCACGGTGGCATTTGACCGCGGTCGGCTACGTGCGTGGCAACGTGCGGACCCCAGGTTGCCGCGCCACTAGGGTTGGCGCGACATGGAATGCGACCCGGCCCATTTTCTGCGCCACGGCGCCAGGCGGGGTGGCGCGACACTGGGAATGGTAAGGCCTGGCCCAAATTTTCTTTTCTCTTTCTCCCTCATTCTCTTCCTCACTCAGCCGCGCGACCTAGCCGCTGCCGCCGCCACCGCGAGTTGGCGTTCCTGGCCGCCGGTGCGCCTTCTCCCGCAACCGGTGGTCCAAGTAGCCGATTGGGGTGACCCTCCTCCGCTCCAGGTACTCCCATTTCGCTTTTCCCTCACCGATTCACTGATTTTGTACAAGCCTTGGGTTTGGTTTTTGATGAGGGATTTGTTGAGATTTGTAGCGTTGGATTGTAGTTTTAGTCACGTACATTGTGTTTACAAAGTTGTTAGACCACTGCTTTGACGTAAATCAAGGGTTGCATGAACCCTAGGTGATTATTATGTAGGATTTAGATAGGTAGGAGTGGGCAAATTGGATGGCTCATGTACATGTGTTGGTTGATTTTGTAGATGAATCGTTTAGTATGATTGTTCCATGGTGGCAAGGTTAAAGATAATGGAGAGTTTGAAAGAATGAAACAAGAAGTTTAGTTCTTTGTTAGGCCTCCCAGCTTTAACGATTTGGTTATGAAATGCCGTGAGAAATTTGGGTGGCCACTTATTTTCAGAGGTAGGTTTGATTGTGGGAAGGAACGAGCACACTATGTGGTAATGGGTTTGTCATCTGAGGTTGAATGGAAAGATTATAAAGAAGTTGTAAGTAGTTGTAGTGTTAATTGTTTGGAGGTAGTTGTGGAGAAGGCGAAATGATGATGATGTGGTTGTGCAGCCCGTGGCCAACGTTAGTAAAGTAGAAGTGTTTGAGGCGGATGTTGGTAAGTTGAATGATGAGTTTGATGTAGAAACTTTTGTGGAGGATGATGGGTTTGAGGAAATGTCTGACGGATCGGAGGATAGCGAAGATGGAGTTCCGTTGGGTGACGAAGATGACTATACTTCAGGGGGTTCTACTCCAAACCATGCGATGGAGGATGAGTATAGGACTGATGGTAGTGGCGATGGTAGTACTGAAGATGAGGGTGATTGGGCTGATGAGAGGGTGTAGGATCCCTGGAAGCCTAGAGGGGGGGTGAATAGGCTTGCAAAAACTCAACTCAAATGGAAATCAAATCCTAGGGCAACACTGCTGCACCCCTAGGGCGGCACTGCCGCACTCTAAAAAATAATCCAAACAGAGCAAACGAGATATGGATAGAACAAGTATGCTGTCAGTAGCTTATATCTCAGATCTCACAGAAGTTCACAGGTCGAAGACTGGATACCACAGAGAAGTCCCAAGACACCGGATCGAAGCAAACCCTAGAACAAAACAATAGCACAAGAAAGATGGAGAGACAACAGCCCACGGTTATTTATCCCGTGGTTCAGCTCGCCACTTAGGCTTGCCTACCTCCACGTTGTTGAGACTTGCCACAAATAGGCTTGGGTTACCACAAAGGCTACCCTATTCCTCGTTCTCAAATCAAGAGAATGAACTCTTGAAGTGAGGGGTGATTTCTTAGCTACAACACATGATTACAAACCTCCCTAGGCTTCCACAATGGAGTTGGCAAGCTCTAGGGCGACGCCTAGCCGGCTAGGAGCAAAGCTCCAAGGAGTAGACCTCATGAACGCCAGCCAAACGTGAACCAAGTGCTCTCAAACTTTGGGAATCAGTAGATCAGCTCTCAACTCACAAGTTGCTTCCCTTTTTCTCAAGTTTCTATGGTGGGATGTGGAGATCCAACTTTGAGCTCAAGGTCAACAATGGAGGACAAAGGAAGCTGTCTTTTTCTGTCTGTAAAGCGCAGAGTGTTGGGAGCTGGAAGAAGAGACCGTTGTGAGTGAGAAAAGTAGTATTTATACGCTGTCAACCAACGGTCGGTTAGAGGGCGGCACTGCTGCCCAGTATGGGCGGCACTGCCGCCCTGGCAATATTCAGCAGAAAAGGATGGGCTTGGACTTGCTAGAGTTGTCAAGGTGTGAGGATGTTGTTTCTGGGAGATGAGCACTTGATTCAACAAATTGACTGGCATCCCAAAGAACTCCTTGATAGTACGACATCCCTAAACTCAAATTCAAAAGTAAAACGAAATTAAACCTCCATTTGAGTTGGTCACCGCAGCTACAAGTTATCATCAAGTTCTTTAAAACTAGTATCATTAGTTCTCTAATTCGGTGGTCATCAATACCAAAACCCACAATAGGGTGTGATTGCACTTCAGAGGAAGGTGCAGGAGTCTTTTGGTCGCCAAGGTGAGGCATCATTGAGAGTGGAGTACAACGAGGTGGAACTCATGCAACTAAGGGGTGTTAATGTGGAAGTACCTGTGGTACCTAATTTCATTAACGTTAGTATGGTTGATGATGCAATATGCGACACTGGCTTGTCATTATTAGTAGATGCTATTCTAGATAGCGAGGGGGTGGATGTCAAGAAGGGGATAATGTTTGATACTTTGGAGCATTTGCAGTACTTTCTCATGGACTATGTAGTTTGGTTTCATCGGCCATATAGTGTGACCCACTCAAATAGGAATGAGAGGTATGCCGTAGTATGCAAGGCTAGCTGTCCGTGGGCCCTATGGGCATGGAGGCAGAGGAATGGAAAGTGGAAGATTCGCAATGTAAGGCAACCACATACATGTAGAAGTTCGAAGCCAAAGGGTGTGCACGCCCAGAACACTGCAAAGTATCTTGGTCGTCGACTTGTTGGTATGGTTAGGGCGGATAGTGACACGTCAGTGTCATCCATTATCGAAGCCTTATTTGGTTTCACTAGTTATAGAGTCACGTACTCGGAGGCTTGGCGGGCAAAGCAGAATGCCATTGTGTTGCTATGGGGAGATTGGAACGAGGCGTACAATTTAGTTCCGAGGATATTGTTTGCAATGAAGCACTTCAATCCAGGCTTGAGGCTTAGTTCTGAAATAGGGGTTCTCTTCAGGGACCTGGGGATATGCTTGCTCAGGGACCCTAACAAGTACTAAGAGTCCTAGCAATTCAGGATTATGGAAGTTGACCTCATGTTCGTCAAAGATTGTCATATACAAACAATTGAAATCCGACATCACTGCCTCGCCGATTAAGGCCCCAGAAGCACTTGTCCTGCACAATTGTAAACAAAACACTGTCAACCCATACATTCTATAGCTTGTATCCCACAACAAGAGTAACCACTTCCAACACATTATTCAAGGAAAAAAAATAATATACTGTCCTATCCTTAAACTAATGACAAATACAACTAACAAATTCTACTAGGTCTTTATCATTATTAACTCAAACACTTTTGGGAGCCACTAACAATAAACTAACAAATAAATTAATAGCTTTCTCACAAACCCTATATGCATAACGCCATAAGCTGCATCACATCCACATGCAATTGATCTTCCCTGTAATTCCATGCACGACTAATTAAACTTGTATCACTTCATCCGCACATCAAACCCCCAAAATCAGTTACTGTTACCTAGGGTTGACATCAATAAGCTGCAACTCATCCACGTGCGGTCTAAACAACTTTGTAAACACAATGCACGACACAAATACTATAAAGCAACGGTACCAATCTCAACAAATCCCTCAACAAAAACCAAACCCTAGACTACTACAAAATCAATGAATCGGTGAGGGAAAAGCAAAATGGAAGTACCTGGAGTGGAGGAGGGTGACCCCAATCGCCTCCTTCGACCACCGGTTGCGGGAGTAGGCGCGCCGGCGGCCGGGAACTGCACCTGGCGGCGGCGGCTGGCTCAGGCGGCTGAGTGAGGAAGAGAGTGAGGGAGAGAGAGAAAGGAAAATATGGGCCGGGCCTTATGCTACCCTTTGTCGCGCCACCCCGCCTGGCGCCACGGCGTAGAAAATGGGCCGGGCCTAAGTCCACATAGTCGCGCCACCCCGCGTGGCAACACACTTAGTCGCGCCACACCAACTTTCGCGCGTTGCCACGCACACAGCCGACTGGGGTCAACTGCCACCGTGGCACAAAGACGCGCCAGGTAGGATGGCGCGGCAGTAGTCTCTTGTCGCGCCACCGGCTATGGCGCGACCAAACGGGTTAGATCCAGAAATACGTTTTGCACTAGATTATTATTAAAATATGTATTAAAAAAGGATTAAAAATAAAAAAAATCCACGGAAGCGAAGGGTTCACATGCATCCGCTAGTAGTAGTAGACTCCGGGAAGGCAAGTGACGCTAGAGCCGAATGGTGCGCGTGAAAGAGCGAATGTGTGGCAGAAGCTCTCAAATCATATGGCCCACACGCACCTGTCATTATCCCTAAGACCTCCGACAGCGGTGCATGTGACCCAAATAACTTAAGAGGTTCTGCCGGGTCTCCTCGGAAACCCGTAACCTCCGAGGAGGATCAACAATGGAGTGACTATAATATTACAATATTTGTTACAAATATATATATATATATATATATCAGAGTGCGGAAGAGTAATAATAATAAATTTACAATTTATAATTAATTTAACTTGTACAACTTAACTTAAATTGCGAAAGATGAGTTGATCTGCAGGAGATAACTTAGGTAGTGAACCTAAGTCAGGAGAGAACAACCAGTCATTTCGTGCCCACCGACATAACCGTGGTTAGAAGCACCAGTCAGAACCTGCAACAGGGGTTAATAAACCCTGAGTACATGGGGTATTTCGCAAGACTTACCTGACTAAAAAGTGGGGAGAAGACTCAGGAATGCAGGCTGAGGGGAATCAAGGTGAGGCTTTAGTAAGAATCAAGTCATTTTGCGGAAAAGCATCTCTAATCTTGAGTCCTATTTTCAATATTTTATCTCAATTTTAATTATTACACCTGAATCTAGATTAATTCATATATGTCATCACATTCTCATTCTCATTCTTACTACATTTCATCTTGTCAAACTACGATGCAGGTCAGTTGATCGAGTCTCCATAACCGAGGAGCAACGACGATTCGAATCGATTATACCCAGCTGGGGATCCCTAACCACACTGCATATGTAACACCTAAGCTTGCATATGCCAACCCCATCTCCCACGGCTCCTCTAAAACCTGAACCGGTCCTACGCCACCCGAGAGCACAGCACTCCTCCAATCTAGCCCATTGCCACGAGGGTACACGCTACTCTCACCATCTCTCCACTCCCAGAGCGCGGTTATCGGTTCAAGTAGTGGAATCACCGGAGCCAGGGCTTCCCGTAGTATGTGGTTAGTTGCAAGTCTCCACCAAGCAGGCCAACAACAACAACGGACAGTTCCTAAGCGACACAGTCGGAGACACTACATTGAGACTCTTTTCTCAATGCAAGTCACCTGACCGGCCTTAAATTCAACATCATCTTTCATAATTCATCAATATATATATTACCATAGCTCAGAAAATAGCATTTTTATAAAAAGATTAACTAAATAAGCAGGGCTAAACATTTTCCAAATATTTTCATTTAAATCAGGTTTCAAGGATGATATTCAGTAATCAAGGTTGGTAATGCGGCAATTAGGTCATCACTCAACTCCTAATAACCTAATGCAGTAATTTAACTCAAGGTAATAAAATTTTGTAAATCGCAAGGAAAGGGTTTAAATCCACCGGGACTTGCCTGTGTTGTAGGGAAGTTTAGCCTCACAGAGATCATAGAGTTAAAACTTTACATCACCACCATTGATGGATGCACCTCCTCTGAAGCTTGATTACACGGACCTTCTCATTCTCGTATACTACACGTAATGAAATGATGCGTGCCTTAATATGATGGTATGCATGACATAATGCACGATGTGAAGCACAAAGAAGTACATTAACAGAAGATAAACAGAAATAAGAAAGTTGAGTACAACTTTCCTTCATGATAAAGTTGTAAATCAAACTTCACTGAGCAAGGTGGTGGTTACATAATTGATTTATTGACCATTTTAACAGTCGTTGAAAGCTGCTGCACAGTTGTTAATTTACTACTAAGGCAGTTCATGAGAACTTGATCACTAACAGCTAAGGTGCCAAGGATCACTATAGTGAATATCCCAAGGTCAACAATCAATCTAAAAAGTCACAGAAAACCTTAAGTCATTAAGGTTAATATTGATTTATTTACCTTAATTAATTGAGCATAAACAATAAATAAAATTAACTTTGTCCAAATAAGCTATAAATTTTTGTAGAGGTAGCTCATAGCCTAAAACAGTGGCAAAATAATTTTCATGATTTTTAGATAATTATTTTGAGCTACAAAAGTCCTAGAAGAGTCATTTCTTAATTAAAAGAGATATTTTTATTACATACAAAATTATTCCAAATTCAATTTTAATATTTTTCCTGCATAAAGTATCATACTGAGAAGCTACACAAAGTAATGGTACTATTCACAAAAATTTAGAAAAAAATGAGAAAACCACACCCTTCTACTCGGGCCAGTGCTATCAGGCCGACCCACTTGGCCCACAGCGCGGCCCGCGTTCTCTCTCTCTTAGCGCCCCACTGCGCCACTGGGCCGGCCAAACCCAGCCCAAGATGGCCCAACCGAACAGGCCGGCCCAGAACTCCCCCTCACTCTTTTCTCCGGCTCCAGTAGGCTAGCTCGGCCCAGCAAGCAACAGACCAGCCCAGCTTGCCCTTCTTTCTCTCTCGAACGCCCCCGCGCGCGCGCACGGTGCTCCTGCCGCGGCAGCTCGCCGCGTTGTTCGCTGCCGGTGACATTTCCGGTGAGGGCAAGGGTGGCTACGTGCTCGGGAAAAGCTCGCGCACTTTCCCACGGAATCTATTGGGCGGATTAGGGTTTAATGCGTGCTCGGCTGCAGCTATGGCGGCACGGTGGTGCTTGACACGGCGGTGCAGCTGCGCTTTTGCAGATGGGGCATGGTAAAGTGAAAAAGGATGACGGCGATGGACTCTGGAGCTCACCGAGATGCTTCTGCGCACGCTGGTTGGGGCGGAGACAGGTCGGAAATGACCGGCGTCGATGAGGACGGTCACTGCGGCGAACTCTGGTGACATGGACGGTGTCCTGACGCGTCTGGAGTTGGGCTGCAAAGACCGATGGGCTGGTGAACAACACGACTTCAAGGTGATCCCAAAATGAAAAGACAAAGAGCAAGAGGGGCTCTGTGGAGCTCTGGCCACGGTGACCCGACCGCGGCGGCGTTGCTGCCGACCCGGACGAAGAAGAAGGGGTCATCCAGACGATTCTGGCAATGAAAGCAAGCGCGAGCAGGTTCAAACGATGCGTGAGGGTGTGGCGAGGCTATCTGCAGGATGGAGTGGGTGATGGTGGACAATGGAAGACGAATTTTTCCTCCAACCGAGAGGTCGTCGGCGGCGAGGTAATGGAGAAGAAGATGAAAATGGCGACCGACCGAGGGCAAAGGAGGTGGTGCGGCGTGGCTGGGACCCCCATGATGTCACACGGGCTGCAGGACGAGCCATAGGGGCGGGGATGGCCGGCGACGTGCTCCCCTCACCGGCGCCATGCCTAGCACAGGGAAGACAAGGACGATGCCCTATGCGGCACTGTAGCTCCATACCTATGTGTCCTACTATATCTTCTGAAATTACTTTTTACTTTATGTAGTAACTCGAAAAATTACCAAAATAGAAGTTGTGGAAAATTTCAAAATGAACAACTTTGCTTTTTGATCCATTTTCAAATTTTGAATAGATTTTGAATTATTCAAAAGGGGTAATTCGGTGGTTTGAATTTCAAATCTAATTTAGCTGAAAAATCAAAATTCTACTTAATAACTTGAAAATATTCAAGAATAAAAGTTGTTCTATTTGTTAAGATTTACAACTTTCATTAAAGGAGTTTGGTCAGATTCTTGATAGTTTTTGAAATTGCATTTCAAATTTGAACTTTCAAACCTGGGTTAGGGTTCTATTTGAGATTTTATTTAATAACTTCAAAATTTCCCAAAATAAAAGTTACTCAAATTTTAAATATCTACAACTTTTGTTTAAGTTTCAACCTCTAATTCCTTCTAGTTTTTGAATTAGGGTTTTCGGTCTGATTTAGGGTTTTAAATAAACTCTAAAACTAATTATTAATTAGGGCTAACTTAAATACCATATCAACACCCCAAATAAATCTCTAAATTGAATCACTCTAAATCACCTATGCAAAATCAATTCGTAAAAACAAAATTTATCTTTAATTGATGCAAAAACAAAAGTGATTTACTTCGGATGATTTGCAATGCATGCGATAACATGTCCAGTTTTAGTTACAGTAACACCAGAGGTGTTGCAGCATGTGGTAGCGGGAGCGAGGGAGCAGTTATGGTAGTTTTTTTCTTTTCTTTTTTCTTTTTTTCTCTTTTGGTGCTTCATTTTCTATTTTTATTTTATTTATGTTTTATCTATTTTTTTATCATTTTTTAGGAGCAGTTATGGTATTTTTTTTGTTTTCTTTTCTTTTTTTCTTTTTTTCTCTTTTGGTGCTTCATTTTCTATTTTTATTTTATTTATGTTTTATCTATTTTTTATCATTCTTTTAGTTTTTTATATTTAAGTTCTTTTTGTTTCTTTTGTCAGTCCTTTCCTTTTCCTTCCCTTAACTTCATTTTTAATTTGTTTATTTTTTGTTTCATGTGATTTTTCATTATTCTTTTCATGTTTATATTTTTATTTTTTTATTTATGCTTTTATTTTAGTATAATTAACTATTTTGTTTGACTTATTTTTATTTTATTTTTGTATTATATTCTTTTTTGTTTTCTTTGTTTTCTTTTTCTTGTTATCTTTATGCTTTCTATAGTGTTTCTATTTAAATTGCATATTTTTTAATGTTTATTTTTTAATTTTTATATTCCATGAGATGTTATGTTATTATAGTATACAAATTACTTATATTCCATGAGATAATATGTTATTTTTTTATTTTAAATTACTTATTTATTAATTACTATGTATTTCTATTACTTCGGTTAATGGAAATGGGGGTTTTCCCTCGGTTCAGAAAAAAACTAACAGTAGGGAAATAAAGTGAAAGGGAACATGAATGTTTCATCTACACAGCAGTGGACGAGGAACTCGAAGAGGTCCTGGTCTTCCAGATAAAACACGTCAAACTTTAGTCTTGGTCAACAGTGGACAATGAACACGGAAAAGTCTTGGCCCTGTCAATTTAGATGTGGCCGACGTTATGTCTTTTTAATTAATTTTCTTGACACGTTACTTGACTGATGCGCCTGAACGGCTCGCTACATTTTTACACATTTTTCCATGTCTTCCCTAGTGCCCTTACTAATTTTCCCCATATTCCCATCTAGGTCTATAACTCTCAAACTGATCATATGAACCGATTGAAAAGTTCAAAGTCCAAGATAAACATGTGGAAAAAAAGCATTTCACTCCATCACAAAATACCTAATATGATGGGCTAGAAATAGCATCCATGCTACAAGATTGAACTGCTATGTCCATCGCGGCACAGCTTAATCAACGGACAGGCTCTAGTAAATTAATAAACTAATTTGGATGCTGTAGAAATTGTATTTTTATATAAATTTAGTCAAAATTAGAAAAATCATCCAACCATAATAAGCCTCATCCTTTGCCAAGTTCAAAGGCGTGAACAGAACTTCAGATATATAGCGCACGCAAAGTTCATTTAAATTAGTATTTCTCGAGAGCTATAAATTTCATGTATATATGAAAATGATAAGATTTTTCTAAGGGAAAATTTTTTAGTACTGATTAATATGCCACTGAAAGTTTGTATCAATTATTTAAGCATCTTAATGATTTCTAATAAGAAAACTCTCAAAGCTAAATTGTCGTAGATCTTGTTGAGAGCTATAATAATTGTCGTGAATCTTGTCAAGAGCTATAATTTTTATATAAATTTTAACTCCATCCTACTCGGAATGTGTAAGATATGGTTTTTCTGTGATAACAAGTCACACATTACATGCTTAATATGTGATGAAATGTAAAACTGGAAACTAGAAAATTGTGGGGATCTCATCAAGAGATACGGTTTTCTTATAAAAATAATTTTGATCCAACGTTGTATGAAAAAGATGTGATTTTTCTAAGGTAGATTGGTAGCCTCTCCATGCCAGGCCGAAATGGCGTGGCAAGCTTTCCATGAGTCAAGATCCATAAATTTGGTGTGAAAAAAGTAAATTCAGATATGGTGGCAAATTTCAAAATTTTGAAAGTATTCGAGGTATGATTCCTTTTAAATATGTTGGCACCAGCTAGAGGCAGTTCTTTAATGCAAACAGTCCTGGAAACTTATTTCCAGCAAAGATTATACTAAGTCTACTGCCCATGAAAATCCATTTCTAGAGTCAATGTTATATTGAGACAACCATCCCTAAAAATTTATTTCCAACGTCAGTTGTGTTAAGCCAACCACCCATAGAAATCGGATTTCATGGGCGGTTGTCTTATGAAACCTTATAGAAATACATTTTGAGGGACGGTTGAAACAATGATACTATAAAGGCCACATCTTTACAATAATCATTGATGTAGTGTCGATTTCAAAAACCGCACCTAAAAACCTTTTTTTGTCAACCCTAAAATCGTTTCTTCGGTAGTATTCCGATGCTACTCTTTCTATACCAGTTGGTCCCAACATGCTGTCTTAGTAGAAGGTTTTAGAAACACACAAGAAATCATGAACCGGAACTATTACGCATTTATTATGGGGCATGAATATGTCAGATTTATGCCAAATCACGACATACAACAATACAATTTGATATCACACTATACAATGACTTTTTGACTAATGTGTTCTCATTTACAAATAATAATTCCAATACCTGGTTCTATTGTCAATTACTCGAGTATAATCTTTCCATTATTGCCACTTGTTTCTTTTAGCTGATAGCCTGATACATGATTTAGAATATAAAGTGTAGCCTCTGAGATTATAACTGACCTTCCTTTTCTTTATGAATCCAGCCCATGAATGAGCTTTGCACTTGGCTGGGCAGAAGTGCACCCCATAAGTTGATCAAGTGAGATATCATACGTGTAAAACTCCAAAAATTTCTAATCTGCTGACCCTGGTGTTTCAAGAGCTTTCTTTTCCTAGCTCGCCCAAAATTTCTTCTTTTGCTCAGGGTTGCCTTCTCAACGTGAATTAGTGCATAGCCATGCTTAGACTTCCAAATTGTTTGGTAGACTGTTGCTTCGGGATTATTGCAGAAGTATTCTGTTGCGTTCGGCAGCAAGATATCTTCCTCTTGCAGTTGCTCCAAGGCAATGTCTGTATGCAGGCTGTTCTGCCCCTCTCCAACCACTGACATTACTGAAGAACTTTTTTTTGCAGGAAATATGTCTTCTAAATATCTATGGGGTGCAAACAGAATTCCAGCATTCAAATATGGAATATCTTGCAAAAAGATATCGTCATCAGCCTGCAAGATCTTCTGTTTATTGTAGAGTGACAATGAGACTTTGCATTGCAAATTCACATGGATTACTGGTTCTAGTGAAATATGTGACGATCCTGAAATGACTAGGTCGCTAATACGCTGAAGCTGATGGCGACCATGCTGCTTGCAACATAATGGGTTTGGGCGAAACCATTGAGATGCAAGGTTGTGTAGACCAATCCAATGTCCTTTCGGGTATAAATAACAGGATGGCGCTGCCCATGACAAGTCTTGAGTAGGTAGCTGTGCAAGTTCGTTCCTAACATTTGCAAATTCACATTTGAAATGAGGGGCCACCAACTGCAAGCACGTAATTGCAATTCCGACTATGTCCGTACTCTCTGAAAGTTGCAGTACTATATTATAGAATAAATTACGCTCTGGTGTATTATTGTCTTTGTTTATAACTAACAGGCCAACCTCTATTCCATGCTCTGCAGTACAATATGGCACCAACCATAGTAGAAAAGATGGGTACTCATTTCCACGAACAACTCTATAATGCAGTCCCTTACCTGCAAGAAGGTGCTTGACAAGATAGTTGAAGGTCAGGTGGTGGCGTGGTGTGCCGCCTAGCTCCAAGAATCTCAGAAACTCAGTTGCACCATCAGCAAACCGCTCAAACCTTTGAACAATGGATCCGTTCAACTCGTCATTGCTGCTGTTAAATATGGAGAAAGCAAATGACTTGGTAGCATGCACAATCCGATTAGGAAAGGAGGAATTCCTCACCTCCTGTTCCATCTGTTCGTTTTCAAGGATTCGATGCTTGCATTTGTGCAGTGTGTCACCACACTCTTGAGCAGCACGCTTCAGCTTCCTACGCCACCGCAACAAGGATGAATCAGTGATCTGCCACTTTTCTGATATCCCAAGAGCAGCCTCTAGCCTGATGTGTGCCATCTCTAGCCTGTCCAAGTTTCTGTTTGTATTTGAATCCCGTTTCTCCTCATATTTTTTAAACACAGCAGATATGATTTGGCTAACTGACTCCTGGAAAACCGCAGAACCAACAGTGTCCGCCATTAGGGTTCAAGGATCTTTGTATCCCTTTCCTATTCAAGAAACTAGACACAAAAGTATGCATGTGGGATTTGATATATGTACATGAGATCATAATTCATAAGTAAAGTTTAAGATTAGCAGCTGTAAGAACCTAATACCTTCGACTGAACCACACGGACAGCTATCCTTTGTATATCGAGAGATCTTGAGGCGGGTAAGATGATATGAAGCAAGATGAGAACTTTAAGAGAATGAATACAACGTTCAGCAGTGGACGGTGAGCATGGTAAAGTCCCTGTCCGCCTGTCAGTTGTAATTTATAGTAGATGAGGGCATGAGGCCAACATTCAAGTCTTTGTAAAATTATATTCTTCACGCGCTAGTTGACTGATGCCTGAATCGCTCGCTATAGTTTTATTCTGTCCGATTTTTCATGTCTCCTCACTTGGCTTGGTTCATGCCGTGTGATTTGGTTTTGACTGACTAGCTGTACTTGGTGGATATACCATACCGTGTACGTTGGGGTAATTAAAAAAGCGACAGGGTAGCACGATCAACTGATAGCCTCTAGATGAATCGTGACTCGTGAGGTAGCAGAGCAGAGGAGACGGGGAACTGAACTTAGGCTCTGTTTAATATAAGGGCTAATTGCTATAGCTAGTTAAAAATCAGCTAAAACTAGACTAGTGCATTCAAATATGAGGACCAATGGATGAACTAATTTACTAGCTATGTCTTTAATTATCTTGTTTGGGCTAATTTTTTTTTGTCCCAACTAGTAACTAGCTATGTGTATTAATAAATACAGTCCGTTATCAGGTTCTATGCCCCAAATCATGCGTACCTCGAGAGGGCCCGTGGAAAGGCAGCAAAGCACACGGCGCCTTTGCTGTCAACTGTTGCTGCTCGCCCTCCTAATTTCGTAATGAATCTAATGGTATTTATTTGACATTATAAATATTTATAATTTTTTATCTATAATGGATCAAAGTTGATTCATTAAAACATGGTACTGTGTTAAAGTTGTATGTTTTTTTGGGACGGAGGGAGTAGTAAATGAGGCCAACATTCAAGTCTTTGTAAAATTATTTTCTTCACACGCTAGTTGACTGATGCCTGTACGGCTCCCTATATTTTTATTCTGCCCCATTTTTCATGCAAGTCTCCTCACGGCTAAGTAGCCTTAAAAGATTCGTCTCGTGATATACATGTAAACTGTACAAACATACAAATATTTCGTCTAAACTTAATGTTCTATGTATGTGCCACAATATTAATATAAATAGTTATAATTGTAATTTACAGTGTATTTAAACAGGACCTTGGATATGAGTGACTAGCTGTACTTGGTGGATATACCGTGCCGTGTAACTTGGGGACACTAGAAAAGAGACAGGGTAGCACAATCAACTGATAGCCTCTAGATAAATCGTGACTCGTGAGGTACGCAGAGCAGAGGAGACGGGAAACTGAACTTATTAGGCTCTGTTTAATATAAGGGCTAATTGCTAGCTAGATAAAAATCAGCTAAAACTAGACTAGTGCATTCAAATAAAGGACCAATGGATGAACTAATTTACTAGCTATGTCTTTAGGTTGTTTGGGCTAACTTTTTTGGTCCCAACTAGTAACTAGCTATGTGTATTAGTAAATACAATCCGTTATCAGGTTCTGTGCCCCAAATCATGCGTACCTCGAGAGCGCTCGTGCAAGCTAGCAAAGCACGGCGCCTTTGCTGTCAACTCTTTCTGCTCACCTTCCTTAATTATCTCGCGCGCCGCACCGCAGCCACATGATGTCCCTCTCCTCTCTTGTCCAACCACTTCATCACTGTTCTCTGCCCGGAACGCCAGGGTTGTGCGGACCGAGTCTACATATTTCGGAAAAAGTCTCTATCTAACCTCTTTTAACTATTGCGGGACACTACTCGAAACAGAAAATATAGAAAACCGATAGAAAAAGCCTAAAAATAATTTTCCTGTCGGTTCACTAACAGGAGAATTCCGACAGGACTAAAGCGACGGGGAAATATAGATTACTGTCTGTTAGACTATTTCCATGTCGGGATAGTATTTTTTCTTGTCGGTGGGGCATTAATATTGACAAGATAATTACGGGTCGCCAAGTCTGAAACTTTAGTTCTGTCGGTACTGATGACAGGAAAATATGGTGTACCTGTCGATGTTAAATCGTTAGAAAAGTACATCCAAACCGACAGAAATTATCACTTTTTTCTGTTGACAGTGGCACAACAGGAGAATTAAAGTTTTCCTGTCACCCTATACCAACAGTATAAATATAGCATACTGACAGGAATAATTACAATCACCATATCCAAAAGAGCCTCATTTTTTTTATAATTTCATACAATATTCATGAATGCACAAACATGACATCTGAGTCTATTAGGTTTTTAAGTAGAACACAAATATATTGCATCAATGTCATCATCCATAAGTATGATTTGTCTCTCAATTAATACCGCGTTTTGTACTTCTCCAACTCTTGTAACCATCCGATTTATCTCCCTTAGTGATGCGATGTCAGTTGTATGGTGCCAAAATACCATGGCATGCGACCCGCACGGCGACGATGCTATGTACAAAGTTGATAGTCGATAGAAATGTGTTGGCAAGTTCCTGGTTGAAAATTTTGGTTTGAGATGAAGGTTGAGGTGGTTTTGGTGAATTGGGTTATGGGCTGGCACGACCCTTAATTTTTGCATGGCTCACGGGCCAGCATGGCATGAAAATCGACCCATAGGCCCGTGCCTGGACCAAAGGCTAGGCTCGCAAGTCTGCGAGGCCTCCTCGGTCCGGTACCAGGCCATGCCGTGCCGGTCCAGCCTGATGCCCAACTATGCTACTGAGATGGTTACATGTGACATTAACTATTTATATAATCATCTCTACTTTTACCTCACATCCAAGTTTTGTTTATTTTGCTTCCACACGTAAGAAAAAATCTATGTACGAGTGACCCGAAATTCTTGTACTCCCTTCATCCTAAAATGAGTGCATTTCACTTTTTAAAATTGGTTGACTCTCAATAAACTAAAGCAGATGAAGTACCTACAGCTCACCTGATAACTGCCAATCATAGCTCCCAGGTAAAGAGGACATCAAATTGACAATTATGAAAACTCAAATCAAATTAAAAGACAGTTTACATGTTTGCATCATGGATTGCGTACAAGTGAGATGATTATCTATTCTCCTTCCGGAGCCTATTGTACGGTTAAATATAAGTTATACATGATCGATTCATATCTTCAGGTGCAGTGGCGGTGGTACTGTTGGTAGCTGACTTTCCTTCCCTCTCTGAATCCAGTTCAGGATCAAGCCTCGCAGCCGGACAGGTGCATGTGCAACACAGGAATTGAGGAAGCATGCCACCTTGCGATTCCAGCTCCCCAGCACCTGCACCTGATCTTGTTGCACCTGCAGCTTCCTTTTCCTACTACTTGAAATTAGTCGTGGTGCTGCACATGGCATCTCGAACTCAATGTACTCAGTGCCATGCCTAGACTTCCAAAGCATTTGGCAGGCTGTCGCTTCCGGGTTCCGGTAGAAGTATTCTGTCGCCTTTGGAAGCATGATCTCATTCAGCTGGTCCAAGGTAATGTCAGTGTGCAGACATCGTTGCCCTTCGCTGCAGACCGTTACTATGGCAGAATTCTTTTCTTCAGGAAGCTTGTGTTTTGTAGAACCATGGGGTGTAAAGAGAAGTCCAGCTTTCAGATAAGGAGTATAGTCCTGCGTAGAACTTCTGCGTTGAGATGGCGACTCTGTGGACACAAGTGGGAGACTTAGTGTCCGGGTCTCTGATGAGTGATTGTCAACGGAGTTCACTTGGCATGTTGTTTGGCTTGTAGTGTGCAGGTGTTGAGCACGGAGGCAATGGCGAATGGCGGTGCCGATGGACTGGGAACGGTGAAGGACGGACGCGGGACTTGGACTAAGGGACTTGGACGTCAGAGCGCTAGTTGCAGTGGTGGACACTTGGCGACATCGACAAGCGCGATCGAACATGGTCGAGGTACTCGGAGCGACGTACGGGCCGGTGCGGTCGAGGACCGGCGGACGCGGCCCAGGACGGTTTGCTAGTTTGGGCCTCAAAACCAGCGGCGGATGGTTTTTGGGTTTGGGCCTCAAAACCCGGGCGGAGCTGCTTCCGGGGGAAGCGGAGCGACACGTGGCGGAATCTCCGAGGTTGCGTTGAGGCGATGGCAACTCTGAGCAGGAAGCAGGGTCATCCGATCCTATCTACAGACACAGGTTGTTCCAGAGTGCTCTAGGGCTAGCTGGCTCGCCTGGTTAGCAGTAGTGAGTAGTTAGGGGTGTTTTCGAAAAATTGTAATAAGGGCGATAAGTTAAGGATGGCAGCCCCTCCTCTTCCTATCTCTCTCTCATTCACTCTCAACCCCTCCATGCTTAGGGCTAAGACACTAGTTTAGGGAGAGATCCACAACTTTGGTTCTTGGTTGTGCAAACTCATGATTTGAGCTGGGAATCAAGGCCCTAACCTCGTAACTCCTCCGGGATTCGTCACTTGTTCTTGTGATTTTCGTCTCCCGTGTTCTTCGTGTGTTCATCTTCGTTCTTGGTGTGATTCTTCGTTTTGGAGGCAATTCGATCCATTCTTTCTATGTAGCCTTGCTCCAGGACATGTGCTGAATCTTTGGACCAAAGGAAATCATCTGATTCCTCACCAATTCGTAGATCGGGTCGATTCAACACCATGCCCTAGTTCTTGAGCGTTTTTCGAATTTCTTTGATTTCTGGAGTTTTGCTTCGAGTTGGGTCTTGATCTTCTATGGATATCTTCCTGACCTACTCCTTCATCGCCATGCCAAATCTCGTCTCAATCCAAGTTCATTTGAGTCGATTTTGACTTTTTGGAGAAGAGTTCAGGGTGCAGCCCGTCAATCCTGGTCAGACCAGGTTTCTATCCCGGTCAGAACAGGTTTACATCCCGGTTAGACCAGGTTTGCATCTCAGGTTCACATCCCGGTTAGACCAGGTGTACATCCCGGTCAGAATAGGTTTCCATCCCGGTCAGGCCGGCTCTTCTTCCGGTCAGACCAGGTTGTGCAGGATTGTGTCGTGATTCTTGCACCTTTTGAGTTTTGCTGCTCCGTTTTGAGATCCACTTGTTTCTATGGGTTAGTTATCACATTAGAAACATTTCTAAACCATCCAATCACAAGTTGAATGTGGTGATTTGGTTTAGGCTCTTTCTTCATTTGCGATTGGAGTAGAGAGCTTAATTCTTGGTTTTCGGGGGTTTTGAAGTTGTGTTCAATTTCTTGCTAGTTTGAGTGCTCCGCTGTGTTCGTCGGTCATCACCGAGAACATCCAGCCACAGTTTGGCTCGTGAGCATCTCATTTGTCATTTCCGCTGCTTTGAGGGTTTAGGTGAGTTTTTGGGAAGCAAGCCTTTTCTGCCTTGAGCAAAATTTTATTGGCTCCCATTCACCCCCCTCTGGTCGCCGTTTCCGTTCCTTTAATTGGTATCAGAGCCAGGTTAAGGATCACTCCACCTTAATCGGTCCGTGATCCATGAAGGCGACATGGTCTGACAAACCATCCCTTTTCGATGGGTCGAACTATGCCTATATGAAGATACGCATGTCCGCGCATCTCCAGGGTATCGTGTACACCGTTTGGGAGATCGTTGAGAACGCGGCTTATGTTGTGCTTGCGCCGACTGCTCGTGTCACTCCAGAGCAGAAGGATTAGCACAATGCAAACAGTCATGCTCGCAGCGTGCTTTTTGCTAGTTTATCAATCACGGAGTTTGAGAGAGTCTCGGATTGTACGATAGCTCAAGAGATCTGGCATAGGCTTCAAGCCTACCACGAGGGCACCGCCCAAGTGAAAAATAGACTCTTTGAAACATACAAAAGAGAGTACGAGAACTTCAACCAGCTCGATGGCGAGTCCATTGACTCCTTATTTGCCCGGTTTCAAACTGTCATCAACAAGATGAGGGCAAACAAAGATCAGCTTCTCTATGATGACCATGAGAGAGCCCTAAAGCTTCTACATGCCTTAGATTCTAGAGTGTGGGGCATGCGAGTGACAGCCATCACCGAGTCTGCCTACTACGATACTCTCACCGTAGATGAATTCTTTAGCAAGCTCAAGGCTGCTGAGATAGATCAGGCTATCGAAGCCAAGATCTAAAATCCCACTTCATCATCTATGTCACTGGTGTCAGGTAATGGAGATAACGTTCATCTTCTTCTAATTCTTCACCCTTGTCCTTTGCTTTGTCTTCTCTTGTGTCTGTTACAGAGGAGCAGATGGAGGCTCTTGGTGATGATGACCTTGCCCTCGTCATCAGTTTGTTCTCTCGGTTCCACAACAACCGAATGAACCGCCGGCGTGGAGGCTGCAAGGATGGGTGCTTTGAGTGCGGGGACATGGATCATTTCATCTCCAATTGTCCCAAGAAGGGCAAGTCTTCCTCCAAGTACGACTACTCCAAGCAAAGGGACAAGAAGGAGTACACCTCCGACAAGCACAAGTCGAAGGGCGGCTTCGACAAGGAGGAGTACAAGAGGAAGTTCCAGAAGAAGATGAAGGCCAAGCAGCGTGCCTTCCTCGCGTCCCTCAGCGACCTCGACGATGACTCCGGCGATGAACATGATGCTTCCTCAAGCGACGATGAAGCCGGGAAGAAGATCGAGGAAAAGCTCAACGATCTTTGCTTCGTCGCCAACTCTAGCTATGGAGGCCTTTGCACCATGGCAATTGAAGATGCCGAGGCAGAGACCGGCAAGGACGCGGCGCGGGACGATGACACGTCATCGCAGGTATCACACAATCTCGATGATCTTGCTGTCGAGGTGGATACTCTGAATGCTGCCCTAGTTAGCCAGGATAGATTGCTCTAGCGTGCGGCCCAGGAGAGGAAGAAGTACAAGGAGAGGCTGGAGGTCGCGCTTAGAGATTTGGATGTGGCTAGGTCGACAGTTGTTGTGTCTGAGGAGTAGGAGTGCGATGAGTGCGTTGTGCACATGGGTGACTTGGCTAAGTTACAGTCTAAGTATGCCCGCGTCTTAGAGGAATTAGCTGAAGTGAAGGCGAGGACAACTCTGGGTGTGTGCAAGTCCTGCTCGGGCTTGCAAACCGAGAAGAATGCCAAGCTTGCTGTGCTTGAGAAAGCCAACTCGATTAACACCGGTGATGGGAAGTGTGCTTTGTATCAGGCGTTGGAGATTGAGCTGGGTAACTGTAGGCAAGCCAAGTTGGACACCGAAGAGGAGAACAAATACCTTCGGACCATCTTGAGTTGGGTTTCATGTGGTGAGCCGCAGTTAGGAATGATGATCAGTCAATTCAGGGGGGGGGAATTGATGAATCGGGCTTAGGCTTTGCACTAGGTGGGAAGGGTGAGAGCACTTTCGGGAGGATTGGTGAGTCTAGTGGTATGAGTCTGAGTGGGAAATCCACCACTCCAAAGCTTACCAAAATCACCCCACCTAAGCCACCACAGCCTATTCCCTCAGATGGAGTGATTGAGGAACCACCCAAAGCTCCACCAGCTAAACAAGTGTGGGCACCTAAGCCGAACCACCTCAAAAACACACTTGACACTTTGCCCAATGTCCCTAAGGAACCGCTTCCTAAGGTTCAACCGCCACCAAGAGTGAACCACACCCACAAGAAAGTGAACCTACCACCCAAGAGAGAGGTGAGGTATCATTGTGAGTATTGCAAGAGGGATGGTCACCTTGTTGAGTTTTGCTTTAGGAGGAAGAGGGACGAGCCGTGGGAACATGTACCGCCCTCCTCATGGTGTACATGTGCCGCCTGTTCAAAGGTGCTTTGCTAGTCCTAGAGGTGCAATGCCTCAAGGAGCTAGGCCTCAGGTTGCGAGACCACATGGTGGTCGTGCCCGGCGTGGTTCGGGTCATGCTCAATATGATTTTGAACCTCGTGATGGTGGCTTTCAGTCCTACATCCCTAGCGGACCACGTTTCTTCTCTCGTGGTGATCACTTCTCTCCCAAGGGACATGGTGATTATGGTGTTTTTCCTGGCACTTTCTCTAAGCGGATGAGGCAACACTGGTATCCTTCTCATTTCACTAACCCCAGTGTTGCACCATTCGCTCATCCCATGTCTTTCTATTGATGACAGGACAGAGGCTTGGAGAACACGTGGCTCATTGATTCCGGATGCTCGCGCCACATGACCAGAAATCCTAAGTGGTTCTCCAGCCTCAACCCCGTGCAACACAAGGAGTACATTACCTTCGGGGACAACAGCAGGGGTAAGGTTCTTTCTTGTGGGGCCGTTCGGGTCAATGAGGGCTTTGTCTTGAAGGATGTTGCTTTGGTTTCCAATTTGCATTTTAACTTGCTTTCGGTTTCGCAACTTCTTCAAGGCGGTTTCGAAGTGCGTTTTAAGACCGGCTTGCTCTAGAGTGCTAGATCCTCTGGGTGATCTTGTTTGTCGAATTACCCCATTTGGCCATGTCTTCCAAGCTGGTTTCTCTCGCTCGTTTGGTTCTTCTCGATGTTTGGTGGCTGGATCCTCCTCTGAGATTTGGAAGTGGCATAGGAGGCTTGGTCACTTGAGCTTTGACTTACTTGCTAGGTTGAGCTCACTTGGCTTAATCCAAGGATTGCCCAAGTTGAAGTATGAGAAGGATTTAGTTTGCCACCCTTGTCGTCACGGGAAGATGGTTGCCGCTTCTCATTCCCCCATCAACCAAATCATGACCAAGAGACCCGGCGAGCTACTTCACATGGACACAGTTGGTCCAACTCAGGTCCGGTCAGATGGTGGGAAGTGGTACGTTCTAGTGATCGTGGACGATTTTTCTCGCTACTCTTGGGTGTTCTTCTTGGAGGGTAAGGATGAGGTGTTTTCTTGTGCTCGAGACTTGATTTTACGTCTTCAAAATGAGTTGCCAAAGAATACCATGAGAGCAATTCGCAGTGACAATGGCACAGAATTCAAAAACATTCAATTTGAGACGTTTTGTGCTTCTTGGGGTCTTGAGCATCAGTTTTCCTCTCCTTATGTCCCACCTCAAAATGGCGTTGTTGAGCGCAAAAATCGGACCCTTGTGGAAATGTCTAGGACGATGCTTGATGAGCATAGGACTCCTAGGAAGTATTAGGCCGAAGCAATCAACACCGCTTGCTATGTTTTCAATCGCATCTTTCTTCGGGTTTTCACTAAGAAGACTTCTTATGAGGTGCAATTTGGAAGACCACCCAAGGTAAGCCACCTAAGGGTGTTTGGGTGTAAGTGCTTCATCCTCAAGCAAGGTAATTTGGACAAATTCGAATCTAGGTCTTCAGATGGTATCTTTCTTGGTTATGCTACTCACTCTCGTTCATATCATGTACTTAACCTTGAGACTAACCGTGTGATGGAGACCTGTGAGGTCACTTTCGACGAAATAATGCCTTGTCCTTCTCCTGTCTTTGAGCGTGCAGGTGACGAGGAGTTTGAGGAGAGCATCTTTGTGGAGATTGAAGATGAAGACGCCAATTGGGTTGATCCCGAGCCGCCTCCATCGGCTGCCCCAGTCGAGCCTGCTTCCACTACTTCAGCTCACGGACCCGAGCCTTCTTCTTCTACCTCTTGGGGACCGTTCGAGCAGGCCCCTCAGCCCGTGCATGCTGCACCTGAGGAGGCCCCAGCTGCTGCTGAGAGGGAGGCTACTTCTTCGAGAGAGGCGCCTCGACACATCCAGCGCCGTCATCCCCCCGAGACGATGATCGGCGACATTGATCAGCGTGTCACGCGGTCCAGGTCTATCTCCCACTTTGCTCATTCGGCTTTTGTTGCATCTTTCGAACCCAAGGATATTGGGCACACACTATCTAATGCTGATTGGGTCAATGCTATGCATGAGGAGTTAGAAAATTTTGAGTGAAACCAAGTTTGGGTCTTAGTTCCACCACCACAAGAGTGCCACCCTATAGGAACCAAATGGGTTTTCAAAAACAAGCAAAGTGAGGATGGGGTAGTGGTGAGGAACAAGGCTAGGCTAGTAGTCCAGGGGTATTGCCAGAAGGAGGGCATAGATTATGAAGAGACATTTGCTCCTGTAGCCCGGATAGAAGCCATTAGGATCTTTGCTAGCCTTTGCAACTTCGAAGGGTTTCAAGCTATATCAAATGGATGTGAAGAGTGCTTTTCTAAACGGGTACATTGAGGAGGAAGTGTATGTGATGCAACCCCCCGGTTTTGAGAACCCAAAGTTTCTCAACCATGTGTACAAGCTTCACAAAGCTTTGTATGGGTTGAAGCAAGCTCCTAGAGCTTGGTATGAGCGCCTTATGACTTTTCTCCTAGCTAAGGGCTTTCAGATGGGTTCGGTTGATAGGACTCTTTTTCTCCTCAAGCAAAGCGGTGATATCCTTTTAGTGCAGATATACGTGGATGATATTATCTTTGGGGGATCTTCTCATACTCTTGTTGCAAAGTTTTTAGATACTACGAGCAGGGAATTTGGGATGAGCATGATGGGTGAGTTGACCTTCTTCCTTGGGTTGCAAATCAAGCAAACCCAAGAGGGGACATTTGTGCATCAAGGGAAGTACACAAAAGACTTGCTGAAGAAGTTTGACATGGGTGAGGAAAAGCCCCTCTTGACGCCGATGTCGACTACCACAGCCCTTGATGAGGACACGGAAGGTGAAGTGGTGGATCAGAAGGAGTACCGCAGCATGATTGGATCCTTGCTGTACTTGACGGCGACACGACCGGACATTCAGTTCGCCGTGTGCTTGTGCGCACACTTTCAGTCTTCACCACTGACGTCACATCGTCAAGCCGTCAAGCGCATCATGAGGTATCTCCGCTTCACTCCTGAGTTTGGCCTATGGTACTCGGCCTCCTCCACCTTGTCTCTTAGTGGCTATTTTGATGCTGATTATGCTGGGTGCCGAGTCTATCGCAAGTCTACTTCGGGTACCTGTCAGTTTCTAGGTACTTCTCTTGTGTCTTGGTCTTCTCGCAAGCAGAGTGGTATAGCCCAGTCCACTTGTGAGGCAGAGTATGTTGCTGCTGCTGCTGCTTGTTGTTCTCAGCTTCTCTGGATGGTACAGACATTGCAGGATTATGGTCTAGTCTTTAGACAAGTCCCCCTTTACTGTGATAGCACTAGTGCCATTAGTGTAGCTAAGAACCCTGTTTTGCACTCTAAGACCAATCACATTGAAGTTCGCTTCCACTTTCTGCATGATCACTATGAGAAGGGTGGTATTCACTTGATTCACGTGGACACCCACAATCAGCTAGCTGACATTTTCACCAAGCCACTAGATCAGACTCAGTTTGCTCGGTTGAGGAGCGAGCTTGGTGTGTGTTTCCCTTTGTAGTTGAGGGGAAGTTTGAGAGTTTGTACACTAGTTTTTTGTTTTCTTTGTAGCATAGCTTTTGTTTTTAGTTTTTGTATCATACTTGCATTGGCATGGCATCTTGTTCCATATAGCATACTAAGCTTCATGATTATAGCTGTGAGTTTGAATCTATGCTCCATTTGGTATGTTGATATGTATACATCTTGGTGCTTATGCTTAGGCTCTCTTTGATCACTTGACCCATATGTTGAGCTAAATCTGAATTTTTCTGAACATGACTAATAACGATGAAACTTGAAAAACATGTTCACCATTGAGCTTAGCTACTAGCATGTATAGGTTTGTTGAGATCTCTTTTGCTATCATCTATATGCTAGGTTGCTATATCTCATGTTTTGACTCATTCACTTGCTTAGACAACTCATGACTACATTGTGCTAAAACTTTGAACTCTAAGCTAAGTGATGAAGAAAAGATCGAGATGGGTTTGTATTGTCCCACCTCAAGGTATCTTGACTGCTTCATATTGCACTTATGGATGAACTTGAGCCTTGCAGTTGATGACCGAAACCATTGCCTTAAGCTTCTCATTGTCTTTGACATAGGCTTCGCATGGTTGAAAAGTTAGGCAGACAATACTTACAACCTCTCGCACACACATGTTTTCACTAATACTTGTGAAACTCCTAATGTAGAGATATTGATTCAAATTGAACAATTCACATGTGTTAGGTTCGTCTGTGACATGTTGTGTGATCAATGCTTTGGGATGTTCACCTTGTATACATTTGTTAGCACTAGATTGATTTCCTACTTGTACGTGCTATGTGCTATCTTCTGTGGTGAACATTCTCTATTTTTGGTATCAAATTGCTCACTATGCTTTCCACACATTATGGTTCATTTGATCACATTGAGCTTTTACTAGCACTAGTCTGTGATGCCACACACATATGACAGCACTACTTAGAGCATCTTTTCAAACTGATTGCTATACTCCTGAAGCTTCTGCATTCATTTGCATCTTAGCATGGTTACAAGGGAGTTGCAATATCTCAGGGGAAGAGAGCCTTGATATGTGCATGTGTCAACAAGGGGGAGAGAACACACATTTTTTTGAGTTGAGCACACATTCAGGGGGAGTTTGTTGGCGTTTTGAGGTTGTTGAGAGCTAGTTATGTTCAGCCTCGCCTCTTTCTAGAGGAACTAGCATCTCTTTGCACTTGTTCCCTTCCTTCTTCTTCCTTCTTATTCTCTATATCATGATTATCTGTGTTGGTGTTGACAATGCACTCATCAAGGGGGAGATTGCGGACACAAGTGGGAGACTTAGTGTCCGGGTCTGTGATGAGTGATTGTCAACGGAGTTCACTTGGCATGTTGGTTGGCTTGTGGTATGCAGGTGTTGAGCATGGAGGCATTGGCGAATGGTGGAGTGAAGGTCAAGTGAGCGGGCCGTGCCGATGGACTGGGAGCGGTGAAGGACGGACGCAGGACTTGGACTGAGGGACTTGGACGCCGGAGCGCTAGTTGCAGTGGTAGACACTTGGCGACATCGACAAGCGCGATCGAACATGGTCAAGGGACTCAGAGTGACGTGCGGGCCGGTGCGGTCGAGGACCGGCGGACACGGCCCAGGACAGTTTGCTGGTTTGGGCCTCAAAGCCAGCGGCGGACGGTTTTCGGGTTTGGGCCTCAAAACCCGGGCGGAGCTGCTTTCGGGGGAAGCGGGGCGACACGTGGCGGAATCTCCGAGGTTGCGTCGAGGCGACGGCAACTCTGAGCAGGAAGCGGGGTCGTTCGATCCTATCTACAGACATGGGCTGTTCCAGAGTGCTCTAGGGCTAGCTGGCTCGCCTGGTTAGCAGTAGTGAGTAGTTAGGGGTGTTTTCGAAAAATTGTAATAAGGGTGATAAGTAGAGGATGGCAGCCCCTCCTCTTCCTATCTCTCTCTCATTCACTCTCAACCCCTCCTTGCTTAGGGCTAAGACACTAGTTTAGGGAGAGATCCATAACTTTGGTTCTTGGTTGTTCAAACTCATGATTTGAGCTGGGAATCGAGGCCCTAACCTCGTAACTCCTCCAAGATTCGTCACTTGTTCTTGTGATTTTCGTCTCCTGTGTTCTTCGTGTGTTCATCTTCGTTCTTAGTGTGATTCTTCGTTTTGGAGGTGATTTGATCCGTTCTTTCTGTGTAGCCTTGCTCCAGGACGTGTGCTGAATCTTTGGACCGAAGGAAATCATCTGATTCCTCACCAATTCGTAGATCAGGTCGATTCAACACCATGCCCTAGTTCTTTAGCGTTTTTCGAATTTCTTCGATTTCTGGAGTTTTGCTTTGAGTTGGGTCTTGATCTTCTATGGATATCTTCCTGACCTTCTCCTTCATCTCCATGCCAAATCTCGTCTCAATCCAAGTTCATTTGAGTCGATTTTGACTTTTGGAGAAGAGTTCAGGGTGCAGCCCGTCAATCCTGGTCGGACCAAGTTTGCATCCTGGTCAGACCAGGTTTCTATCCTGGTCAGACCAGGTGTACATCCTAGTCAGAATAGGTTTCCATCCCGGTCAGGCCGGCTCTTCTTCCGGTCAGACCAGGTTGTGCAGGATTGTGTCGTGATTCTTGCACCTTTTGAGTTTTGCTGCTCCGTTTCGAGATCCACTTGTTTCTATGGGTTAGTTATCACCTTAGGAACATTTCTAAACCATCCAATCACAAGATGAATGTGGTGCTTTGGTTTTAGGCTCTTTCTTCATTTGCGATTGGAGTAGAGAGCTTAATTCTTGGATTTCGGGGGTTTTGAAGTTGTGTTCGATTTCTTGCCAGTTTGAGTGCTCCGCTGTGTTCGTCGGTCATCACCGAGAACATCCAGCCACAGTTTGGCTCGCGAGCATCTCGTTTGTCATTTCCGCTGCTTTGAGGGTTTAGGTAAGTTTTTGGGAAGCAAGCCTTTTCTGCCTTGAGCAAAATTTTATTGGCCCCCATTCACCCCTCTCTGGTCGCGTTTCCGTTCCTTCAGACTTTGTGGTCCGCTGCGTGTAATTGCACTCAGATACCAATACTTGGCACTCCAAGTGCATTAGAATAACTGAATCCAGAGACACATCTGGAATTCCTACCATGTCTGGCTTACTACTGCACCGAGGCCTGTTATGGACATGTTGCTTCTTGCAACACAATGGGTCTGGACGAAACCACTGAGTGCAAAAGTAGTGGAGATTGTCCTAGTGTTTTCTGTGCCACAGATCAACATATGGTACCCATGAGAAGTCCTGTGTAAGCAGCAGAGTAAGCTCTTTCTTGATATTTTCAATTATACGCTGAAAACAAGGAGGAAAGAGCTGCAGGCAGTTCACTACGGTCCCAACAATGTCTGTGCTTTCTGATATCTGCAGCATTGCACCAAGAAAGAAGTTGTTCTCCGGTGCATTATCATCTTTGTGGATGAATTTCAGGCAAGCTTCTATTCCATGATCTGGAGTGATGGAAGGGACCAGCCATAGAAGATAAGAAGGGTACTCATTTCCCGAAACAACCTTATGCAGCAGCTCCATGCCTGCAAAGAGGTTCCTGATTGTTGAATATGTTCCAAATTCATTCCCCAAGATAAAGGCCGACTTCTGATTTGTTAGGGTTTCACTGAGATTATTCTCTTGTAAGCCGCCGCTACGGTGTTGTAACCCAGACTCTTGATCATAGTGAGGAGTGTTTGCTGGCTAGCGCCCGTGGTTTTTTCCCCTTCGCATTGGAGGGGTTTTCCACGTTAAATCTTGTGTCTCCCTGTGGTTTGATCTTGTGTTCTTCATCGTTTACTCGTCCTAATCATAACAAGTGGTATCAAAGCCGTCGTTTTCAGATTAGGGTTCCATGGCGACGTCGATGAAGTTTGATCTGCCGCTGCTGGACTACAAGACGCGGTTCTCGCTATGGCAAGTCAAAATGTGGGCTATTCTGGCGCAGAAGGATGACTATGACGAGGCGCTGGAAGGTTTCGGGAAGCAGAACAAGGCCGATTGGACTCCTGAGGAAAAGCGCAGGGATCGTAAGGCCATGTCTCTTATTCAGCTTCATTTGCATAATGATATTTTGCAAGAGGTGCTGCAGGAAAAGAGTGCTGCAGAACTCTGGTTGAAACTGGAATTGATCTGTATGTCCAAAGATCTAACCAGTAAGATGCATATGAAGATGAAGCTGTTCACTCTCAAGATGAAGGAGAGTGATTCGGTGATGAGCCATCTGTCCGTGTTCAAGGAGATCGTTGCCGACCTTGTGTCGATGGAGGTTAAGTATGATGATGAGGATTTAGGTCTTTTACTGCTATGTTCATTGCCCAGTTCGTATGCTAATTTTCGTGACACTATACTCTTAAGCCGTGATGAACTAACCATTTCGGAAGTTTATGAGGCCCTCCAGTCTAGGGAGAAGATGAGGGGCATGGTGCAGACCGACGCATCGTCGTCCTCCAAGGGCGAAGCATTACATGTGAGGGGCAGATCTAAGCATAGATCCTCCAATGATGGCAACAGGCGTGACAAGAGTTACAACGGTAGAGGTCGTTCAAAGTCCAAACCGCCTAAAATGTTCTGTAAGTATTGCAAGAAGAAAAATCATTCTATTGAGGATTGTCTGAAACTTAAGAATAAGGAGAAGAGAAAAGGCAATCATGATGGTAATGCTTCCGTTGTCTCTGCTGCTAAAAATTCTGATTCTGGTGATTGTCTGGTAGTATTTGCTGGCTGTGTTTCTGGTCATGATGAATGGATACTTGACTCTGCATGTTCATTTCATATCTACACTAACAGAAATTGGTTTAGTTCATATAAGCCTGTGCAGAAAGGAGATGTGATGCGGATGGGAGACGACAACCTGTGTGACGTTGTGGGGATCGGCTCTGTTCAGATCAAGGCACATGATGGCGTGACACGCACGCTGAAGAATGTGAGGTACATACCAGGGATGTCCAGAAATCTCATTTCACTCAGCACACTTGATGCAGAAGGTTTTCATTATTCCGGTTCAGATGGCATTCTCAAGGTATCAAAAGGTTCTCTTGTCTGCTTGAAAGGTGATCTTAATTCTGCAAAGTTGTATGTTCTTAGAGGAAGTACTTTACATGGTTCTGTTTCCACTGCTGCTGCTGTTAGTAATGGTGAATCTAGTAAAACTAACCTTTGGCATATGCGTTTGGGACACATGAGTCAACTTGGTATGGCAGAATTGATAAAGAGAATCTTGCTTGATGGCTGCACTTCGAGTAACATGAAATTCTATGAGCATTGTATTTTTGGTAAGCACAAGAGGGTAAAGTTCAACACCTCAGTTTATACCACCAAAGGTACTCTTGATTATGTACATGCTGATTTATGGGGTCCTTCCCGTAAGCCTTCTGTTGGTGGTGCTCATTAAATGCTTACAATTATTGATGATTACTCTAGAAAAGTTTGGCCTTATTTTCTAAAACAGAAAGATGATACCTTTACTGTTTTTAAGAATTGGAAAGTTATGATAGAAAGGCAAAATGAAAGAAAGGTGAAATTGCTTCGTACTGATAATGGTGGAGAGTTCTGTTCGGATGTTTTTAATGATTATTGCAGGCAAGAAGGCATTGTTAGGCATCATACCATACCACATACTCCTCAGCAAAATGGTGTGGCTGAGCGTATGAACAGGACCATCATTTCAAAGGCTCGTTGTATGCTGTCCAATGCCAGGATGAGCAAGCGTTTTTGGGCTGAAGCTGCAAACACCGCATGTTATTTGATAAACAGGTCGCCTTCTACTCCACTCAATAAGAAAACTCCCATTGAGGTATGGTCTGGTGCACCTGTAGATTATTCACAGTTGAAAGTTTTTGGCTGCACTGCTTATGCTCATGTTGATAATGGAAAATTAGAGCCTAGAGCTATTAAATGCCTTTTTCTTGGTTATGGTTCGGGAGTTAAAGGATACAAATTGTGGAATCCTGAAACAAGAAAGACTTTTATGAGCAGGAGTGTTGTTTTCAATGAATCTGTGATGTTTAACGATAGTTTGTCCTCAGATCATGTTCCAGAAATTTCGGAAAAAGAATTGCAGTATATCAGTGTGCAGGTGGAGCATGATGATGGTGAGGTAGGTGTGCAGGTGGAGCCAGCTGATGATAATGATGATGAAGTTGCTGCTGATGGTGCTCATGATGTTGTTCAGCAAAACTCACCTCCTGATTGGCAGCTACAGGAGGATGTTCCTATTGCTCATCGCAGGTCCAAGAGGAATTGTGGTGCTCCAAAGCGTCTAATTGAGGAATGTAATTTGACTTACTATGCTTTGAGTTGTGCTAAACAGGTGGAGAATGCTCATGAGCCTGAAACTTATAAGGATGCTATTGCTTCTGGTGATCGTGAGAAGTGGATTTCAGCTATGCATGATGAGATGCAGTCTCTAGAGAAGAACTGCACTTGGGACATTGTTGCTTTGCCTAAGAAAAAGAAGACTGTCAAATGCAAATGGATCTTCAAATAAAGGAGGATTTAACTCCAGGAGAGCCTCCAAAGTATAAGGCAAGGTTAGTAGCAAAAGGCTACAGTCAAGTTTCTGGTGTTGACTATAATGATGTGTTTTCTCCCGTCGTAAAGCATAGCACTATCCGTACTTTCTTTAGCATTGTTGCTTCACATGATCTTGAGCTTGAGCAGTTAGATGTGAAGATTGCATTTTTGCATGGTGTTCTTGAGGAGGATATATACATGGACCAGCCAGAAGGGTTCATAGTACCAGGCAAGGAGAAATTTGTGTGCAAGTTGAAGAGGTCATTGTATGGTTTGAAGCAGTCCCCTCGTCAGTGGAATAAAAGGTTTGATTCATTTATGCTGTTGCATGGTTTTAAGAGGTCAAAATTTGATAGTTGTGTTTACATTAAGCATGTTAATGGATCACCTATATATCTGCTGTTATATATTGATGATATGTTGATTCCTGCCAAGAGTACTGTTGAAATCACTAAATTAAAGAAATTGTTGAGTAGTGAGTTTGACATGAAAGATCTTGGTGCTGCTAAGAAGATACTCGGTATGGAAATTACTAGAGACAAAGAATTTGGTTTGTTATTTCTTAGTCAGCAAAATTACAATAAGAAAGTTCTTCAGCATTTCAACATGCTTCATGCTAAGGCTGTTAGTACTCCTATTGCACCTCATTTTAAACTGTCAGCTGATCAGTGTCCTAGTACAGATCAAGAGATTGAATACATGTCAAGAGTTCCTTATTCTAGTGTTGTTGGGTCTTTGATGTATGCCATAGTTTGCTCTCGTCCAGATTTATCATATACTATGAGTTTGGTTAGCAGGTATATGTCCAATCCTAGTAAAGGACATTGGGGGGAAGTTCAATGGATTCTCAGGTATCTCAGAGGCACAGCGGATTCTTGTTTGAAGTTTGGCAGAACTGATAAGGGACTTATTGGTTATGTGGATTCAGATTATGCTGCTGATCTGGACAGGCGAAGGTCTCTCACAGGTTATGTGTTCACTATTGGCAGTTGTGCTGTGAGTTGGAGGGCTACTTTGCAGTCTGTTGTTGCATTGTCTACTACTGAAGCAGAATACATGGCTGTTTGTGAAGCGTCCAAGGAATTAATCTGGCTGAAAGGTTTGTACGCTGAGCTATGTGGAGATGATTCTTGCATTAATTTATTTTGTGACAGTCAAAGTGCCATTTATCTTACCAAAGATCAGATGTTCCATGAGAGAACTAAACATATTGTCATCAAGTATCATTTTGTTCGTGATGTGATCGAAGATGGTAAGCTAAAGGTATGCAAGATCAGTACTCATGATAATCCTGCTGATATGATGACTAAGCCTGTTCCTGTTGCTAAGTTTGAGCTGTGCTCAAGTTTAGTTGGTTTAGTAGAATAGTCCAAAAGACTATTTGGCACCAGTGGTATTTGTCCTGTTGCTATGTTGAGGAAGCAGGTGTTGATTCATACTACAAGATGAATTTGTCTCAAGGTGGAGTTTCTTGAATATGTTCCAAATTCATTCTCCAAGATAAAGGCCGACTTCTGACGGAGCGAAGCGGAGGCCCGTCGCCGGAGGCTTGTGCCGGAGCATAAGCACACTCAAAATTATTTTGAATATCAATGAGCTTCAAAAATTATGAAACATGTATTAATGGTCTGGGCTAGCTAGAGAGAGAAAACAGAGACGAAAATTATAAGCTAGGCTTGCATTGGGGTGGGGGTGCTCACGGTCACTGCTTACCTTGGTCGTTTGCAGCTCGGAGGCGGAGCACATCAGCCGGCCGGACTTGCTTGAATCGAAAGCAGAGAGAAGTGAACTCGCCGGAGTCAGAAGCGAAGGCGATCAGAGGATCGGAGCTCAGCTGGAGTGTTGGCTGGAGGAGAAGATGGTGCGTCGTTGTCACTCTTGTCGTTGTGTTTGTGTGTGTTTATATAGTTAGTCAAGTCAAGGAGACTCGTGAGGGCTCCAGGAAATTTCTTGACGACACGAGCAGACACGAAAACAGTCAGCTGTCCTAAGTACACGAGACCAGATGCACGCAGAGGATGCATCTTGCTTCATTTTGCATATACATATAGCCGACAGTAGATGCCCAGCGCGCCGTGTTCGTGGGATCGTTGGTCTGCTACAGTACCTGGCCGTACAAATAATATGGACTTCGCCGCCGTCCCGCGCTGGCAACATGCGGCTAGCTTCTCTAGATAAAGTCAGATTTTACCCTACCTTTTCTAATTTTTTTGAATTAACTAATTCCTTTTCTCTCGAATTTTGAATTTTTTATTTGATTTGTCATATAGAAGGTATCTCCATTTGACACCGTATATAAGAAAGATATAATTTTTCAAGACGATAAATACTTGTATGCGATTAATATACTGCTAAAAATTTATTTATTTTTTAATCATCTAAACTATCTTAAATTAAAAAACTCAAAACTAGAAAGTTGTAGATCTCGTCAAGAGCTACAGTTTTTATATAAAAATCATCTTCATGCAAGATCGTACAAAAAAAGATACAACTTTTAGAACATTTCAGAGGTTGTACCTACATACCCCCCAAATAAAAATATAACCAACGGACATGTGGGCCCCACATGTCGGACCGCGTGACGTCTCAGCACCCGGAGCGGGGGTTTGGACCCGTTGGGACCTGGATGACACCCGAAACATACTTTAGAAACCTGCAGTGATCACCTTAAAAGTTTAGAGACATGGATGATACCCTCAACCAAGTTTAGAGACCCACGTATATCATTTTGAAAAAATTTAGAGACCGACATGACACCTTGAACCATGTTAAGGGACCGGAGGATGTAGGTTGCCGGTAAGCATCCGAACCATGGGTTAAAATTGTGTCTCTTGTCTTTGGTATCACTATCTACGCTTGCTTTACTTTCAATTTGTTCCCTACTTTCCCAGGGTACTAGAGTAGAACTGTTAGGATTTTTACCTTAGGAATCAAACCTAGTTAGTGACCACATTATTTAGGTCTCATTTATTACTAACAAGTGTGCCTAGTATTTCAGGCTCATGGAATTTTAATTTTGGCTATTCAACCCCCTCTAGCTGTCAATGTCAAGAGATCCTTTCACATGTGTTGTGGTATGTGAAAGGCTCCACATGGCTAGAGCATGCGGGGCAGCGTATTAAAATTTTTTACCAAACACACCATAAAGAGCAAAATGGTTGGAACAATAAGCAAACCCTCTTAGCAACTATTTAGAACCCTAATTCTCAAAAAAGCAAGGCTCATAACAAGTCTAGATGCAATTATATTCTACTACTAGAGCACTCATGCAACAAAAGCTTCTAGCACTACTCTAGTTGAGCTTAACTTGTGAGGCGACTAAACTAGCTACTTCTACAACTACAATTAGAGAGCTACTACTACAAGCAACTACCACACAAGCAATGCATACAAAAGTAAAGCACAAGTGGGAGCCAAAATAAGGTGGAGCTCCACTAAACGGGGCCATTGAATCAATTTTTCTCCTTTTATATCTCGTGTCTACAACAAGCTCTCTATTTTTTGTTCTTTATATTATAATAGTTTATCATAATTTTCCTTATGTAAAAAACCATGATAAAACTACCATATATTGCATTTTATAAAGTGATGTAGCCTCTTCAAAATTGTAGAGCTAGAAGGGCGGTCTTGGTGAGCGGGAATGATGGATCGAGAGTAGTCTTGAGAGTCTATTGGAGCATGTTTTTTGGTTTATTTTCTAAATTTGATTATAAAGAGCCATGTGGCTAGAGAGCCTCTTGGAGATGCTCTTGGTGAGATAGACAAAATTAACATTGCATAACATTACAAGTGCTATCCTATACTTGTAGTCTCCGCTTACAAATGCATTGCATTATTGTTACCCACGTGATTTATTATCCTCATAAAACTACTTAATTTGTGTGAAACAAAAACATAATTGTTAAAGAATAGTTTGTTAGTGTATCTAGCCATGTACACGGTACATGTGCATAGTATCTTCACGTTGTTGTACCGCATGTAAAGAGTGGCAAGGATGTAGGATCTAATGTAACAATCTCCATCTGTTTTACGCCACGCAAAGGTGCTATTGCCATCCTATATAACATGCACCGAGAGCCCAGCAAGGGTAGGGCAACAAAGGGCGGCTGTGGTGGTGGCAATCCAAATGGAAACAGCTCGTGCAGTCGCGGTGGTAGCGGCAGTGGTGGTGGCGCTGGTCGCGAGCAGAAGGCTGGCTATGGCGGAGGAGGGGGTGGACGCAACTTCCTACAAGGTGTGTTCTGCCAACTGTGCAGCAAGGAGGGACACATGGTGGTGCGCTGCTTCAAGGGTTTCGACCCCAACTTCACCGGTCCACCACAGAAGATTGCATCTGCGATGACATCATCGTGGACTCTGGTGCGGACTCCAACTAGTACATGGACTCTGGTGCCACGGACCACATTACGAATGAACTCAACAGGCTGACTGTGCGAGACAGATATCATAGAGGAGATCAGGTCCATACGGCCAGCGGAGCAGGTATGGGCATTGATCATGTTGGTCACAAAGTTTTGCATTTCCCAAATTCGTGATATTTGTCTAACAATGTGCTTCATGTTCCAAATGCAAACAAGAATTTACTTTCAGTAAACCGTCTTGCACGTGATAATCATGCATTCCTCGAGTTTCACCCAGATCATTTTGTTATCAAGGAACAAGCAATGAGGAGGACTCTCCTCAGAGGTCCATGTGAAGGTGGCCTCTGTCCCTTGAAGCCATTCCAGAATAAAGAAATGTTCGGCGTCTTCAAGCCCACTGCGTCACTATGGCACCATAGGCTAGGTCATGCCTCCTTACCTGTCGTCGAGCAGATTCTCAGTATGAGATATGTGATGCATGTCAGAGGGGTAAAAGTCATCAACTTCCATACCCCAAGTCTTCTATTGTGTCGTTGAGTCCTTTAGAACTTGTGTTTTCTGATGTTTGGGGAGTGGCTCCTACCTCTATTGGCCGCCATGATTACTATGTCAGTTTTATAGATAATTTCAGCAGATTCACCTGGATTTATTTGCTTCGACGTAAATCTGAAGTTTTTCAGTGTTTTTGAGATTTTCAGAACATGGTAGAACGCTAGTTTAATCGAAAAATTCTAGCTGCTCAGTCAGACTAGGATGGAGAATATTAATCTCTGAACTCCTTTTTCAAACGCCTTGGCATTGCTCACCATGTGTCTTGCCCACATTCTCATCAACAAAATGGCTCAACAGAGCAAAAACACTAGCATATTGTAGAAGTAGGGTGGTTATCACTTGTTGCTCATGCCGCCATGCCCTTGAAATACTGGGATGAAGCTTTCATCACTGCTGTGTTCCTTATAAATCGACTTCCTTCTAAAGTCATTCATGATAAAACTCCCTATGAACTCATATACGGGAAAACTTCTGACTACACCTATCTTCGCTCTTTTGGCTGTGCAGTATGGCCAAATTTAAGGCCATACAAATCAAAGAAACTTGAGTTGCGACCAAAACGATGTGTACTTCTCGGGTATAGTAACCAACACAAAGGGTTCAAGTGCTTGGAACCCACTGAAGGAAGGGTCTATATTTCGCGTGATGTTGTGTTCGATGAGCACATATTCCCTTTTTCGTAACTTCATCCTAATGCCAGTGCAAGAATTAGAACCAAGCTAGCTCTTCACCCCGATGTGTTGAAAAACCCTAATGTCGACTTTGGGGATGCAATTTTGTGTGATCAAACTTCATCCAATACCCTGCCTACTAATTGCTTGTCTAGTGCTTCTACTGTTGTAGATGTCACAGGTTCAAATTCGGAGAAGATTGATCAAGAAATAAAAGAACACAGGACATATTCTATGTGGCCGCATGACGACAAAGACGACATGCCCTCAGGAGCTGATCCGCCTGCTCCACGAACGAAAATAGCAGTGCCATCTTCTCTAGGATTGGTGCTCGGGTCGTCGTCTCGTTCTGATCGCCTGTCAGCAAATCTAGGCGTGGGATCCCCTTCGGCATCATACGAGGGGCGGCCAGCGCTGGCATTTGGCTCGTCGGCACAAACGGATCCGGGCACAGGCACAGTGTCCCCACCGAATCTTGCAGATGGATCTGGTGTGGCTAGTGAGTCTGTGCACACACTCACCGCCACTTTCCTTCTTCTTCGTCCGAAGGTTGCAGCGTGGCATATCCAAACCAAAGGAGTACATGCATGGTACTGTACGCTGGTGCATGACTGTTACACAGTGGGTGCTGAGGAGCCGACCACTGTAGAAGAGGCACTCGATGATGAGAAATAGGTTTCAGCAATGGATCATGAACACTTGGCACTTCTGAAGAACAAAACTTGGCACTTGGTGCCTCCGCCCAAAGGCAAAAATGTCATTGGGTGTAAGTTGGTATACAAGATTAAGAGGAAGGCGGATGGTTCTATAGATCGTTACAAAGCTCGTCTTGTTGCTAAAGGATACAGGCAGAGTTACGGCACTGATTATGAGGACACCTTCAGCCCAGTTTTGAAGCCGCTACTATTCATCTGGTGCTCTCAGTAGCAGTATCCAAGGGGTGGTCACTTCGACAATTAGATGTGCAAAATACATTTCTTCATGGATTGTTGGAAGAGGAGGTTTACATGCATCAACCACTAGGGTACAAAAGCAATGAGTTCCCTAATTATGTGTGCAAGTTGGACAAAGCTATCTATGGGCTTAAACAAGAACCCCGAGGTTGGTATGCACACGTTTGTGTGGCAAGCTGGTCTAGCTCGGCTTCATGACATCAAAGGGGGTTGTTTTGCTATTGCAACAGGAGATCTGGGCTTCTATGACAATTTTTAGGATTATGACAGAGCTTCTATGACGACAGAATATTGTCACAGAAGGGGTACACTGACAAGAAAAAGTTTATAATTGTCACAATCAGTTCGTCATTCTCGTGTATGTGGATGACATCATAGTTGCTAGTTCTTCATTAGATGCCACTAGTGCTTTGCTCAAGGATCTAGAGAAGGATTTTGCTCTCAAGGACTTAGGAGATCTACACTATTTTCTTGGGATAGAAGCGAAGAGGTCTTGTGATGGACTGATCATGTCATAAGAAAGATATAAGTGATGTTGTGAAGTGTGCATGTATGGATAAATGCAAGCCGGTTGATACAGCTTTGTCCACCACAGAGAAGTTAAGTGCAACAGAAGGGGAGCACCTAGGGACAGATGATTCTACTCAGTATAGAAGTCTGGTTGGGGCTCTACAATATCTCACACTCTCCAGGCCTGACATATCATTTGCTGTCAACAAGGTATGCCAATTATTGCACTCACCTACTATGGTGCATTGGAATGTGGTAAAGAGGATACTTCGTTATGTCAAAGGAACTCTGAACATGGGATTAAAATTCGGAAGTCCAATTCTATGTTGGTTAGCGCCATCTCTAATACAGATTAGGCAGGGTGCATTGATGATAGATGGTAAACTGGTGGCTTCGCAGTCTATCTTGGTCCCAATCTGACCTCCTGGAGCGCACGCAAGCAGCCCACGATGTCCCAATCGAGCACGGAGGCTGAGTACAAGGCCTTGGCGAATGCAACAGTGGAACTAATGTGGATTCAAAAGTTGCTAGCTGAGCTTGGAATTCTTCATGACCCAGTGGCCAGGTTATGATGTGACAATGTCAGTGCGAAGTACCTGTCGGCTAATCCTGTGTGTGATTGACTTTCATTTTGTGAGAGAAAGAGTAGCACAAAAGCTCCTTGATATATGGTATATTCATACCGGTGATCAGATTGCAGATGGGTTTACAAAGCCTCTCTCAGTTGCAAAAGTTAGAGCATTTAGAAACAATCTCAACCTTGTTTGTGGCTTAAATTAGAGGAGATGTTAAAGAATAGTTTGTTAGTTTATCTTGCCATGTACACGGTACATGTGCATAGTATCTTCAGGTTGTTGTACCGCATGTAAAGAGTAGCAAGGATGTAGGATCTAATGTAACAAACTCCATCTGTTGTACACCATGCAAGGGGGCTATTCCCTTCCTATATAACATGGGCTGTGAAATTGTAGTGAACGAGTTAACCCTTTCCTGGGCACTCGGTTGCGTGTTGAATAGAGAAGGGAACAGCCCCCTTCGTGGCTTACAAGATTTGGAGTAGATTACAACAATCGGCTAACAAACTAGGCGCCCAACAATCTAGGTTACAAGTAATGAACCTGGACACTAGGAATACAACCATATTATCTAACACTCCCCCTCAATCTTAGCCACTAACATGACTAAGATTGCTTCTAAGCTGATGCATCTTCCTTGTAGACAAACCTTTGGTGAATCCATCAGCTAGTTGATCTGCAGAATTGATAAACCGTATGTCCAACAGTTTCCGAGCTACCCTCTCTCGAACAAAATGAAAATCAATGTCAATGTGCTTAGTCCGCGCATGAAAAATTGGATTGGCAGATAAGTACTTGGCACCTAGGTTATCACACCATAACCTGCCTGCTGATGGATGTCAAATTTGTAGCTCATTTAGCAACTTTTGTATCCACATCATTTCTGCTGTAGCTTTGGCCAAAGATTTGTACTCCGCTTCAGTACTAGATCTCGGAACCGTGGCTTGCTTCCTCGCTATCTAGGAGATCAAATTTTCGCCTAGAAATACTGTAAACCCTCTAGTAGATCTGCGATCATCCACACAACCTGCCCAATTAGCATCACTAAAGGCACTGACCAAAGTGGAGTTGGACTTCTTAATCTGAAGTCCTAATGATTTTGTCCCTTTAACATGTCTGAGGATTCTCTTGACAGGAGTCCAGTGGAAAGTTCTTGATGCATGAAGGAACTGACAAACTTTATTGACGGCAAATGAAATATCTGGCCTGGTGAGGGTTAGATACTGCAACGCCCCAACGACGCTTTTGTACCTAATTGCATCTCCTGGTCCCAACGGAACACCATCTCCAAGACTGAGTTTTTCCGAGGTGGACAAGGGAGTATCAACCGGCTTGGCTTTGTCCATTCCTGACCTTGATAGCACATCTGTTGCATATCGTTCCTGAGAAAGCACTAGTCCATGCTGTGACTGTTTCACCTCAATCCCTAAGAAGTAGTGCAGATTTTCCAAGTCCTTGAGAGCAAATTCAGCTTGCAGATCCCTGAGAAGAGCATCTGTTGCTTGATGAGAAGAACTGGCCACTATTATGTCAGCCATGTAGACAAGAACATGCATGATGTACCCTCCTTGAGTGTAATAGAAAAGTGAAGTGTCTGCCTTTGAAGCAATAAACCCAAGTGCTTCCAACTTTCTACACAGCCTTGCTTACCATGCTCGAGGCGCCTGTTTTAACCCATAGAGAGCTTTGTCCAATCTGCAGACATAAGTAGGATGACTTTTATCAACATAGCCCGGTGGTTGCTGCATATATACCTTCTCTTCTAGTACGCCGTGAAGAAAAACATTCTACACATCAAGCTGTCGAAGTGGCCATCCTCTTGACACTGCTATAGAGAGAATAAGCCGTATTGTTGCAGCTTTAACCATAGGGCTAAACATTTCTTCATAATCAATACCATATTGTTGCTTGAAGCCTTTGGCAACTAGCTGTGCCTTGTAGCGATCAATAGTCCCATCAGCTTTGCGTTTGATTCTATACACCCGCTTGCATTCTACTATATTCTTTCCTTTTGGACGTGGCACAAGACACCAGGTCTTGTTTTTCAACAATGCTTGATGTTCATTATTCATGGCCGCAACCCAATCCTTGTTGCTAAAAGATTCTTCAAGTGTTGCAGGTTCACTGGTAGGAGCTTTAGTGTGGATGCACCATCGAATTGTACCGCATGTTTTAGGCTTCCTTATACCTTGAGAGAGGCGAGTTGCTGGCCATTGTAGTGGAGGTAGTGCAGAGCTGAGGGCTAGAGAAGAATCCGCATAAGATCCGACGCTGAGAATCGCCGTGGTCCCTGTGCCTGGCGTTGTCTCCCCCTCGGTCGGATCGGTCTGCGGCGCGCGAGACGTCTCCACCACGGCTGTTGATGGCATGCTGGCTGCAGAAGATCCCGCTCCAGGAGGCGGGCCGTCACGCGCAGGCGACAGCTGCAGTGCTGATCCCGAGTCAGATACGCCAGGGGGCTGCAGACCAGCAGTAGGTGGATCCACCTCGCGAGCAGCACTGTCTCCCGACGAGGCACACATGAAATCACGATACTGCGCCACCATTTTTGCACCATTTTCAGTCACGTTTCTTCCTGCATCAAGGGGAGCAACACAGGAACTTGGCACTGCATTTTAAAGTAGGAGAAGGCATATGATGGTCAGGCAGACTTATATCCCCAGTAGGTCAAAGAATATTAGGAAGAAGTTTGACTTCTTTTCTTAATCAGACACCAGCATTGGGATGAAGCGATGCAAAAGGGAAAATGTGTTCATCAAAGACCACGTCTCATGAGATACAGACACGGCCGTCTTTAGGGTTCAGGCACTTGTATCCTTTGTGGAGGGTGCTATAGCCAATGAAGACGCATTGAGTAGAGCGAAACTCTAATTTCCAAGAATTATATGGCCAAAGATATGGCCATACAGCACACCCAAAGGTTTGGAGAAAATGGTAATCAGGTTTTTCGTGTAGAAGACGCTCAAAAGGTGTCTCATCATGGATGACTTTAGAGGGTAGCCAATTAATAAGGTAAACGGCTGTGGAAAAGGCTTCATCCCAGAATTTTAGAGGTAGGGATGCCTGGGCAAGAAGCGTAATCCCCATCTCAACGATATGCCAGTGCTTACACTCTGCAGAGCCATTTTGCTGATGTGCGTGTGGGCAAGAAACATGATGGGTAATGCCTATGCGCCTAAAGAAGGAGTGTAGCGCTTGGTACTCCCCGCCCCAATCAGTTTGAATGGCACGTATTTTTCTACCATACAATCGACGGGTTTCCCTAGGGTATATTCTTTCCCTACCGTTTTTCTGGCACCGTAAGGAAACATATGTTTCCCTAGTGTTGTCTAGTAAAACTCTAGGGAAAGTTCTCTTCCCCTAGGAAACTGAAAGAAACCTAGGGAAATCCTAAATCCTATCCGCAGATTCCGCACCCCATCGGTTCACCCCTTCGCGCCGCACCCTCCGCACCCGCGAATTTTTTTGGCGATTGGAGCAGCTCTCGCCGCACCGCACCCTCCGCACCCGCGTGTTTTTTGGCGATTGGAGAAGCTCCCGCCGCCACACCCCCACGCCGCCAGGAGAGCTCCGCCACCGAGCGCCGGCGCCGCCAGCACGACTCCTTGCGCCTCCGCTGCCAAGTCGGACTCTGCACCTCCGCCACTAGCAGGGAGCCGCCGGGCGCCGCCGCCAGCAGGGAGCCGCCAGGCGCCGCCGCCGCCAGCAGGGAGCCACCGGGCACTGCCGCCAGCAGGGAGGCACCGGGCGCTGCCAGGTGTTGCTGTCGAATGCCAGCACCCGGCACGGCCACCCATACTGACCGCCGCCGAAGTCCCTGACTAGAGCCCCGCAAGATCCCGCCCTAGCCCCCAGGCCTGCCGTAAATCGAGCCCTTCGCTGGCCAACAAGAGTCCACATCCTCTCCGCACTCAGGTCTGTCATCTCTGCATCCCCTTCCTCATCCCCATTCCCCTGCATGCTAGGGTTTGGGTTTTTCTCTTGCCAAACTTTGATTTAGTCATATCCATAAATATTTCCCTCTTTCCCACCATAGCAGTGTCATAAAAATTTGCATTTTCACATGCACATTTCAGATTTCAGATTGAAGTGTGGACAGAAGATCTTGAAATTTGCAAGGAAGACTGAAGGGGGATAAAAAGGGCAGGGAGCTGCATTTGTGCTGTTGTGCACGCAAATCTTGAAGGTGAAAAGGAAATTTATCTTGTCTCATCTCTTCCGTATTTTGTGTTGTTTGTAATAGTACTGCTATTTTTGGGTTTGATAAGGGTTTTAGATATTGAACAGGGGTTTGTTGTTGGTACAATAACTAGATATGTCAGTAGAAGACCGTAGTTGGATGTACCAAGGCTGGAACGACAATGGTTGTCATTCAGAGGAGTGGGTACGAAACACAAACGCTTTCATAGATCGTGCTTTCAATGTTGTGCATAATTCTGAAAAATTTGGAGTACTTTGTCCATGTTCAGAGTGTGGAAATAGAGTTAGACAGAGAAGAGCTGTTATGACCATGCATTTGTGTAAAAGAGGATTTACGCCTAGGTACACTATATGGACCAAACAGGGGGAGCAACCTTATAGTGAGCCTACATTGGAACATGCCATTGATACAGTTGATGGTTTAGATGAAATGTTAGCTGACTTAGGTGATGCAATGCACATAGATTCTATAGAAGATGAACCAACAGCTGATGCAAAGGCATTTTATGCCATGTTGGAAGCTTCACAAGAGCCAGTACATGCTTTCACTAGTGTTGCACGACTAACCGCAGTCACACGCTTGATGGCAGTAAAGTCACAACACAATCTTGGTGTGGAATGCATTAATAAAATACTGAACCTGTTTGATGATGTCCTGCCTGAGAACCATAAAATGCCAAAAACATTGTATGAGTGCATGTGTCTTCTTAAAGGTCTAAAAATGCCATATGTTAAGATAGATGCCTGTGAAAACAATTGTATGATATACTATTCATTTTTGTGGGGAAAGCCGATATGTAGTTGTTGAACCATCACAAGGGCGTAAACGAAAGGCAATACCACGCAAGGTTCTGCGTTATCTCCCACTCATACCAAGGTTGCAGCGGATGTATATGGAGCCAAATACTGCGAAGCACATGCGGTGGCACAAGGAGGGTAGACGTGCTAACCCGAATGTTATGGTCCACCCCTCTGATGCTGAAGCATGGACACATTTTAGTACTGTCTGCCCAGAATTTGCAATGGATGCTAGAAATGTTCGTGTTGCTATGGCTACAGATGGCTTCAACCCATTTGGCTTTGGAAAAACCAAATATTCTTGCTGGCCTGTTTTTGTGATTCCTTTGAACTTGCCTCCGGCTCTTTGTATGAAGGAGGAAAATATATTTCTTAGTCTAGTGATTCCTAGACCAGAGCATCCTGGGAAGAATATGAATGTATTCATGCGACCACTGGTTGATGAGATGAAGAAAGCTTGGGCAGGAGTGGAAACCTATGATAGTTTCTCGAAGAGAAATTTTACAATGAGGGTTGCATACCATAATTCGATTCATGACTATCCTGGATAAGGTATGTTCTCTGGATGGTCTACACATGGGGGGTTGGCCTGTTGTGACTGTATGGCAGATGTGGATAGCACTTGGCTACCAAATGGTCGCAAGTATAGTTGGTTTGATTGCCATAGAAGATTTCTACCACCTGACCATGCTTTTAGGGACCAAAAGAATGCATTTAGAAAGGGGGTAGCGGTGCATGACGTACCTCCACGCCAATTAACTGGATTTGAGGTGCAAGCATACATGAATGAAGCCAAAGATAAATCTTTTGATGGTTATGGCACTACCATATATTCATTGAGCGTCTGCTGCCTGTCATGATGCGAGGTTTTGTCAAGAATGACATATGGGAAGCGTTAGCTGAGCTAAGTTACTTTTTCAGAGTGCTTTGTTCCAAGGAGGTTGATCGTGCCCAGATATGTCAACTGGAAGCAAACATACCTATTATACTTTGCAAATTGGAGAAAATCTTCCCACCAGGATTCTTCAATTCAATGGAGCATCTTATAGTGCACCTTCCGTATCAAGTTAGGGTAGGAGGCCCTGTAAAGTATACATGGATGTATGGAGTCGAGAGGTGACCTTCTGTTATACTTATGTTCTTCATCACTGTGCCTTGTCATAGGCAGTAGCAAACTAATTATAACTTAAATTCTTGTAGGTTGTTAAAAAAAGTTAGGGCAAAAGTCCGTAACAAGGCTCATGTTGAAGCCTCAATAGTAGAAGGCTGCTTGGTTGAGGAGATATCTCACTTCACGATAGGAACACATTTACTTTTCAAACAGCAAGTTAATTAAACATGCTGCTGGTTTTTTTCGCTTGCTGGTGTGGACAACAACAATTTGTATCTGCTTGCTGGTTTGGACAGCAACAATTTCTAGCCCTTCTTCTTGGCAATGGAGAGAGTGATGGTCAGATATTGCTTTTGCCTGTCTAGGAGAAATTACTAGAAATCAGAATTTTCTATGCTAGCTACTTCTGTACTTATGAGCCAATACTGTACATGTAACTATCATATATTGGTTTCACATTTATAAATAATTTTGCAGTTAAGGTTTAGATTCAATCCATCCAAAGAAGAGGTTTCAAGAGAACATGTTGGGGTGTGCTGCTCACAACTCCTTGGGAGCATAATGTATTATTTAAGAATTACAGCTACAATAGATCATTTTCGCAAGGTGGAGAGCAGAAAAATCTGTGACAAGATGGCTGGACAGTTCTATTTGACACGGGACGAGTACATTGCACAGCAACCTCCATGGTTTAAACGAGATTGTTGGGAAGTTTTGGCCACAGAATGGAGCAGTCCTGAGTTCAAGAAGAAGTCTGAGACAGATTGTGAAAATCGTTGCAGCCGCAAATTTAAACCCCACAAAGGGGGATCCAACTCTATTGCAACAATACGACAGAAGTTGGTTAGTGTTCAATTGCTATTTTTCTATTACATATTCTTCTGTAGGAAGCACACAATTAATTTGGCTTACTATTTGATTTAGTCTAAGAAACTAGGAAGAGAAGTAAATGATATTGAGGCATGGGTCCATACTCATAGAGGCTCAAATCCTGAAGACATCACTTCACTGAACACAGAAGAAGCCACTGCATGTTTGGTAATTACTAATTATGTCTATTTGTTATTTTGCACAACTTTGACGTTACTTATTTTGCATATCTTTGATGTTACTAATTTTGCATATGTTCACAGGAGAAATACAAAGACAAGGCCATTGAGTTAAATGGACCAGAGTTTGATTGGCTACACTCTCCAGTGGATGCCAGAGCTCTCTATGAATGCAGTTGTGGTCGGCCACATGGAAAGTGGGCCTTATTTAATGGGACCATCAATGATAATGAAGCCCTTGCTGACTTGAAAAGAAGCCATGCCTCAGCCATGGCTGCTAGGCAACAACGTCAAGAAGAGGAGGACCGTATGAGGAAAGAAGCTAGTGACAGTTGTTTGGCTAAGGAATATGCCCAAAATATGTTGGACTGGGGAAGAATGGTACATGCTCACAATGAAACTATACAAAGGTTTATGGAGGTAAGATTTGTCGTATACATCCTCGTGTATTCTTTCGAGTGTCAATCTAGCAACTTTCTAACTGTGTGTAACCTATATTGTTAAACTACAGACTGTTGCTTTGCACACTGGTATGCCAACCACAGCAGTTCCTGCTCCCTTGCCTCCCCCACCTCAGCCTCCAATATATGCTGTTTTGCCAACTCCAAATCCCTCTCATGACAATGTAAGTTAGATACTAGACGCCACTTTTTCCCTGATATTCCCTAAATGTTGAAGTTGTTTGCAACATGTATTCAATGTTTGCTGCAGCTGCATGAACATGTTCGGCTGATAGTTTCAGTGTTTGCTGCTAATGAGATATTGAGACTAACTTGGTAAATTTTGTCGAGTTAGGCAACCTGACCTGAAATGAACACCAAGTTGCTAAACCATTTCACCATTTTCTTCTGATATTTACTATACACCACATGTTCACACAATAAATAAGACAATGGGTTTTCAGTTTTATTCCTGGAGCTAAATTTTCCTAATCAAACAAACACAGTTTCATTTTAAGGGGTCTAGATTGCATCTACTAACATAGGAACACACTTTTAGCTTATATCATAATTAGCACAACGCTCTGCTGCGAGGAATCACAAGTGGTCTTTAAGGAACCTCATGATATATTCCTGTGATCTATTGCAAACTAAAAAAAAAAATACTGTGAAACTCTTATAAACATTCAGAATATTTGAGTGCTTCACAATGTTTTTGGATGGATACAGTGCCATAGGTGTACAAATTATTACAGCAACTAGAAATCATACAATGTTTTTGGAAAAAGCAGAAATCATAACATTGCTAAGATTTATACCAGTTACTGTGTATGGTCAATTTGTCATGTTACTGTGTATATTTTGGCATGGCCATTGTATGCAATTAATTCAACATTTATCTAACTTTAGACTTGCTTAATCTCGCAGGCTGCTACCTTTGGCTCATGTGTTGGAATGGAAACCCCGGATGAAACAATAAGTAGGATCGCTTGTGGAGTATTTCGTGGCCATTCGAATGGGACAAGTGCTGGTGGAGTGAATGGGACCGCAAGTGGAGTGAACGGGACTAGAAGTGGTGGAGGCACGTACTCTCCTCCTGTAGAGGAAGATCAATTTCCGTTCTTTTGATTGTTGTCAAACCATGAGCTGTTGAACAACCTTGTACCTTCAGCTGAACACAGCATGCTTGTTGCATTTTGTTTTATGTAGTGGTGGGCACCAAATGGATGGATGACATGGTTGTATTATGATAATATTATAACTCTAAATGTATGGATTTGTGGTTATGGATTGGATGAAATGAGTGCTTAATTATGTGGTTCATGTGTGAATTTGAATTCAAAATATTTGTATATTTGAATTTGAATATAAATCTGTATTTGAATTCAAATTCAATTAGATTTGATTCTATAGTATATTCATTCCCTAGAGTTCTAATTCCTAAGGAAAGAATCTGCATTCCACGCTGGACAGGCAGGCCTGTGCGGCAGCCGAGGGAGTTCCCCTAGAGGATACAATCCCTAGGGAAAGAATGTTTCCCAACGGTTACCAACGAAACCGTAGGGGAATGGTCCCTTTCCCGTCGAATTCCTCCCTAGGGGCCTGTCCCTACGAAATACCCTAGGGAAACGGTTTCTAACCCTTTCCCTAGTATTATTAACCCTAGGGAAACCCATCGATTGTAGTAGTGATATTGCCTTTCAACAAGGTTTTGAAACTCATGAAATATTTCGAACACCTCAGATTTATGTCGCAACAGATAAAACCAGGTAAATTTGTGATAATCATCAATAAAGCTCACATAATAAGTATAGCGACCAATGGAACTAGGAGCAGGGCCCCATACATTTGAGAATATGAGGTCCATAGGACCATCCGACACACTTGTTGACCTAGGATAAGGTAACTGGTGACTTTTGCCACACTGACCGGCGTCACACACCCTATCTTTATTTGAATCTTGTAAGAAAGGAAGCCTATGACGATCTAAAACTTGCTTGACGACATGAGATGAAGCATGTCCTAAACGTTGGTGCCACACAGTGACATAGGACTTGGAGGCACCGAGGGCTTGCTTGTTTATTGGAAGATGATGAAGAACGTAACGGGTAGAGCCCTCCTTCACATCGCCTGTTGTGGAGGGTTCACCTCGTCGCCTGGTCCTTATTCAAGAAAAGGTTTGGATGAAATTCAAGAAAAACTTTGTTATCTCTAGCAAGTCGGTTTACAGAGCAGAGATTTTTGTGAGCTTGTGGAACATGGAGAATATTTTTGAGATAAAAATTTCTACTAGAGGAATATAAGGTGCTATGACCAACATTAGCAATCTCCATACCTGTTGCGTGAACCTTCTCGTTGCCGTGATACTTGTTGCGCATGGTCAAATTCTCTAGCTCACCAGTAATATGGTCCGTGGCAATGGTATCCACATACTAGTTAGTATCCACACCATACGAGGATGTTGCTGATGACGCCGTCTTCTATGGAGTACCATTACAGTTAGCGTCATACCTTTTGAAGCAGCGGTGTGCAGGGTGGCCCTCCTTGCCATAGATCTAGCAGAACACTACTTGCCGGAAGGTGTTGCGACGTTTGCTGAGGACTGACTGCCCCGGTTTCGCATCTCCAGATGTTTCTCGTGGCTGACAAGTTGTGTGTACAACTCGGTGATGGAGATTGGCTCCACACGCGCCGCCATAGCCGTCACTACCGGATCGAAGTTAGGATCCAGTCCAGTGAGAATATAGGAGACGAGCTCCTCATCCTCAAGTCGACGTCCTGCCCCTACCATCTCATCTGCCAGACTTTTCATTTTGGCAAAGTAATCACGTATATTAGATGTACCTTTGGCGGTGGTGGCAACATGCGGGTGCCTATTATATTTGCACGTGATTGGGACGCAAACAGCGCTTCAATGGCCGCCCAGGCACCCTTCGCCGTGACCTCCGTATTGACATGGCCGAGGATCTCTTTGGAGAGATTTGTGAGCAGATAACTAAGAACCGTTTGGTCCTTTCCTATCCGTGCGGCATACTCAGGGTTTGCCATGGGTGCTTTTTTCGAGTCATCAGTCTTCTTCTTGGGGAGGAACTTCGCCGGAGGTTCTGCATCTGCATCTAGCCAGTCGGCGAACTGAGCCCCTCTCAGCGCCGAGATGATCTATGCTTTCCATGAGTGATGATTGGGGCGGTTTAGTTTCTCTGTCACCGGGAGGAAGGTGGTGAGGGCGATGGCAGAGAGCGCGGAAGATGAGGAAGCAAGCGCCATGGAAAAGCTCGGTGGAGAAGAAGGCTCTAGATACCATGTGAAATTGTGGTGAACGAGTTAACCCTTTCCTGGGCACTCGGTTGCGTGTTAAATAGAGAAGGGAACAACCCCCTTCGTGGCTTACAAGATTTGGAGTAGATTACAACAACCGGCTAACAAACTAGCCCAACAATCTAGCTAACAACCGCATGCACAACTTAGGTCACAAGTAATGAACCTGGACACGAGGAATACAACCATATTATCTAACAAGGGCATCTCGTTCCCATCACTTTTACAATAATATATACAATACAGAAACTGAAACTAAGAAAAGGTGATGTGGTACACAGTTGCATAATTTCGTAACATACAACATAGTTCAGTACTTCATTACTAAGACTAACAGAATAAATACTATTTTCATGTAATTATGGAACCTTTATGCTGTACTAACTCTATCATTGAGGAAATCTTTTCTGCAAGATTTTCCTTTTCTTTCTGCAAGCTGAATTTCCCTTTCTTTCTGCATCCATTCCATGACCGGCCTTTGGATTTGGATAGGTGCATGGGTACTCCATAAGTCAAGCAAGTGAGCAATCATATGTGTCCTGTTCCAAACCTCCTGTTCTGGTCCTCGAAACAACTTTCTTGTTGTAGGTTCCCCAATAATTCTTCTTGTTCGCATGCTTGTTCTCATGCTGGACCTTTCAACCTGAATGCGTGCAGCCCCATGTTTAGAGTTCCAAGTCATTTTGTAGACTGTAGCTTCGTCATTATGGCAGAAGTAATCAATTGCCTTTGGTAGCATGGTCTCTCCTAGTTGTTGCAAGGTAATGTCTGTATGCATGAGGTGTTGATCTCCACCAACTATTGCCCTTGCTTCAGAACTTTTATTCTTTGGTATTGTAACACCTCAGGTGTTAGTCACGAGCTAACCAGCGAGTGTGGACCTAATCAAGTTATTTCAATCAATGATCCTAATCACTATTTCATATTCATCTCCATCTACCTTGATCATTGGAGAAGTTGCATGAAGATTTAAATCGGATAGTCACATGAGATGACAAGCCCTCTGCTTGGTTGGAGTGCAGGACTACGTGAACATGAGCATACAAAGCCAACTAAACCTTGAAACCTTGACCAAACAACTCTATTTAAACTCTACAACAAAAGTCATGAAGGACTCATGTTGAGCAAATGTCAAGAAAATACCTCAATTGGCCTAAATATCCAAATTGAGCTCTCTAATGATCTTACTTTGACCAAAGTGGAAATATTATTTTGGAGCAAGAAATGAAGTTTGACCCAAAATAAAAGTTACAGATATTTTGGAGTAGAACAAATGTTATTTTTGGACCAAGTCATGATTCAAACCCTAAGTGCCTCAAAAAGTGAACACAAGACAGAAGAAAAATCTGATTTCAGGACTTGGGTAAATTCTAAGTCTGAAAATGGTGTTGATTTCATGGTCTTCCCGTGTTCACCAAATTTCGTTAAGCAACTTGAGTTGGACCAAATATAAAAGTTGTCACAAACTCTTTGGAGCACAACATATTCAAATTTGAGGTCAATCCGACTTCGTTTGACAAGAGTTGCCACTCGATCTTTGATCGTAATTAACCCTTTGACAGCATCAAGTTGACAGCTAATTATCTCCTAATCTATTTTTAAAATGGCCGAGCTACCTTAATAAAGGTTGTAGAGTACTCTGAGGTAAGCAAATTTTATAATTGGCCCTTTGCCTAATTCGGCCCAAAAGCAGCCCAAACCGGTGTCTCAAACCCGCACCGACAACACCCGCCACGTGCTCGTCAAAATGCTGCAACGGAGGACACTTGGCAGCGCTGCTCTGGAGCTCCTGCTCCATTGCCGGCCACCACCACCTCTCCCCCTTCCGTGCTCCAGCTCCAAAAGGCGAGCACCAGAGTGCCTCGCTCAATCCTCTCTCACTCCCGCTCTCCTTCCTCGCTTTCCTCGCTCTCAGGCGCCGAGCGCACGCAAGTGCAGAGCGCCGCCGCCATTGCCAGTCGGGCGAAGCTCGAGCCGCCGTCGTTCCTCGTCTTCCGGTCACCCTATGGCTAAACTGAGTGGAGCACCTCGTTCCTAGCTTCGCGCCGCCTCCCCCGCGCTCCTCCCTCGGCTCCGCCGCGCCCCGCAGCGCCGCGGCCGCCTGCTGCTGCTCGCCGGGCCGCCGGGCGCCGTGGCCAGGCCGCCACGGGCCGCGCCGTGCCAAGCTGCGGGCACCGGCGGGTGCGCTAGCTGCTGGGCTAGCCCTGGCCCCACTTCGCCGCCGCCGGCCGCTCTCCGGCGAGCCCGGGCCGGGCCGGCCATCTCCTCCCCGAGCTGCTCTGCGCGCCCTCTGTTCTGATTCGAACCGAACCAAGCTGGAAGAAGAAGTGCCCTGTGAATGACATGCGGGCCCCACCCAAGTTCATTTGTGTCCCAAAAATGCAGATTTTGCTAATTCTTTTAGAAATTTATATCTCCAGTTTGGTAGCTCCAAAAATTGTGAAACTTGTTTTGTTAGATTCGTGTTGAAGTGCTCTGCATGTTAGATCCATAAAATGTGCTATGTTATTTACATTTATGTGCAGTAGAAATTAATTAGGAAAAGTGGTTTTTAGGATTGATTAACTTGCTTTTGGCCATAATCTGAGAAATATAAGTCCAACAATTGTGGTTCCAATTTTTTTAGTCTTCTAATAACATGTACTAGCTCTTAAGAATATAAAACATATAGGTTATTTACTGTTTTATTGGTGTTTCACATTAATCTTGTTAAATAGGAAATAAAGGGTTGAATTGCTTGTTATTTTTGTAACTGGAGTTTTATTGCTCCAAATGACATGAAAATGTAATTGTAGACTCTCTGTATGATGTGTGATGTATGGTTAAAATTTCATGATTTATGGTGCATGTATGACTGAGTTGTTGATTTATCTTCTTTGGTGCATATTAAGTAGATTTAAATACATTACAAATAATATATTGTGGTAAAAATGGAAAATGGTGTTCCAATACCTTTGTATGACATTGTGATAACCTGAGAAAACATAATATGGCCATGTTGTTGCAGAAAGTATTGAGTTTCACATTTATCTTGCTCTCCAATGAATTGTTGCATTATAGATTTGTTTATTTTGTAATAATTAAACTGTGGAATCTGAGCATGTAAGATTTGAATCTTGGTCATGATTTGTAATCACCTAGCTCTCATAAAAGTTTGGGACTCATTTGAGATGTTTACCATATAACTTAAATAATTAAATAATGGGTTTTTATGTAATAATGAGTGAATAATTAAAGACAAATGAATGCATATATGTTTCTTGTGATTTCTTAATATGTTTTGGTCTGAGATGAGTCTTGTATTACCATGTAATCATGTTTGGAGCTATCTAAATAGCTTATTCCTATGTGTGCTTAGGTGATAAATAAGGAAAAAGCATGTTTTGCTTATATGCTGAAAATGGCTGCAGGAGCAGTCCCTGTTATTGTGATGTTTTACACATGAAAATGATGTTGCATGAGAATGTGTTCTATACAAAAGTTGTAGCTAACTTCATTGCATAGCTTTTTCTAAAGTTTCATGGTCATAGGCCTAATAGTTTAGGAGTTATGGCTTTTGGATGACTGCTGTCAGGTTTTGCCAATTTTCTGTCTAGATCTGATTGATTGCATTATTTGACTGAGTTATGCTTTGAATCACCTCTTGGTGATAATAGAAGAGTTTTAGTAAATTTCATTGGCGTTCTAAATTGTCTAGGATGATCCCTTTTGATGGTCTAGATCTGTAGTTTTGATTGTTTGAAGCGTAAGGACAGAATCTGTCCAAATCTGGACAGAGCTTCCTTCTTTGTGTTGTTTGACCTTTATGTGTATTGAATCATCTTAACATGATAATAGCAAAGTTGTAGACAATTTCAATAGCTTTTCAGAAAGGCTTAGATCACCCTGGTTGGATGTATATAGCTTCAGTTATGGTTAAATCTTGTGCTTACTGTCCTGCTGCCCATAAACTGCTTGTGTGGGATTATGATGGCTTTGACCTTCTTTTGCTTGGTATGATTGTTAGCTTATGGTTCAGTGGTGGTAGATTACCATGCCTTGTATTACTTCCTTTTATTCATACATGTGCATTGTGCACCTCATTTAGGTACGATAGATGAACACGTGGAGTGAAGGACATGATGGTGGAAATAACCACAAGACGGTGTGGTGGACTAACCACGAAGATGGAAGGACTAATCAAGTGCTTGGATGGGAGATGCTCATCGAGCGAGTGTCATCTAACAAACAGTGACTTAGTGTTGAACCCCAGGCAAGCCCCGGAGCATCCCTAAGCCTCCACCTATCTCTTTTTATAAATGCACCGGTCTTTATTAAATCGTATGTTTGTGCATTTAAGTATAGGAGTTGGTTTGAAACCGTTGCTGCATATCTACCTTGTCTACTATATATGTGAACCTGATATTATTACTAGACAGGTGACCGATCTTATGCTTAGCCCTGCTTAGACCGGTAGAAGTCGGGTGATTTCCTGTCATCCGCGAGAAAGTCGGGTGATTTCCTGTCATCCGCGAGTGTAGGTGCTGACTGATGAGATCCACATGGTTGGCTATATGTGTCACCATGCCACAATGAAATAATGAGAGAATCAAGGCTAGGTAGCGGGGAGCTGCATGACATGGGTCATGTTGACTTCGGTGCTGCTTGCGGCCGACTAGGACTGAGGCCACCAGACATCAGTTGAGATTGAAAGACGTCGTCACATAGCTGGCCAGATAAGTCGTTCTGACCGCGAAGCCGAGTATTTCTTTCTGAGCCGGGAATTGGGCGTGATAAGGCAGACATATTCTGGAGGTAGGAAGGATGTGCGGAGATACCATCTTACCAAGGGCAGGTCAGGGACCTGATGCATCCTGGAAGTGGGTTTGTCTCTGAGAATATGGACCCCTCCAAGCCCGCGATACATATTATGTCTCAGAAAGATTTAACGGTGGCCCAAGAAGCCAGTGGCTCGGCTGACAGGGTTTGTGATTGGCATATTTGCCAGCTGGTACAATCGATTCGAATCGCCATCTCTCCTGGTTAGTGAGAAACTGAACTGATCTTCTGGTGAGGTAGAGGTTAACAACTTGAACATAATGATTATGGTGAGATGAGGTTGATATCTGTGGATATCGGAAATCATATGGTTTATTGATTGCTATAATATCAAGTGATTGTTTAGTATAGCTGCAAACCTTAGCTTAATAGCTTAACTGAAATCGAAGCTGAATCACATCTAAAACTTATAAGTTGAGAAACTATTGTAGTAATGCTTTTTATGCAAAAATGTTGCTATCCTCTGAGCTCCACCAAATAAGCCTTACATATCATTGAGAGTCTTTTTATTTACTTCCTGTCGGGTAAGTCTAGCTGAGTACAATTGAGTACTCAGGGTTTTATTCCCAATGTTGCAGGAGGGATGCTTGGTTGACTAAAGAGTTACTTCTATCCTTCGGGAGAGGAAGACTAGACCTTGGGCAAGGTCATGTTATCTGTCTCATCTTTGTTGCTGTGACTGGTCGACACTTGGCACTGTATTATGAACTTAAGTATGTGTAAATCTATTTCGTTTTCGCTATTGAACTTTTATGTAAAAGTTTATCTTGTACTCTGATGTATTTGAAATATGTGCGAATCTATGTATCATGTGTATGTGTACTGCTGAGTTTCTGTGATCCTTGGGGTATGTACTGTGTAAAAGTTTGAAATCCTTCGAGATTTCACGGACTACCGGGTTTATATTGGCTCAAGTGTGGCTTGATATCTGGGAAAACAGCTGTCGCTGTACTTGTGCTCGTATAAATTGGTCAGTTCTGTTACAGTTGGTACCAGAGCAAAAATTCAGCATGTACCGTCACATGAGTAATTAAAAATAAAAAGTTTTGAGTTTGCAAAACTAATTACCAACTTATAGCTATATATATAGGTGTTTTAAACAAATGGTTTGAACAAACTAAGTGTGCCAAGGACCAAGTCTTATAGCCCATATTAGGATTATTAGGTGGCTTATGTAAGTACTAACTGGGGAATTGCATCATGTTTCCATTTGCGGTTCATTTGGTTTTATTGCGCGGATATATGTGACATTGCGGCTTCTTATTGCTTCTTATGGGCCAATGTGCCACGTCGAATGAGGTAAGGTGAGATGTGAGTGTACGATCGAACAACCGTCGATCTATGGTGAGTGCTTATGGTTACTGAAGTGAGTACATGTGGTTCATATGTGTACTTATGGAAGTATGATGGAGTAATTACTTTCTTGGGGTCGCAAGTGCTCATGGGAGCATTTCCGGCAAAAAGTGCTTCTTATTGCCATGCATACATGTGGGGTTGGGCTGAAATGAATCTTCTGCAGGTACGCTAACCTCAAATGCGTATATAGTAGTTAACGACTAGCTATATACCGAGAGAGTACGTAGCCACCGACTTAGAACGTATTTGCCATGTTATATAGGCAACTAAGTGAGAACGAATAGGACGAGCATGCATCATGATTGTTGCATCATGTGATTGTTGCTTGTTGCACAAATATGCTTCTCTCATCCTAGTTCTATGTGGTCTGAATAGCCTTATTAGGTTTTCAACTTGTGACTGCCTCTCTTCCGTGCTTGTTTTGAAAACCAAATAGTTGCTAAACCTTTAAGTAGCCTCTATAAGTATTTCTCAACCATAAATCTTGTCAGAAGCTAAACCAAATCTGCCTATAGGCTTTTCTTTTGGCACAATAGATCCACCTGAGTTTTCTCTTAATGCTAGCCTATGGTTGTCATATGGTCTTGTTCAAGATCTATGAAACCAAATCCTGTCTGGAATGTCTCCTCTAGTCCTTCTAGATGTCATGATGATAGCTTGATCTCTGTTAAATTAGATCTTATAATCTTTTCTTTGGAAATCAGGTTATGCAAAATCAATCACATCTACAAATGATTTGATCTAATCTGTTCCTTACTTCCAGCAGTCTTCTCCATATCTAGAGAATGATTGGATTTCATTCAGCAAGGCTTGCCTACATCATGTTCATTGGAGTCTTTGCCCAAATCCTTGATTTGAACCTCTTCTCAGCTTACCCAGAAGTTTCCTTATAATCTTTTCATTATGGATCATGTTATGGTTTTATCAATTCAATCTCACAAATCATGCATTGAATCTGTCCCATGATCAAGTTGTTTTCCAAATCTCTCTAAAGGCCTAGCGATGTTGATCATTAAGAGTCTCCTAGTACTAATTAATGGTACACAAGCTCACGCCATTGGATGGTCTGAAGGTTTCTTGATAGATGCGAGATGCATGTGGAATTATAGAATCTCATGTTAGTTATCCTTGGTAACTAACCTATAATTCTCTTATGCCATGTTTCTATCTAGACCCTCTCCTTGTTACTCACTTGAAGGAAACCATCTTGTGTGAGTTAAATCTCTCCTTCCCATTTTCCTTGTATTCTTTCTGTATGAATCATGATGTTTGTCAACTCAACCTATGATTGTTGTATATAGTTGGTTCATGAGACATCTGGTTGTCTATGGTTATCTTCTTCTCAAGATGCTTGTCAATCTTTGTCTCATGATTTTTCCTCCTTCTATCTAATCTCTCGTAAATCATGGGTCGGGTAATCTCCATACTAGACACATGGAAACCACGTGGGACTGAACAAAACCTCATGTACTGCTATTTTGGCAACTAATCTGTCTTCTAACTCATGTTTTCATTGCCAAATCATGCTCTTGGTGTATGTTAACCCTATAATTGATTGTAGTAGCTTACCTTCCCTCTGCAAAATGTCATCCTTGCACAAATCTATCCTTGCCACGCATGATTTTCTCATTGGTTGTATGTTCATTTAAGTTGTTATGATCCGTGATCGATGATACTGCGACGAAACCGAGGACATCCTGTGGATCGCAACCACTAGGCTGTGTTGCTCGGCACGTGCGAATATCGAGGTCTCTGGTCATGATACATGGCAGAACTACACCGATGCGTAATATCTCGTATCTCCCAATCTATCCATGTTTCTTAAGATTTCTCGTTGGTCATGTTTGATAGTGGTGTTATGATTATTGACTGATGGTGCCGTGACGAAACCGAGAACCTCTTTGTGGGGACGCCCAATAAAGTAGTGCTTCTCGGCACGCGTTGGTACCACGGTCTCTAATCGTAACCCATTATGAAACAATACCAATGTGTTATTTTCTTTGGATTTTCCCAAATATATCTTTGAAGGTGCCTCCAAATCAAATTGATCCATCCCTATTTTCCGTAATCTATCTTGCAAAGTCTTTACCGACTCGATCCTCCAATGTTTTATCAGAAGGTACGTATGTTGGATCAAGTACAGTAGAGCTTCCTTCTGAAGTTACAAAGAGAATGATCTTTGAAGAGCAAGTCACTGACATCAACATTGACATACTACAAGATGTGGTAAACAAAGAATCTGACATGATCTACTAGGGCATATCAACCAGCACCTGCCATTATTGTGGGATCAAAAGAGCACACGAACTTTAAAGTTATCTGCAAAGTATCAGTCACGCAATCGTTAGCAGGATGTGATATGTTTTCTGATAGGTTATTTGCAAGTCCACTAGCTTCTATCCAAGTTCAATACCTATTTGCATGAAGATCATACAGTCAAAATAAATCTTCTCATGTGTTGCTTCATGTCTGCTGACCATGATGGTGACCTTGTGCATGTATATCCTCTGCAGCCAGTTGCTACAGAAGCTGAAGATGTAGAGCCTTTTTAGGGACAACTAACTAGTTACCCCAGTGTGAAGAATAGTCTGCAGCTAAGCAATGAAGTGTATTTGGTTCTTGTATCAAGAAGGAACAAGACTGGCCGTTATTAGTTTCTGCTCGATGAGATGATTGCCTCTGCTGATGAAATGCAGAAGTTTGTTCATTCGCTCTCTTATGTGAGCAATGTATTGCCCAATTGGATTAGTCTGTTTGACATAAAGAAATGGATGCATGAAATAGCCAAATAGATCACTATCAAGAAGTGCTGTTTCATGCTAACAAGTGTGTTCCGGGGGTGTAAAGGAGTGTTTGACCATGTTTTTGAAGACCATGTCTTATAGAACAATGCTATGCAAGAAACCCCTAAGCCAAATGGTACTATTTGTGGCACCCTTACCTCCAAGGCCTTGCTATAATGAAGCCAATTCCATCTTTGTCAATCACTCAGATAGTGCAAACTATGGTTTCAGCCTAGTGAAGAGCTACAAAAGACACCCCAACAGATGAAGTCAATACCATAGTACATCTTGGTGCAATCAGGTGCCCTATTTGATACTCTATGGTATGGACAACAAAAAGGACATTAAAAAAATCAGTTCCTTATTCTTGATCGGTCAAGGTGTTCTACCACTCAACTCCTGAGAGTGTGAAGTGAAGACAAGTTGAATTATGTCAAACAACATATTTCAGATTTCTATTTGGAAACCCTCTGATCTTGGATTGCTAATGCAAAAAATGAAAAGGTTTACCTAATGTCAAAAGTAGTTCAACAAGTTGGTTTTGTTAATTCATGGTTGTATCATGAAGAAAGTTGTACTCAAGTTGTTGGTAGAGGACTGCTTCTCAAAACTTTGTGAGTAAACACTCTACACAACCAACCTCATTAAACCTACCAATCCGCTTCAATCTTGTTTATTCTCGGCTGCAAATGAGAATACATAAGTTTGGGATTGATCATCGATTTTCCTCGTGTACAAAAAGGTTTTTGATTCTATGCAGGAATTTGTGATCTGTCTCATCAACCTGCACAATTCATGTCTATCCAGAGTAACCATCGTGCAAATGTGTATGCCAAGTTGCATATTGCACAAACTTTTGCTACTGCATGGTGCACCCCAAACCATTGTCTCGGATCATGAACTATAATTTTCAGCTCATTTTGGAAGCATTTACAAGAATCACCTTACTCGAGTAAATGCCTGCCAGAATCTTGTGCATTGGAAGAGAATGGAGTGTAACCATATGCATCTATATGCCTACACTTGTCACTTGATGTCCTCTGTGCCTTTTTTTTCACAAAGTGACAGAAAACTTTGTGTACATAATGAAACTAATCCAGAGTTCGTCCTATCTTTAGCATAGCATACCTCAGGCCAATCAGGAAGAATTGATCAAATCTTGAAATACATATTGAGAGCATATGTGTTTTGTTTTCAAGGATCTTGTCAGAAATGGCAATTGCTATTAGTGTTTTTCTTACAACAATAGTTATAAAGATGTCACCTCAGACTCACCCAGAATGATTGTTGCTGCCTGGACAAGGATTTTCTTTATTTTAATGGTCATCAAAGCATTGAACCAACAGAATTAGCTATCACATTCGCCGTTCCCTCAACAGATTCAGATAATTCTATGTTGCCATCAGAGAAAAGAAAACTGTATACATGGAACATTATGTAGCTTTCCATCAGACGCCAATTGCTTTGTCTGTAGCCGACATGAACCTTATATGTTGGTTAGGCAATTTTCTCAGCCTCAGCAAATGTCTGCCTCTTCTATGATCCCATCCCATAGGGAAATAGTGGTAGATGCTATATCCACTAGAGAAACAGCTAATCTAAAACTACTCTCTGAAGCTCCAATCCAAATCCTGCATGCGGGAAGTGTTAACTGGGACTATTTGTCTTGGATTTCTTCCAAATTAGCAGTGTTATCTTGTATTCCTCCCAAAGTAATAATGCTTCATAGAAGTTAATGAAGGAAATTCTTCGAACGAGAGTCAACTACTAAGAATTCTTGAATGATCGGAAACTTGTCCTATCCTTAATGATCTTTCTTGCAATTGCATCAAAGTGGATGGAAGTATATGATCTATCAAGAGTGACAACTGAACAATCCTTTACTGTTCACACTTTATTGTGAGCCATGAGGTGATCACTTCTGTCTATCACTGCTATGGAGTTTTTACGTAGCCTTAGCTTGTACTAGCACCACCTTGGAAATGGATTACATGCTTCTCTACCCTTGAAAGCTCTTATGTTCCGAATCTCGGGACGAGATTCTTTTAAGGGGGGAAGGCTGTAACACCTCAGGTGTTAGTCACGAGCTAACCAGCGAGTGTGGACCTAATCAAGTTATTTCAATCAATGATCCTAATCACTATTTCATATTCATCTCCATCTACCTTGATCATTGGAGAAGTTGCATGAAGATTTAAATCGGATAGTCACATGAGATGACAAGCCCTCTGCTTGGTTGGAGTGCAGGACTACGTGAACATGAGCATACAAAGCCAACTAAACCTTGAAACCTTGACCAAACAACTCTATTTAAACTCTACAACAAAAGTCATGAAGGACTCATGTTGAGCAAATGTCAAGAAAATACCTCAATTGGCCTAAATATCCAAATTGAGCTCTCTAATGATCTTACTTTGACCAAAGTGGAAATATTATTTTGGAGCAAGAAATGAAGTTTGACCCAAAATAAAAGTTACAGATATTTTGGAGTAGAACAAATGTTATTTTTGGACCAAGTCATGATTCAAACCCTAAGTGCCTCAAAAAGTGAACACAAGACAGAAGAAAAATCTGATTTCAGGACTTGGGTAAATTCTAAGTCTGAAAATGGTGTTGATTTCATGGTCTTCCCGTGTTCACCAAATTTCGTTAAGCAACTTGAGTTGGACCAAATATAAAAGTTGTCACAAACTCTTTGGAGCACAACATATTCAAATTTGAGGTCAATCCGACTTCGTTTGACAAGAGTTGCCACTCGATCTTTGATCGTAATTAACCCTTTGACAGCATCAAGTTGACAGCTAATTATCTCCTAATCTATTTTTAAAATGGCCGAGCTACCTTAATAAAGGTTGTAGAGTACTCTGAGGTAAGCAAATTTCATAATTGGCCCTTTGCCTAATTCGGCCCAAAAGCAGCCCAAACCGGTGTCTCAAACCCGCACCGACAACACCCGCCACGTGCTCGTCAAAATGCTGCAACGGAGGACACTTGGCAGCGCTGCTCTGGAGCTCCTGCTCCATTGCCGGCCACCACCACCTCTCCCCCTTCCGTGCTCCAGCTCCAAAAGGCGAGCACCAGAGTGCCTCGCTCAATCCTCTCTCACTCCCGCTCTCCTTCCTCGCTTTCCTCGCTCTCAGGCGCCGAGCGCACGCAAGTGCAGAGCGCCGCCGCCATTGCCAGTCGGGCGAAGCTCGAGCCGCCGTCGTTCCTCGTCTTCTGGTCACCCTATGGCTAAACTGAGTGGAGCACCTCGTTCCTAGCTTCGCGCCGCCTCCCCCGCGCTCCTCCCTCGGCTCCGCCGCGCCCCGCAGCGCCGCGGCCGCCTGCTGCTGCTCGCCGGGCCGCCGGGCGCCGTGGCCAGGCCGCCACGGGCCGCGCCGTGCCAAGCTGCGGGCACCGGCGGGTGCGCTAGCTGCTGGGCTAGCCCTGGCCCCACTTCGCCGCCGCCGGCCGCTCTCCGGCGAGCCCGGGCCGGGCCGGCCATCTCCTCCCCGAGCTGCTCTGCGCGCCCTCTGTTCTGATTCGAACCGAACCAAGCTGGAAGAAGAAGTGCCCTGTGAATGACATGCGGGCCCCACCCAAGTTCATTTGTGTCCCAAAAATGCAGATTTTGCTAATTCTTTTAGAAATTTATATCTCCAGTTTGGTAGCTCCAAAAATTGTGAAACTTGTTTTGTTAGATTCGTGGTGAAGTGCTCTGCATGTTAGATCCATAAAATGTGCTATGTTATTTACATTTATGCGCAGTAGAAATTAATTAGGAAAAGTGGTTTTTAGGATTGATTAACTTGCTTTTGGCCATAATCTGAGAAATATAAGTCCAACAATTGTGGTTCCAATTTTTTTAGTCTTCTAATAACATGTACTAGCTCTTAAGAATATAAAACATATAGGTTATTTACTGTTTTATTGGTGTTTCACATTAATCTTGTTAAATAGGAAATAAAGGGTTGAATTGCTTGTTATTTTTGTAACTGGAGTTTTATTACTCCAAATGACATGAAAATGTAATTGTGGACTCTCTGTATGATGTGTGATGTATGGTTAAAATTTCATGATTTATGGTGCATGTATGACTGAGTTGTTGATTTATCTTCTTTGGTGCATATTAAGTAGATTTAAATACATTATAAATAATATATTGTGGTAAAAATGGAAAATGGTGTTCCAATACCTTTGTATGACATTGTGATAACCTGAGAAAACATAATATGGCCATGTTGTTGCAGAAAGTATTGAGTTTCACATTTATCTTGCTCTCCAATGAATTGTTGCATTATAGATTTGTTTATTTTGTAATAATTAAACTGTGGAACCTGAGCATGTAAGATTTGAATCTTGGTCATGATTTGTAATCACCTAGCTCTCATAAAAGTTTGGGACTCATTTGAGATGTTTACCATATAACTTAAATAATTAAATAATGGGTTTTTATGTAATAATGAGTGAATAATTAAAGACAAATGAATGCATATATGTTTCTTGTGATTTCTTAATATGTTTTGGTCTGAGATGAGTCTTGTATTACCATGTAATCATGTTTGGAGCTATCTAAATAGCTTATTCCTATGTGTGCTTAGGTGATAAATAAGGAAAAAGCATGTTTTGCTTATATGCTGAAAATGGCTGCAGGAGCAGTCCCTGTTATTGTGATGTTTTACACATGAAAATGATGTTGCATGAGAATGTGTTCTATACAAAAGTTATAGCTAACTTCATTGCATAGCTTTTTCTAAAGTTTCATGGTCATAGGCCTAATAGTTTAGGAGTTATGGCTTTTGGATGACTGCTGTCAGGTTTTGCCAATTTTCTGTCTAGATCTGATTGATTGCATTATTTGACTGAGTTATGCTTTGAATCACCTCTTGGTGATAATAGAAGAGTTTTAGTAAATTTCATTGGCGTTCTAAATTGTCTAGGATGATCCCTTTTGATGGTCTAGATCTGTAGTTTTGATTGTTTGAAGCGTAAGGACAGAATCTGTCCAAATCTGGACAGAGCTTCCTTCTTTGTGTTGTTTGACCTTTATGTGTATTGAATCATCTTAACATGATAATAGCAAAGTTGTAGACAATTTCAATAGCTTTTCAGAAAGGCTTAGATCACCCTGGTTGGATGTATATAGCTTCAGTTATGGTTAAATCTTGTGCTTACTGTCCTGCTGCCCATAAACTGCTTGTGTGGGATTATGATGGCTTTGACCTTCTTTTGCTTGGTATGATTGTTAGCTTATGGTTCAGTGGTGGTAGATTACCATGCCTTGTATTACTTCCTTTTATTCATACATGTGCATTGTGCACCTCATTTAGGTACGATAGATGAACACGTGGAGTGAAGGACATGATGGTGGAAATAACCACAAGACGGTGTGGTGGACTAACCACGAAGATGGAAGGACTAATCAAGTGCTTGGATGGGAGATGCTCATCGAGCGAGTGTCATCTAACAAACAGTGACTTAGTGTTGAACCCCAGGCAAGCCCCGGAGCATCCCTAAGCCTCCACCTATCTCTTTTTATAAATGCACCGGTCTTTATTAAATCGTATGTTTGTGCATTTAAGTATAGGAGTTGGTTTGAAACCGTTGCTGCATATCTACCTTGTCTACTATATATGTGAACCTGATATTATTACTAGACAGGTGACCGATCTTATGCTTAGCCCTGCTTAGACCGGTAGAAGTCGGGTGATTTCCTGTCATCCGTGAGAAAGTCGGGTGATTTCCTGTCATCCGCGAGTGTAGGTGCTGACTGATGAGATCCACATGGTTGGCTATATGTGTCACCATGCCACAATGAAATAATGAGAGAATCAAGGCTAGGTAGCGGGGAGCTGCATGACATGGGTCATGTTGACTTCGGTGCTGCTTGCGGCCGACTAGGACTGAGGCCACCAGACATCAGTTGAGATTGAAAGACGTCGTCACATAGCTGGCCAGATAAGTCGTTCTGACCGCGAAGCCGAGTATTTCTTTCTGAGCCGGGAATTGGGCGTGATAAGGCAGACATATTCTGGAGGTAGGAAGGATGTGCGGAGATACCATCTTACCAAGGGCAGGTCAGGGACCTGATGCATCCTGGAAGTGGGTTTGTCTCTGAGAATATGGACCCCTCCAAGCCCGCGATACATATTATGTCTCAGAAAGATTTAACGGTGGCCCAAGAAGCCAGTGGCTCGGCTGACAGGGTTTGTGATTGGCATATTTGCCAGCTGGTACAATCGATTCGAATCGCCATCTCTCCTGGTTAGTGAGAAACTGAACTGATCTTCTGGTGAGGTAGAGGTTAACAACTTGAACATAATGATTATGGTGAGATGAGGTTGATATCTGTGGATATCGGAAATCATATGGTTTATTGATTGCTATAATATCAAGTGATTGTTTAGTATAGCTGCAAACCTTAGCTTAATAGCTTAACTGAAATCGAAGCTGAATCACATCTAAAACTTATAAGTTGAGAAACTATTGTAGTAATGCTTTTTATGCAAAAATGTTGCTATCCTCTGAGCTCCACCAAATAAGCCTTACATATCCTTGAGAGTCTTTTTATTTACTTCCTGTCGGGTAAGTCTAGCTGAGTACAATTGAGTACTCAGGGTTTTATTCCTAATGTTGCAGGAGGGATGCTTGGTTGACTAAAGAGTTACTTCTATCCTTCGGGAGAGGAAGACTAGACCTTGGGTAAGGTCATGTTATCTGTCTCATCTTTGTTGCTGTGACTGGTCGACACTTGGCACTGTATTATGAACTTAAGTATGTGTAAATCTATTTCGTTTCCGCTATTGAACTTTTATGTAAAAGTTTATCTTGTACTCTGATGTATTTGAAATATGTGCGAATCTATGTATCATGTGTATGTGTACTGCTGAGTTTCTGTGATCCTTGGGGTATGTACTGTGTAAAAGTTTGAAATCCTTCGAGATTTCACGGACTACCGGGTTTATATTGGCTCAAGTGTGGCTTGATATCTGGGAAAACAGCTGTCGCTGTACTTGTGCTCGTATAAATTGGTCAGTTCTGTTACAGGTATCATGTCTTCAAAAGATCCATGGGGTGCAAATGTAATTCCTGCTTTCAGATATGGAGAATCTTGCAGAGACATTATACCTCCAGACAGAGAGGTCTTATGTTTCCTATAAACAGTCCGTGAGACTTGCCACTGCAAATTAAATTCAATTAGTGGTTCTAGTGAAGGATCTGATATTCCTGCCATGTCTTGGTTGCTAAAAGGTCGAGTACCATGACGATCATGCCGCTTGCAACATAAAGGGTTTGGGCGAAACCACTGAGTCGCAAGGCTGTGAAGGTTACCCCAATGTTCTTTCTGGTATGAATAAACAAATGGCACCCATGACAGGTCTTGAGTAGGTAGTTGAGTAAGTTCTCTGGTAATATTTTCAACGGTACACTTGACATGAGGGGCAAACAACTGCAAGCTCTTAACTGCAATTCCAACTATGTCTGTACTTTCTGAAAGCTGTACTATCATACTAAAATAAATACTACCTTGTGCTGCAGTGCTTTCTTTCTTTAGAAATACCAGGATGGCCTCTGTTCCATACTCTGCAGTTCTGAAGGGCGCCAACCATAATAGTAATGAAGGATTGTTTCCCTGAACGATTTCATGGTGTAGTTCTTTGCCTGCAAAAAGATTCTTGATAAAGGAGCCAATGGGCATGATTTGATAGTGTGGTGCTCCACCAAGCTCTAGGAATCTAAGGAATTCACTAGCTCCATCTGCATACCACTCAAATCGTTTGACAGCTGATCTGCACAACTCCTTGTTGTCGCGGTTAATTACCACTATGCCAAAAAAGCTTATTAGTGACGCGTCTTAACAGTCATCAGTGACGCGTAAAAAACGCGTCACTACTCTTGCGTCTGTGATAAGGTCACATTAGTGACGCGTAAAAACGCGTCACTGATAACCCATTAACAGTGACGCGTGTACCCAATACGCGTCACTGATAACACTTTGTTGGCGCAAAAAGTGGTTCCCTAAGCCCAACACATCAGCGAAGCCGGAAACGACCCTTGAAAGCAGTAGAGCTCTCGCAGATCCAGCTAGCTTCGGACCTGGTCTGAAAGTGTCGGTAACACCCAAGCGTGCCAGTCAATTTGACCTGCAATTGACAAGGAAAAATAGTAATCAGTAATCACAGGGCGGAACTAACCGGTATGTCCAGGTAGTTCTAATTATGTGGCTCTAAGAGCCGATTCAATCGGAGATCGACTAAAGAGTCGATTCCGACATGTATATGTGTTTGGCCACGGAAGTAGATACTGAATTGATGCATAATCGATTGATATATATGATCAGATAGAACAATCTACATTAAACAAGTTTATGCAGATGGTTATAACAGATTAGAGAACAATCGATTAATGTTAACATGTCAAATCATTCAGTTCGGACTGTCTGAACGTCAAACAAACAGAAATCGGCTATTTAACCGATTTGGTAAGGAACAATCAGTTAACTAGTTTTCCTTGTGAAGCACAACTGCATCGGCTGATTAGCCGATCCAGGGTCCGTGAAGCAGAAAACTTAGCGGTGACTAGTCCCAAGTATAAATCTGAAACTGATACGGAGCTGGTTTAGAAGGCCTGCGGCTTTATATCAATTTAGATTTACTCTCAAAAGTAATCACAAGTAGATCTAAAGGAATACAAAACTGGTCTAGAAGGCCGGCGGCTCTATATTCATTCAGATCGACTCTTGCTAAGCTCTCTCATCACGTACGAACAAGATTACGATAATACTGGCCGAGTCGAACAAATATCATAACAAAGCATAAATATGGAAGGAATATAATGAACATTCTCTCAAGTAGATCTGAGGCCAATACTATGCAATCTTGATCGGGCAAAGTGATGTTATACTGATAAATAAACAATAAACAATAAATAACATCTTGATAACTTAATGAATCTAACTAAATTGTCATATTTAGCTAGAGCCGATAACTAATCCATACATGCAAACTATCTCAATCTATAGCCTGTCTACCAGATGACATTAACTAATAGATTAATCAAGCAAACAAATACGAATCGATAACTAATCCGTGCGTGAAAACCGTCCTAATCTACATCTCGTCCACCGGATGACGGTTAACACAGATTGATCGGGTAAACCAGCGTGAATCATCCTTGACTCACTCTGCTTCCCGCGTCCATCGGATGACGCCAAAGAAACAGAGCTTAGCAAGGACCCTGGTCCGCCATGCTTCCACGTCCACCGGATGATGGTAAAAAGGCATAGTTTAACAGGGGGTTGACGATACTTACAAGCAAGCCTGCGTCCACCGGATGACACCCAGCCTGGATGAAGTAACTCGCCGGACTCGACTGACTCTAGGGTTTGTTGGCCGGAGCCGGAAGTTGTGTTGTATTGATGTTGTTGTTGTGAAATCAATAGCTGAGGGCTTATATTTATACCCTGAGCGTAGATAGAGTCCTAGTCGAATTACAACTCATCAATAGATAAGGAAACTAACAAACTATCCTATATCTAAGGTAACTTGGAGTCCAAACTTCCCTTTCCATAATGGACTCCGATCGTGATCGCACCCTGGCGGCGCGGACTCTGGATGACGTCATCAATACTGACGCTACGCGCCTCCTGTCACCTTGGCCCGATAACCGATTCAGTGTGCAATCGGCTATTTCCTTCCTTCCGCTAGACGGAATCTGCTTCCAAGATCGGCTATCTTCCTCTGGTATCGGCTGTCGGCTCCCAGTCCAAAATTTGTGTTAACACATGCCCCCCAATTTTGGAATAAACTGGTTTATTCCGAAATTAGCGCTTGAGCCTTCAAAAAGTCAAACTGCAGCTTCCCTCTCGGCGCTTCAAACTTTCACACCAGAACGAAACCCTAAACCGTCGCAATTTCCGCCACGGGCTTCAATCCGCCGCCGTCAGCTTCGATTCGCCGCCGTCAAGCCATCCCCGAGCTAATGGCGACTCCTTCCGAGGTCCCTGAGGTATCAATTTCATCGATCCACCTCCTGATTTGTGAATCCCTCTCCAACCTCACTGAGTACGAGTTTCAAATCCAGGTACTGAGGAATGATATTCTGATTCCGCTGATGGACATCCCCGACACCTACTACCTGGGTCCGATGGGCGATCCGGTCCCCAAAGATTTCATTGTTCAAGAAACCAACCAGTTCCCATTCCGAAGCTCCATGATGGGCACCTCTTCTTGGGCCAAATCCTTCAGAAACTGGCCGAGCGTACCTGTTGGATGGAGGAACTGGTTCCGCCGCGTCGCGGCGAAGAAACGCGCGGACTGGGAGATGCACCATCTAAGCCAATGTCTCGATCTATCATTATCAGAGATGGCAAAGAATGAGCCGCTCCTGATAGCCGCCAGTCACTTTTGGTCCAACTCGCTGAACGCTTTTGTGTTCGGAGACGACCCAAAAACCATCACCCTGGGCGATATCCACATGCTCACCGGGCTTCAAATCACTAGATCGTATGACTTCTGGGATCTCTGCACCAGTGGCAAGAAGGACCCGTACTTCCCGAAGCTGGACACATACAAAGGATGGAGTGGCTATGTTCAACACCACCAGAAGACCTCTTCTTCTGTCAGCGAGAAAGAACACGTCGCGTTTTTGACCATGTGGCTTGAGAGATTCGTGTTCTGTGGCGCCACTGCCGGACCAGCATACCTCTATCGGGTCTTGGCAGAGAAACTAGCTCAAGGGCATTCCATCCCCCTGGGCAAACTCCTGTTGGGTGCAGCATACAGGCTTATGAACCGGGTGTTCAGCTCCTTGATCATAGGTGAAGAAGTACAATGCATAACAGGCCCTTGGTGGCTAGTACAGCTGTGGCTCAACCTATATCTGCACAAGCTGGTAAGAACACAACTCCAGGGCCTCAGCTTTCCATCCACCGAGTACTCAGAGGAAGAGGATCCAAAAACCAGAGGCTGTCAAAGTTATGGTGAAGCTGCTTCTGCCATAACCATCCCAACTACAAAGGGCAATATGCTGGAAACACTATACAGGGGCTTGGGACCAAAGGTTACTACTTGGTTCCCCTACGAGGATGAAGATGAATTTCCAGCGCCCTCCAGCTTCAAGTTCAACAACGGGTGCTCTGATGATAAGGCTACCAGAATCTTGAATGCAATCATAAAACCCTGTGCCTTGCCAGTAGACTTCAAACACCTTCGGAGCGCAAGCAGCAAGCCAACTAGCTATCCCTCTTATGAATTTTATCACCCAAACATAGCAGCAAGACAGTTAGGCTTTGGTCAATTGCCCCCTCGGTTCCCTTTTTTCAATACCTTGAAACCCAGGGAGAACATTACAGAGCTCCTTCAGTCTGGCAGAATTTTTCAACTTGGAGCAAACCTGCCCACATTCTCGCCGAAGCCATGGAATCAATTCTGCATCACCCATCAGAGTTTTGATGACTGGTGGCAGCGATGGCACGCTCACCTGTTCTGCCAGACTGTCCATGACAAGTGCAGAGCCCTAGACTTGAACTTCCAATCTTTCCGAGCAGTAAGTGTTCTCAGCCGATTCTAATAAAAACGGCTTTAGTCAAACATGTTTCCTGAGAGATGTTTTCACAGGACCCATCATCCAATCCTCCAGAGCAAGTGGAATACTATCCTCCTTGTCCGACAACGAGGCTAGGCTCTCGAGCACCGACGCTGCGACAACTAATGTTAGGCCCTGTTGTACTGATGCCCCTTCTGCTTCAAAACGACCAGCTGCATCTCAGCTTCAAAAGCAAGCACCCAAGAAACGCCGTTCGATAAGAAAAGTTCAGGTATCCAGAAGTAGCATCTTCCTTTACTGCAGTATGCTCTGATCCCTAAATTGGCTTTTTACCAGGTGAAACCCTAGCCGATTCAGGATACCTTGGGAGAGAAACCGGCCGAAGAACCACCAGAATCCACCGGCGATGAAGAGTCAGCTGCTCAAGGAGAAGGGGTCCAGGAAGAAGGAGCCAAAACTCAGGTACTACTCGTTGGGATTTTCTCTCCTCGACGCAGATGCCCTGATTGACCAAATCTTCTTTTCAAAAATACAGTCGAACAGCCCTTCTGACAAAGTCTGGGCGAACCTTGAAGAAGAAGAGTCTCCCCATGAGAGGAATCCAGGTAACTCCTATTCGGCTGTTAGCAATTATCCTTGCTTCCGTACTGTTCTTACTTCTGATTTGCAGAAACCCATTTGCCCGAGACAATGACAGCTAAGGATCCGCATGCCGCAAGAGACAAAACTGCCTTAGTCGAACAAACAACATCGGCAT